>PVKZ01001654.1:0-346784 GCA_004027375.1 Macroglossus sobrinus | reverse complement strand
AGTTTACTTAACACTGCATATTTATACCCTTGACAATGCATGAAAAACAAAACCCACACACCTGTAAACAATTGCTTGACATTTACATAACTTCTCTCACCTGTTTTCCATTAAGCCAAACCTCCTCCATCTGCACGGAGCCCACCTGCCCTGCAAACTTCTAGTTTGCAGCCAACTTTAACCCAGTCCGTAGGGCCTCCAGCTGTAGGGCATTCAGCAAGAATGGCTCCCAACACTTTCTATGAGAGTTAACATTGGAGCTGAAGCTTCAAGGATGAGAAAGATTTAGCCAAGCAAATGGAACAGGAGAACATTATAGCAGAAGAAATAGCAGGTACAGAGACACAGAAGCATTACAAAGCATTGCACCTTTGGGGAACTACAGCCCCCTAGATATGGTTGGAATGAAGATGGATGTGGGATAACAAAGGAAGTTGAGACTTAAGGAGGCTTAAAAGAATGCAAGTGTCAAATGAAGGAAGTTAAACTATCTGGAAAGCTACATAATGTCACTGAAAAAGTATAAGCAGAAAAGTGACACAAAAGGATTTGTATTATTAAATGATTTTTTTTGGGGGGGGGATGATGGATTTGAAAGAGGGAAACTGTAGCAAGAGAAACCAATTGGAAGCCATTGCGATGTCACAAAAGAGAAGCTCAGATTGTGGGATTCTTTAATTTTGTCCCTTTAAAAATTGTTCATTGAGAAAGGCAGACTCATATTAATGAGTTAAAACATTAACTAAAAAATTAGCTAAAGCACAATGCCATTTACAGCAATAATAACTGCTATAAAATTGGGTTCTTTTATCAACTTCTAAGTCACTCTCTTCAAAACACTAGACAAATGCTTTGACAAATATAGCTAAGAGAATTTTTTTTTTGATTTGGTCTATATCCTGTTATTCAGTGATCCTTTTCTTGCCATCGCCAAGAGTTTACTGCTAAACAATTTTAAGAATGTTTTTAACCTTGCAGGTTTATCTTAAAGCAAGAGCTGTGAATAAAAAATTCTGTGAGCCAGGAACTATGGTTGTTATATAATAAGTTCTACTTATTTAACTTTACAAGGAGTTGGAGAACTGAAGCAAATTTCCATCTCATTCCGGCCTTTTTATTTTTATTTGCCTGTGCCCAAGAGCTTTGGTTTCCTACTTCTATTTACCTCCCCACTCCAAACTTTCCCATTGAAATACTCCCCCATTAAATCTAATTCAGAAGGGCAGAGCTTTGCTACCTTTTTCATGTAGCAGCACACAGAGAAAGTGAAAATATCTGTTTGGCACAGGGAGTTAATGGACAAAGACACTTACAAACTGTAGGGGACTGCTCTGGTGGGTTCTAGCTGTGTCACTCCCCACCCATCTGCTTGGTGATGGCAAGAGAAGGATCACTGAGGGCTGAGGGAGTAGTTACTTGGGTGCACCTGCAACCCATTTGCACCACAGAGGCCTGTCTAATCGCATAAACTAGGAAACTGTAGCGAAGAGTTCTTAGCCTTCCTAGTATCAATATTAACTAGTTCAATGTTTCTCAAATGTTAATATGATTATGCAAAGCCTCGGGATCTCATTAAAAATGCATATTCTGATTCAGTCGGTCTCAGATTCTGCATATAATGAGCTCCCAGATGGTGCCAGCGTGGTTCATGGATCACACACTTCGTGTAATAAGGAACTGGGTGATTCATTAATATGACTTGCTTTGAAAAAATTACAAAATTTTTAAAAATTAATATAACTTACAAGAATTTTAAAAACTCATAAAATTTTGTGACTTTTAATATTAATTACCAGAACATCAGAAACAGCATAAGACAGCCCCTTTTGAATTGTAGGTAAATTCAACATTCTTATTTGACTAAACCTGCCTTGGTTTAATTTTTAAAAAACCAATATATTATAAGCTTCAAATTGTTGTTCTTGGTTACACTCTAAAACCTACTTTAAAGTGACTATAACAAACAATTCTTCTCATAAGGAACACTTACTTGCCTGAAGTTCAGGGAACTACTAAATTTGGTTTTCTCATAATCAAAGGAAGACCCTTGCAAATGAGAGGTGAGAGCTGATTATTTAGCAAGGCTTTTTGTGCTAGATTGAACATAATGAAAGAAAAGCATAATTATGTTAAAAATTATTATATTCTTCAGGCCCTTAAGGTAGAGAAACTATTAAAAGAATAACTTGACCTTAAACAAAATATCTTTTTCTCATCAGACTGTGACAAAAACTTTTCACTCTAGAAACTAATTTAGGGAGAAAGCAAGAGAACTAAAATGTTAAATCAAGCTATATTCAGAGACTGTAATATGCTGATGGCCCTGCAGCCAGACCATAAGGAAACCTGAAGAACAAAGGAAGATTTCTGCTGGAATTGCTAACAATCCATTTTCCCACACTGTAAAGGGGAAACGGGAAAAGCAGTCTTTAAGTGGCGCCCTACACAAAATAAAACCTTTCATTCCCTATGTCTAAAACCATGGGGAACCTTTGGATAGAAGAAAGGCTGGGAACTGCCAGCAGGCCTTTCACACTACTTATTCTTACATTTTCACGCTACATACACTTATCCTGGCTCACTGTATGTCCATATCAAAGGAAAATGGGTAAACAAAGTCTTTGAACTGTAACTCGGAGGAACTAAAGAATGGTATAATAACTGAATTCCCTGAACTAGGGGCTTTTTTCCTTGTTTTGACTCTGTCTTTGCTTTCTGTTGTCTTTGCTTTCCCCTTCTCTACTAAATTTTCCTTATGACTTTGACATGTGTTTGAATTTTCTTATGCTCCGCCAAGAACCTTCTTCTCTCTTTCCCCCCAACTCAGTGGGGGAATTTGCCCTGCCCTGCATCAAAACTGTTATTGTTTCTTTCTGTCAATGAATGCAGACTGAGACTATAGGTGATTTGTCCTCTTTCCAACTGGAAATAAATTCAAAGGCAAATGTAAAAATGACTTTCAGATAAAGCTGAAAGTGGCATTTAAGATAAACTCTGTGGCTTTATAATTTCTTTGAAAGAGAAAATGAATTACCAAGGATCAAACATTTTGAGACTAGAAATGTAAACTTTCTATTTTAATACATATCAGTTTATGAATAAAAGAAAGCATTGACATGCTATGAGATTAAAAATGAAATATATCTCTATTCAAATTCAAATTATGGAAAATTTGGAAACCTTTATAAAAATACTTATTTATGAGATCCAAATTCCTTTTCTTAACCTCTTTGAAAAATTTACTAAACATTTGGTGATTTAATCTATCACTATCAATTCTTTGTAATATGAGCTCAGTTGAGACATTTGAATATGCATTAATTAGTAGGAAGAAAACTTGACATTATTTGGAACTCTACCGTCTTTAAAGTAATGTAAATGAAATAATTGTTTTCTGAATGAAAATATCTTTGGAAGGAAGGGTAGTGGTAACCTTGAAAAGCTAGAAAAGAAAAATGTTGTCTAATTTTTTAACCTAGGGAAGAAAAAAAGATCATGTGGGAAGATAAATTAGTGATTTAGGGAGGCCTAAGGAATTAATAGGCATTTGAATGAAATAAATTATCAAAGTGAGCTGTAGAATTTCATTAGCAATTTATGGAGGCCTCACTCTATGCAGAGCTAAAAATAAGTGGGTGGGCTTTCTCTATATAGAGTAAATAGTTGATTAATCTTACATCAGTCCTTTCTTTGAAGATTGCATCTAGAAATCATGGAATGTAATACTTTGACTATGGATGAGTAGTTTTATGATCAATAAATTGTGTTACATGGTGTTTTACATTAGAGAAAAGGGCAATCAGATGACATGCTTCAGAGCGTAAATTGATTACTCTCTTAGAATATGAACATAAATCATTTTTCTGGTCGTCTCACTATAATATTATCCAGTTGGTAAAAGGCACCTTTTTTCCTTGTCTGTATTGAAAGAATTAGTAGACATAGACCGCTATAGCCATTAAGTGACAAAACCTAGTGAACTGACATCTTATTTTTATGAAAATTTAACATGGGTTAAAACATCTACTTTAATTGTATAGGTTTTGGTTAATGAAAGAAATAGTACTCTAGAAGGTCTAGAAGCTATTATTTCCTCTGAAGTGATTAAAGTTCAGGTAATTACACACAGGTGGTGGCTGGACGATGAAACAAAAGTCTAAACAGCTAGAGCTCCAATAAGGAAAAGGAAGTTGAGCTACACCTGCAGCAAGCACTGTGACTGGCACTTTGCATATATGCTCTTATATGAATGATTATCCATAAGGACTACTTTTCATAAAAAGAAGCTTTTCTGAAACAGCTAAGCAAAGCTTCCAGAATATTCCTTATTTAAATACCATGCAAATCAGAATAAAAATAAAGGACATGCTCGCCTTAGTTTAGTCATAGGAATTTATCTATGATCTTCAGTGTTTCTCCATCAGAAGTTTGCTCTGGACTTGAATACAACTATTTCTTGAGATTAAAACCTCTTGGAATATCTTTACAGAGCTGAAATTATCAGTTAAATTTATTATTTATCATGATTAATTATGTTTAATATTCTTATTAGTTACCCACTTTCTACCCATCTTCTTAAGATACAAAAGCCTTTTATAAATCAAAGAAACAATCATTTTCCTTCTGTGCAAGGAAAATTCTTGCACAGAATTCCACAATTCTCTTCTCACAAAGATGACACTCAAAACATTTACCAACTTACATAAGCAGCAACCAATCAAAAAATAATATTTCTTATTGTTCCTTCCTATACTTACCAGCATGACTATCCTTTCACTAGTCAGGAAGCCTTCATACGTTCTTTCCAGTGAACCACTTTCAATCCTAGCTCTTTACCCTTTGAATGACACAATGCATTATTACCTTGTTATATAGGATTTGCAAACTGTAGGCTCCTGCTATAGCCCTGATACAGAGATGATGATCACGGCAGCTGTAATAGTTTGCTGTTAAATAGGTCAATTTTGTTTTTCATAGCAAAGAGCTACTTTACAAACCTTTCTAGCTGATGTGGTGAATTGAGAATGAGGTTTTTATTTTCTGAAAATAAGGCTCTGTTGCTTAAATAACTGAAGCAATTATACAAACAAATAAGATTATGTGTTCAGTAATAGCTGAGGCAGCTTGAAGCAGTAGAAAGACCATAGGCTTTAAACTCTAATAAATCTGGGTTTAAAGGCAGTTTTCCTACCTCAATCATCTTGAACATGTTATGTAGTCTAATTTGCCTTGTGTTTCCTCATCTGTAACATAGAGATAAAAATACCTCAGGGTGTTCACTTGGGGTTTACATAGGATAACTTATAGATAGGGCTTAACAGAGTGACTGGCTAACACATAGTAGATGTCTGATGAATAGTAGCTATTATTATTCCTCTTCCCTAACCTTTTTGAATTGACCCCTGATTAACTTCTGGTAGGTAAGTAGTTCCATAATTTATACTGGAACTACTTACAGGCAAATCTCAGAGATATTGCAGTTGTAGTTCCAGATCACTGTAATAATGGCAGTATCACAGGAAATCGAGTAGCAATCTTTTTGCAGGTGGAGGTTCTTGTCTTCTATTTGTTAAAAAACAAAAACAAAAACAAAAACAAAAACACAACAACTGTGAGGTGCAATAATACCAAGTGTAATAAAACAAGATGTGCTTGTATGTAGATCAGCAGTTTTTCCCTCTGCTTGGGTCCTGGTTGCAGGATCAAAGCTATCACAGATAGGAGTGTTTTCAGGAAATGGTTGCTTTTATGAATTGTAGTCTTCTGCCAAGAGGTTACTAAATTTCTAAGTTACTCAAGCTGCTTTCCTTGCCACAGTGTTGCTGCAGCAAGATCTTGCCTTTAATTCTGTTTAGTATCTGGATTCTAACTGACATTTGACTAGCTGGCTAGGAGATGCGGCTTCCTCTTCTACCTGTGGATATAATATCCCCTGTTTAATCAAAGCAAATTTTTTACTCATTTGTATTATAATACTTTCTTGATATTATATTCTTTCATGATAATTTCAAATGATCAACTATAAATTTAAAACTCCCCTGCCATTGTTATAGTCTGAGACAGCCCATTGAAAAGATTATTTTCTTTAAAAACCCATTTAAACAAAAAAAAAGAAGTTTAAAATCAGATATAAAAATTATTTCTAGACTCAGGAAAAAACAAAATATGATTCTCAAGAAGATACTTACCTGTTTTATTGGCCCTCCTAAAAAGCTGGCAGTACCACCTCCTGGTAGCTGTAAAAAGGAATAATAGAATATCTACTATATAGGAAACTAGTATGAAATAAATGAAACAATGAATGTAAAGTCCCTAAAACAATGTCTGATATATATAAAACAATGTCATACATATAAAACAATGTTTTCGATATATATTAGCTATTATTTATTTTTGAAAAGACATTTAGTTACTGACAAAAGTATTACAATAGTTTCTAAAAGTTTGTTAATGAAAATCCCCAGACATTTTTTCATTTCACATCTAGGGAAGTTACTAATGATACAACCCTTGAACATTAAAGATAAGAAATTCTTCATTTCCCTACTTTTTTTAAAAAAAATGTGGCTTGGCTATTATTTATATCTTTGAAATATTAAAAACTCAAAAGGTTTTAAATATGTATGTTTATTTCTAGATGGTTTCTAGTCACTTGATTGATTGGTCAGCTCTCTGAATGTCCTATCTCTTAACCCTAGTTCCTCTATCAGAAACAGAAGGCTGGATGGAGTTCATCTTGGCCCTAATTGATTATGGCAATTCTTTCATTTTATACACATTTTGCTTTTCTATAACTTCAAGCACTCCCTCCCACAACCTTGCTGTGTATATTGAAACAAGGGCTCTGAGCAGTTTCAGCAGATAGGATCTGAGACAGGAAAGGGGGCAGGTTGGAAGGAGTGGCAACTTGTAGTTCATGCACAAAAGTTTGGACATTATTCTTTAGGTTATAGGAACATAATTAAGAGTCTTAAGCAGTGGAGTAATAGGGATTATTCTGTGTTAGCAGATAGGAAGAACCAGAAGTAGAAAAACTGGAGGCAGAAACATCATTTGGGTATGATCCAAACAAGAGAGGATAAAGATCTAATCTGGGACAGTGGAAATGCAGACAGATCAGGGCTGAAGGGTTGAGAAAATATATAAGATAAATCGTAAATCAGGACATGAGGTCTAATTGGATATAATAGAGTCTAGAAGACACAGTATAAAATAAGTGCTTCTTCTGTAGCATATTATATTAGCATGCTAGGGCCACCATAATAAAATACTACAGACTGGGTGGCTTAAACAACAGAAATCTATTTTCTCATAGTTCTTAATGCTAGAAGTCCAAGATCAAGGTGTCAGTAGGATTGGTTTTATTCTGAGGCTTCTCTCCTAGGCTTGCAGATGGCCACCTTCTTGCTGTGTCCTCTTGTGGTTGTCCCTTGGTCTGTATTATCTGTGTCTTGATCTCTTCTTATAAGGACATCAGTCAGATTGGATTAAGGCCCACCCTAACAGTCTCCTTTTAACTCAATTACCTTTTTAAAGGCAGTATCTCCAAATACAGTTACTTTCTAACGTACTTAGCCTTTATTTTTATTTTTCTGTTTAGTACTCATAGTTCTCATAGTAAATTTTGGGGAAAAATTATATAAAAATAAAAACAACAGTGGCATTAATATTTATATATATTAATACTTACCACGTTTGAGACACCATGCTAGACACTATATATATATAGTGTCCTTTGATCTTTCAGAGAATGTTATAGTCTCAATACTATTATTAACCCCATCTTGCAGAAAGCGAAACTGAGGAAATACTTAGAAAATGTGCCCATGAAAAGGTAGGTTTCACCTTAAAGGTGGTAGACCTAGAATTTGAACCTGTGTGCTCAAACTCCAGACCTTGTGCTGGAAAATTTCCAAGCTTATTTAATTTCTCAAAATATGTTTGCAATAGAAAAAGAATGGAGTGTTTTGAGAATAATCCCCTCCTTTTGAACAGAAACTGTCATGTATCCTCACATTAATCCTATCACCAAATTCAACTTAGCTTCAACTCCTGGGACTGTCCCCCTCTCTCCTCAAAACAACAGTGAAAAATAAAAATGATGGAAGAATATTATCTCAGATCCTGAAAAGAACAAAATAGGTTTAAATGTTCTAAAGTGGAATAAAGACTTTTTGTTTTAAGGAGGGATGTTCTGAAGGACATGAGGACCACTTAAAGATTTGAAAAACATGAATTAACAAATCTAATAGTGATTTCTCAGGCTTCCTTTCTACCTTTACTCATTCTACCTTTACTTTTCTATCTTCCCTAACTTGTGATTTGAGGCAGTCATTATCAAAAATTTAGCAGCATAATTTTCTGTTTTCCAAATAAAATATTATATTGCATCATAAAACAAGCAAAATAGTACTTTTTATACAAACTTATTTTAAGTATTTACATTCATATTTACTTATTAAACAGACAATCAATGAGAACGTATATTAATATTCTTGGTGTTTTCCACTGGTTTTTAATTTGGCATATGTCACATTCAGATGTGTTTGCTGGTTAGATTTTAATTACAGTTTTAAAAATAACTTTAACAATAACTATTTAAATTAACTTTAAAATATTTAAACTATTTAAAAGTTATTATTAAAAGATATTTTAAGCACTTGTAACAAATGCTTGCCAGACCCCAGAAGCACCTCTGAGGAAGTGTCACAGTTTGCAAAACACCGATGGAGGGAAATGCAGGCATCGCCTCCGTCTCAGTACATAATGAGATGCTGGTCTTCCCTTCCGGAGTTCATTTATGCTGGCCCATGCTCCAGGCAAAGAAACAGGCGGCAGGCTCCATTGATCTTAGACACACAGAGAATCACTTATCCATATGCTCAGGGTGTTTGACGCCATTGTCCCTGCCCAGTCACAAATTAGTCACTTTCTGTTAGTGACTGTGAATATAAAGGAGGCATTTTCAGAAATACAGATCTTGTTTCAACAATTAAGGATAGAGAAACCAATAACCATTTCTCTTCATTTATTATGTGTCTACATGATACATAGCTTTAGTCTGTGGCCTCTATAGATGCTAATGAAAATATTCCACCCTTTACACCTGCTCCTAAATTCCCAATTCTAAAATGAGAGCAGACAAAAATAGAGCAAAAATCTTGCCTCCCTTCTTTCTTTCTTTCATTATGGATCACTGTGTCCAATTTATAGAAGTATAGAATTTTAGAGTCAGAAAGAAACTCAGAAATCATGCAGACTAATGTCTTGTTTCTACAAGAATTCTCTAAATAGCATTTCTGATAGCCTCTGATTGAACATTCTAGTGCAAGAATCTTACTATTTCACAACTGCACCCTTGGAAGGCAGAAACTTACAGCAAGTTTTCCCTTACACTGAATATGCCATAATATGTTGATCACTAGTTGATTGACATTCAGGTTGTTTCCAAGAGTTTTTCACAACAAGGTTGCACTAAACATCTTTGTAAATATATCCATACTTCTAGATTTATTTTATTAGTGAAGTCCCACACAGATAAAATTGCTGAGTCAAATTATATGTTCACATTTTTTTTATTTTAATAGCTAATGCTAGATTAATTTTAAAAAAGACTGTGGTAATTTATAGTCCACTAACGAAGTATGACAATGCCTATTTTCCCACTGTTACCTGCTTTTAAACTTTTTAAACTAGCTAAATAAATAATATCTCATTTTTTTTTTTTAATTTGCATGCCAAGATCTCTGCTGAGGTCAAACACCTTTCAACTGTTAATTGGTTATCTGTGTTTGGTCTTGAGTGTTTTGTTGTTAAATTGTTTGCCTGTTTGCCTTTGGGTGGTTTATATTACCAATTTGAAAGAGCTCTTAGTTGATTAAGGATTGATCTTTCTACTGTTACTCACGGAACTAAGTTTTTACTTTCAACTATCCTGCCTTATCTTCTCTGATCAAATTCATTTCCCAGAATTCTCTTAAGATGTGCTGCTTGCTCATAAATGATTATCTCACATAGAAGTGACCTGCACAGAAGGGCCTTGCTTCTCACAATGTGTCTGCTACCAACAGAACCAGCATCCCCTGGAAACTATTAGACTGTGGACTCACAAGCCCTCCTCCAGGCCTGCTAAATCAGAATCCTCAGTTTCACAAGATACCAGGTAATCCACATGCACATTAAAATATGAGAAACACTGCAATAATGGCTCTGATATTTATATTAAGATTACCATAGCTTTTTAGATCTCAGTAACTAATTTCTTTATCCTGATTTCAAATAAAGTATTGTTAAACTGTTTCCATTTATTTTGTATTTATTAATGAACAGTTTATACCTAAATAAAATTTTTACACTCAGTCTCAATAAATTTCACTGTATTTGTTTCAACTCGTAATTTTGATTTATGAGATGCTCTGAAGATTGAATATGTATTTTAATGTAGAGGCTCTCATTACTCAGTTTTGGGGGAAAAATTTATCTAAAACTTTGAATAAAGAAGTATGATAAGACCCTAGATAAGTCTTTCTACACTTTCTTTTGTCCTGTGGACATACTAAATCCAGTTAAGATGAGTTTTAAAACAAGCCTTAAGAGAAAATAGAAAGAAGGAGATATTATAATATACAGGATTTAAAGAAAGATATTTATGCATGTTGTGGTACTTAAGTGATTTCATTTCTTTTTTTCAAAACAATCATTTGTTGACCCCTTAGCTTCACGAACTGCTTCTGTGATAGATCCAAGCACCAAGTCCCAGAAGAAATTTGGGGTTTGTGCTACCTCAAAGTGGCAATGTCTGAGAACTATTATTGCAATTATGACTTCTGTCCCTAGAATGACTTTATTTCTAAACATAGAAGGAAGACATTTGAGAACTAAAGATAATTTCTCTTTTAAAGGTACACTCTACTTCCGGTGTAGACAGGATGGTGTAGACCTACTTCTCCTTGCTCACGCCTACAAAGTACAACTATAAACCCTGGAAATAACTCAAGAGATAGCCAAAGGAGACTCTGAAAGCTGATAAGAAGATGGCAAACTGGTTGGAGTCTCCAAACAGGAGAAAGAGCACAAATGCAGGGCATTTTGCAGGCCCTTCCCAACAGAAGAAGGTAACCCAGACTCAGTATTTCCTGACCCCAAACCAAGCAATAGAAGACAGCCTAGGTAGGTTCATTCCTCCCCCAGGTTGAAAGGAAATACCTCTGAAATCAGCCAAACACCATCAGTAAAGGGAATAGAGCTAGAGATCCCAGTAACAATAAGTGGTCAAGAAGTACTCTCCCTGCCAGGCGTGAGACTACCTTCCCCCAAATACCCAGGCTAGTGAGAGGAAATGGCAAGGGACCTCACCACAAGTAGCCTAACTGGAAAGCCTTTTTCACCCATGGGCCCTGCCCAAAGACACCACGGCAGCTGCGGGGTACCTCTAAAAGGAGTCTGCTACAACAATGCCTGACTAAGAAGCCTCTCCACCTTCATCTGTCTGAGATTCTTCTTCCCCACTGAGAGATGTGGGACAGTTATCGATATCAGGAATGAAATAAAGGATATCACTACAAATCCTATTACTACTAAGAAAATAATGAAATAGTGTGAAAAATGTTATAATCATAAATTTGATAACTTAGAAGAAATTAATTTCTTGATAACCCACAAACTATCAAATTTCAACCAAGATAAAATGGATAATCTAAAATAGCACTATGATTATTAAATAGATTGAATTCATGATGAAAAGCTAATGAAAAGAAATCTTCAGGCTCATATAGTTAAACTGGAGACTTCTACCAAACATTTAAAGAGTAATTAATGCCAACTTTAAACAAGCTTTTCAAAAATTTTTAAGAAGGAACACTTTCCAACAGCTAATATCACACTTAATGGTGAAGGAGTGAATTCTTTTCTCCTAAGATCAAGAACAAGATTAGGATGTTCACTCTCACCATTCTTATTCAGTATAGTACTAGAAAATCTAGCCACTGCAATAGGTTGAAAAAAATAAAAATAAAAACATACAAATTGGAAATGAATATATGAAACTATTCCTGTCGGCAGATGACACAACAATCTATGTATAAAATTCCATGAAATCCACCAAAAAAACCCCTACTAGAACTAAAAGTGAGTTCAACAAGGTCACAGAATACAAGATCAACATATAAAAATGAAGCTCATTTTTATATACTAACAATAACATGTGAAACTGAAACTAAATATACAATACTATTATAATTACGTTGAAAATAAAATACACTTAACAAAATAGGTACAGGATCTATATGCTGGAAATTACAAAATAATAAGATCTAAATAAATGGAGAGATATACTGTGTTTCTGGACTGGATGACTTGACAGAGTAAAGATGCCAATTCTTCTACAAGTGATCTACACTTTTAATGCAGTTTCTGTCAAAATTCCCGCAAGGCTAGTTATTTATCACGTTATGTATGTATGTATATATGTATGTATGTATGTATGTATGTATGTATGGATGGATGTATGGATGTATTTACTAGACAGGATTATTCTACTACTCATTTGGAAAGGCACAGAGAGAGGGATAGACACATATATCATTAGAACATAATAGAGAACCCAGAAATAGACCTACACAACTATGCTGACCTAGTTTTTCACAAAGGTGCAAAAACAATTTAATGGAGAAATTATACCCTTTTCAATAAATAATGCTGAAGCAATTGAACATTCATAGGCAAAAATATAAACCTGGACTTAAATTTATGCCATTATATTTATAATAATATAAAAATTATATACTTTTTCATATAAAATTAACCAAAAATGAATTATGAACATAGATATAAAATGTAAAATTATAAAACTTTTAGAAAAAAAAGAAGGAAATTTTTGAAATATAGGACTGAGCAAAGAGTTAGACTTGATACAGAAAACTCCATCCATAACAAGAAAAACTGATATGTTAGACCTCATCAGAATGAAAACTACTGCCGTGTGAAAGCCTTGTTAAAAAGATAAAACAATAAGCTTCATAATGGGAGAAAATATTTGCAAACTACATATTCAATATATGACTAGTCCCTAGAATATATATATATTAAAAAATATCAAAACCTAACAGGACAAAACCAATCAATTCAGTTAGGAAATGAGCAAATATATGAGGATTTAGATAACAAATTTTGCTTATTTACAATGGAATATTACTCAGCAATAAAAATAAATCCTAAAGCATAAACCATGAAAAAAATCTCAAAAGCATTATGTTTATCAAAATAGGCCAGAAAAAAAGAATATATGCTATGTGATTCTGTTTATATGACATACCAGAATAGGCAATCTATCATGATGGAAATCAGAGGAGCAGTTGCTTGGGGGAGTGGTGGGTGGGATTGTCTAGGAAGGGGCACAAGGGAACTCTCAAAGTTGATGTCAATATTTTCTATCTGTTTGCAATGCAGGATAATGGGTATGTGCCTTTGTCAACATTCATCAGACTGTACATTTACATTTATGATCTGTGCTTGTTATTTTATGTAAATTATACTACATTTTAAAAGTATAAAAATACAAAACAAGAAAAATTAAATTTTAAGGTAATTGAAGATGCCTTAAAATTCAAATTTCTGTTCTTCTGAGGACTCCCATAGAGATATGGTGGAAAACCATGTGGCTCTTACCCATCTGAGTCATCATACCCAGTGCACAATCCAAGGGCATAAACCATAAAAGGTAAAAAAAAAAAAAATCAACTTATGGGATAGATGTGGCAACCAACGCAGCTACCTGCATCACGTGTTGTCTTCCTTGTCCTTCAGTATCACAGCTTTTGTCCTTCTCCCCAGTTAATCATCAAGTAACCTGTTCCTGTCACCATTCAACTCTGACTGGTTTATTTCTGTTTTGTCTTGAACATACTTGTTATTCATTTAACCTTTCTTCCTGTTGTCTCACCAAGTCCCACCAGGCTGTGCATGGTGCTGTGAGCCATAACTCCCGGGACTGCTGATACTTGGTAGACAAATACAGAGCTCCCCTCAGCTCTGACAGGGTGGCAGCTGTTCTCCTGGCTGGCACATGCCTGAGGAAACAGTAAGTCTGTCCAAGGTGCAGAGACTAGCAGCAAGTCAGCTTTATTATCAGTCAAGGGACCCATGCAAGCCTTGCTTTGATGTCCAAGTCAGATGCAGTTAGAAAAAGAAGGATAAGAGAAGACTGGGATATCTGTGTATTAGCACATGATATTCAGTGGTGAACAAGACATAAGCGATTTTTCCAAGAATCTTAAGGATCTCAGTCTTGTGAGGCAGATAGACAAGTTCATAAACTTGTGGTTCCCAACCACAGTGCTGTTCAAGATTCAAAACTGAGCTATGAATTTTAGATTAAGATATAAATTTATTTTTATATCTGCGATACGACCTGTCACTGTGATGTCATTCAGATGGAATTAGACTGAGAGGGTCTTAGACTGAGAAATGCGATTGATAACCAGGTCTCACCTGTGTTAAGCAAATAAAACAGGTGAGACATAATGTCAAACCAGGGCCATAATTAGATGTCTAGTTTACTGACTCACAGGAGAAATTTGCTCAGTGCACATATAAGAGGGAGTGCAGGCAGCAAACAGTTCTATTCAAACAGTAAAACAGTGCTGAGTGGTACCCAAATAAAGAACGCAATAACTGTGGATGCTTTTATAGGCACCATGAGATCTTACTGGAGCAGTGATTGTATTGTCACTGTTCATGACTTGTTTATGGTTGTTTTGAGATTTTAGTCCCTTCAAATGAGATCTTTCCAAATTCTAACATTCCTAAGTTAGCAATAAAACAAAATAAGTTGAGAATCACAAAAAAGGAAATTGAAGACTAATGTAGATGTTGACAGGGTGTAATGGGAGCTCAGGGAGAAAGACATGCAGAGTTTAGTATGTCTGGAACAGATTGATAGGTACAGAGGTGTGGCTTATAAGGACAGCAAGATGGGATTGGGTTTAAGATCGCAGAAATATGCTGTTTAGTGGGTTTCCCAGTGGACTTTCCTTTACGTATGCGAGTCTCAAGGAGCAAAATAATTATTTCTGTTTTTTATTCTTTTGTCTTTAAGTGGTTGAGCCAGAATTTAAACATAGAGCCATCTGACTTCCAAGCATGAATATTTCCTACTCTGACACAAACTTCTTGATGGCCGCACGTCACATTTTTGTGACAGAAACAGATCTATGAATGAGAGGTCTCTCATAGTGTCAATTTCCTTCAGGAGCTGAAATATTAGGAATGTCTTCTGAACCTCTATTTCAGCAGGGAGATGTTCTAAAAATGAAGTTTGTTTCTATTCATTTGCCACCTAGAAACCCTCAGGGAGTTTCTTCCACTCATTATCCTAAAATGTGTAACCGCAACAGCTTAGGTGGTGGCGGCGGCCTAGGTTTGTGTTCCCGGAGTGGTGGTGTCCAGAGAGCCTGGCTCTGCATGGAGTGCAGCTGCTGCTTTGTGCCAGCATGCTCTTCTGTTTTTGGCTCTGACACAATAATAGCAAAGGCTGTTTCTGTGCTGACTTCCCTTTCCAAACATCTTCCCCTGTCCCTTCTGCCTGGCTTTTGTTGACAACATTCTTTTCTTTTCTTTGTTTTTTTTTTTTTAAGCTTATAGGAGTAATATTGGTTAATACAATTATATAATTTTCAGGAGTACATTATAATTTGACATCTATATATTCTATTGTGTGATTACCACCCAGAGTCCAGCTGACAATATTCTACATAGGTATAGATTTACTTATTATACACATTGCTAGAGATTCATTTTAGTTGTCTTTTACTGGTCCTTGAAAATATTGCTTTGTGTGACAAGCAAATAAAGCAAATATCCCCCAAGAAAACAAAAGAAATATGCACAGAAAGAATGAAGAAGGAAGCACCTTATTTCTTGGTAAATGAAGGCAAAATATAATGCCAGAATACTCCCCAAACCCTCTCAGTATTAAAGGGCTGTTTCAATGACCTTTACCTTCTGCCTCTTAGTAGCAAACAAGTAGTGAAAGAACATCAATCCAAGATGTGTGATGGTGCTGGCAAAAGCCTCTAGAGGGCTAGGGAATCTACAGACTTTCTAGTGTGGATTTGGCCTTGACTCAGAGCCAGAACCTGCTTGTTGCACCCCCTTAGAAATATTAAAGGCTTTCCAAAACCCAGAAAAGAGCTTTCCAAACTGTTCAGTCAAAAAGTGCCCTTTCTTTAAAAAAAATTTTTAACCCCAAATCCAAGATATCTAAATCCATAGAGCAGATGAAAGTGAAGCTGCTCTTGTTAAGTTAGGAAAAAGAATGTCTCCTGCCTCTCCTGCTGCCTACTCTCCTTCATGAGACTCTGAAGATCTGTCAAATCAGGCTTTAATAAAACACCCAAAACCTTAAGTGATTCCCAAACATCTTCATAGTCTGGTTTCAAACAACTCTGCCAGTATCATCTCCTCTCTGCATTCCTGACACTGTAAAGTCTAAACTTCCTACCTGAAGATGCCTGCAGGCCTTTAGATCGTCCTAATGTTCATAGATGTTCGTTGAATTAATGCATTATGGCATGACTATAAATGAAGTAGGGGAGTATATACATAAAAAGAAAGATATGATATAAGGCCTGCTCTCAAGGAGCACAAATTTAGTCAACAGAAAAAATAAAAACATAATCGGAAGATGATGAGTAGTCAGCTGAGTGGAAGCCTCTGTTCACAAAGGCAATGGCCACTCGGAGAGCACCTTCATGGAGGAAGTGACCCTTGCAGTTTCTCAAAGGACAAGTTAGGCTTGTGCAGGTAGAGGGAAAGCTATAGAGGTGAGAATTAGTAATGCCATTTTGTCATCAGGTAGGAGACAGCCTGGCAGGAAAGAAGGGCTGGCATTGGGGAGGAGGAAGATACACGTGTGGCTAGATATGCTGGGGCAGACCTGTGCAAGGCATTTCAAATAGGGGAGTGGCATAGGGTGTGGTTTATTTTGTAGGCGAACCATCATCTGTTCTTAACTAGGAAAGTGACATGATGAACATGGTAAATTAAGATCTTAAGGAGAAGAATAACATGATTCAAGTCATAGACTTAAGAAAATTAGTCTAGCAGTGTTATGCTGACAGAAGAGAGTAGCTAGAAAGCTGCTTTAATAATGAATGAGCTCTCTTCTTTCCTGCTGATAAAGAGATGTCGATGCCTACACTTAAATTGAGAAACTCCCCCATAATTTCCCGCAAATGCTGACACCAGTTCTCATGGTCCTTCTTGTGCAGATGAAAGCAACCCAATGTTAGGCTTAAAACAAGTTCATATGTTTGCAGACAAGTACATTTGGGAAAATAAGAAAGACATAAATAAAGCATTCTTACTGTTTTACAAGCTCAATGACAGTGTCTTGATCAATTCTATTTTGAAACTCCATTTGTATACTCAAAGCTGTGGCAGTTTTTTATTTTATCAACTTCAATTTTTAAAACCTATAATTATAAATGTGCTGGTTTCTGCGCAGATTTCCTGGCAGTAGTAGGGGGTCATTGTAGTTTGCATTTTTAAGTGGCTAATCCTTTTCACCCTCCTTTAGCTTTAAACTTTGAATGATTTGAGGATATATTTTCTTTGCAACACCCATAGTGCCTAGCTCAGTGCTTTCAATATAGTGACTAGGAAGTCACCATGAGGATCATGAAGCTCTCAGAACACACCTCCAGTGGGTCCCTTTGTCTTTACAGAGTCTCCTAGCTCTCCTGCTTAATTGCCTAGGGTTCATTCTATTTGAAGAAGGGGCAGAAGCTGCTTTTGGTTGTTTGCTTCAATTTCATGTCATCTGTCATGTCTTTTCACTAATTTTTTCCCTTCCTCTTTTGCTTTTGGAGCTCATCTGCTTTATTGCCATCTTAATTTGGAAGAGAAGGAACTGCATTAAAGGAACAATGGAATCAACAAGTTTAATATATGAATCAGACAAATTCCTAAAGTGCTTTTCTCCAAGGCAAAATTTGCACACAGAAATTCACATTCATTAGGCTAAAGGCAGAGTGTCAAGGCAGTCGCAGGTTTAATAGAGAGGTCAGATCCTTTTCTCTCTGTCATTCCTACTGAAGACATCATTAGAGCTACAGTAAAATAAGAGAATGTCACAGAATGTCAGCCTAGTCATAGTGCAACTGTTCTTTTTTCATTAGTGACTCAGCTGGTTGCTATGGCAACCACACTCTAGTATCAAGGATACTAAGGCTGATGCTTTCCGCCTCTATTTTCAGATAGAATAAATTGTGCTTCCACCTCATGGGCTCTTGCCATGTTATTTATATTTGGGTCACGATAATAAAGCCAGTTGGGAATATGTCTGTTGAAATTCTAGCCAGACAGACAGTGCTTCCCACTAAAAGGGAGAATGAATATAGAATTTCTAGGTTTGATTTGAGCACCAATTACCCTGTGGGAGGGCGGGTATTCCCTTCTGCCCTGTCCATCTTGTGGGGGAGATTGCAGACCTCTCATTTACTTGTTCTGCACATTTTCTAAGCTGGCTGGTTGGCTCTAGGAAAATCAGGCAGTCTATTTTCGGCGCCTTCTCCCTGACTCACCTTGGGGTCCATCTATTTAAATGCTTCCTTCTGAATGGGCTTAGTACCATTGCATGTATTCACTCACTCGTTTATTTATTAATTGAAAAGTGATTATAATGGGTGGAGCATCATGTTAAACAGCACATTTAGCTGCTGGTTTGTATTCTAATTATTCACAATACCTAGAGGGAGAGGTCCAATAGAGAGGAAAGAAAACGTATAAAAATGCTTATAGAACTATGTGATGCATGTTTTAATTGAGGGATGGACATACTTTAAGGAAGGAGAGAATTACTCCGCTTGGGTGACTGGGTAGATACTTCGCCGAGGGGGTGATGTTATACTTGGAGTCTTAATGAATGTGTTCTCTAGTTGACCGCCTCAGTGATTCAGAGATAAAGTTAGCTTGAAGTACTTTCATCACAGTAAAATATATCTGGTGGAAAACCTGCTTCCTCTTTAAATGTGTATTAATATTCTTGAATTCAAAACATTTTCTGGCCACCATGGTGGAGTTGTTTTAAAAAAAAAATCTGGGAAATAAAGTGAGCTTCAGAAAATAGTTTTTGGAATCAGAGGAGATCCAAGTAAAAAAGTTGATGTGAAGACCTTTTTGGTTGGTTCACCTTTTCTCTGGAATCAATATATTATAAGAGTCATCCACCACATTTCTGAAGCAAACAAAGAAAAAGATAGTGAACAAAAGTGTTGTATGATCCTTACATTTGGTAGGGCACAAAAGGATCCCTCACTGCACCAATCACCTATAAAACTAAGGTATTTGGTATATTAATAAAAGTATATATCTCTTTTACATATTAATCACTCTTTAGAAGTTGAAGTGACAGCCCAATGAAGTCATTCTGTAGAAGACAGTGTTATTTATGAAGTGTATCACGAAATAGGCCCCTTGTGGAACCAACATTATAACTACTTTTCTACTGGGTATGCATCACCACATAGCTTAGAAATTCAAGCAACACTTTCTGAAATTAATGCTCTCCACAGTCTGCTGACAGCGAAGAGTGTTGCCAATACAGTCAGTAAAACACACAAAAAAATGCAGGTCAGATCAGGACATAAGTCTGTGTAGGCCCAAGAGGCCTCTCCAACGTCCTCTGCCTGGACCTTTGAACAAGGAGGGTAGGCTTGGTAGAAAGAGGCAGTTCCTTGTCAAACATTGTCCCTTAAAATCTAAGTTAACAATGAAAGGCAGTAATTGCAGCAATGAGCATCATTAATGTACTGTAATCTTTAAAAACAATTCAATAGTCATCTCCTGAGAGGAAGACACCATTACTAACTTCTTGTGTCTCCTTCCAGTGATCCCATGCTTATAGATACATATAAATGTTCATGGAATAGTATAATACTATGTAAACTTTGTGCATTTTTATTTTTTTCATTTAAAAATATTTCTCGGACATTATTCCACATTCCAAATGAGCCACCTTATTATTTTTTAATGAGCCACGTAGTAGTTAATTGAATAGGGATATCATAAGCATTTAACTAACCCTGTCTGTTATCTTCATCTGTTCAGACTGCTGTAACAAATATCACAGACTGGGCAGCTTGTAAACAACAGATATGTATTTCTCACAGTTCTGGAGGCTGGAAGTCCACAGTCAGGAGACCAGCATGGTTGAGTGAGGGCTCGCTTTCTTGTCACAGCTGGCATCTTCTTATTGTGGTAGAAGGAGTGAGGAATCTCTCTTTTATAAGAATAAAATAATTCCATTCATGAAGGCTCCATCCTCGTGACCTCAGTAATTCCTAAAGACCTCACTTAATAATACAATTATCTTTGGGTGTTAAAATTTCAATATATGAATTTGGGGGGACACAAACATTTAGACCATAGTAGTAAAGGTAATTTTCAGTTTTTGCTAACACAAACAACAGTGTACTGAGTGCAAGTATATCACAGTAAAATTCATAGAAGTGTTGAGTAATAAAAGAATATGTGTATATGTAATTTTAATAATTTTGCAAAACTGCCCATGATTAAAGTGTATTATATTTTACTCCCACCCAATATGTGTGAGAGTTCATTTCCCACATCCTTACTATTACAATATGTTATCCAGCTTTCTGCTCAATGCTTCAGCTTGAGAGGCAAAAATTTGCATTTCATTGTAATTGTGATTTATATTTCTCTTATTATGAGTGCAATTTATATTTCCCTTATGGTGAGCATTTTTCATACATTATAGAAGCATTTATATCATTTTTTTTCTATGAAATATCTGTTCATGTGATTTTGCAAATAATTTAATAAGTTATTCATCTCTTTTTTATTCATTTGTGATATAAGTTGCAAACATTTTTCTCAGTTGTCTTTTCTCTTTTGGTGTCCATGATATTTTGCCCTATAGTTTTCTTCAGTGTAGAAAACTTTTTTTTTAACAACTTCTAAATTTCCTGTTATACTCAAGAAGACTTCTCCACTCTGATATTTTATAAATATATCATTCCCAAAGGTTTTTATATTTTAATTTTTTAAACCTAGAATTTTAGTATAAGAAGTACAGTAAGGATCTAGCTCAATTTATTTTTGCAAGTAGCCTTTCTGTTTTTTTTTCAATATCAACTTTTGAATAATCTATTTTCCCCCACTTATTTGAAATGCTTAATTTTTCACATGCCAAGTGCCAGAATGCATTTATATCTCTTTTGATGTTTTTGGTCTGTTCCATTGACTTGTATAAGTACTATCTTTTGTATCTATCAGTTATTAAAGCCAGCTCTAAATCTACATCCTTCATTGCCCTCCCAGTGATATTGGAGCTGGCGCCCGTAAGTGTTTCTCCCTTGTCAGTAGAGGGTGCTGGAGAGTCACTGCAGAAGAGGAAGCATTTCTTCCTGGTTCCTTGTAATTTTTTGACTTGCTCCTGTAGTAGCTAAGAGCATGCAGCTTGCCCTGTGATGCTTACCTTCAAGCTTGCCTAGTTGGGTCTGTGGCTTTCTGCTCACCGTTCTTAACCTTTCAGTGTCATGGTGGCATGATTTCCTGTGTTCAGTTTCCTATCTACCAGCTTCAGCCTGCTGATACTACATTGGAGGAATTCCTGCTTACCCATCCTGACTCAATTCCCTGCCCTGCCCATCAGACTCTGCTTGCCAGCTATGAACGAGCTCTGACCTGGGGAACTCTTGGGGCCATACTTCTGCTAAATTAATACTAATTTTTTTATTATTAATATAAAGTTGGTATTTAACTGGGCACCTTTTTTTTTTGTTCTATTTTTGCCAAATCCGGCAAATTCTATGCAGAAGGTACTTTCTTGACTGAAGAATTTCAAGGGTACTTGCATCCTTGAAAATTGTGGCCTTTGTGGCAGGGTGTGATCATAGGGAATACTGCCACTGAATGGGTTTTCTTAATTTCAATAGGGATAGTGAGAACCCAGAGTAACAGAGGCCAGTGGCAGCATTTAACTCTCAAAGACAAGAGAGGTGCATCAACCATAAAGGACAACAGGGAAGTACTGTAAACAGACTGTCTTGTCCTTCTGTATCTTTAGTGATAACTAATTGATCAGTGTCCCTAGTACCCTAAATGGAATACCTACTAAAGTTACTGACAACTTTAGTTTTAGTCATCAAAAACCTGACGAATAGCCATAATGGAGAATCATAGCTTCTCAGTCAGTTTCCACATTTAAGTCAATTCATAAACCCCAAATCCCTTGATTGAAGGAGAGTCCAGGTGTCTTGTCTGATTGAGGTTTGGAAGTGCATAATGTAAATCTTTCTCCAAGCTTTCCTCAAGGACATAGAGTGATTATACATTTGATGAAAGGAAAATCCTAGATCTTTGGGGGATTATTACATACTGGCACTGAAATGATTAATTCCTGGGCTCCCCAAATGCCATTGTGGCCATCAGTAAAAGTGGAGGTTATGGTTACATGTAATAGGTAGAGTCTTAAGTCTGACTAACAATGGACCAGGTTAGTCCAAAGACTCACCCCATGTTTATTTCCCCAGTTCTTGAATGTATAATTGTAATAGACATAGCAACTGATAGAATCCCCACATGTATCTCAGATCCTGAAACTTTCTTCTACTTCCTTCCAAGATGGTAAACCAAAACCAATGCCAAATATGGCATCCTCAGTGAAACTACCAAGATTAATACCATCAAAGACATGAAGGAAGTAGGGCGGAAACTACAATAGTCCCCTTTGACTCACTTGTTTTGCTTGTGCAGTGTTAGACAGGATTTAGGAGAATGGCTATGGACTCTCATAAACTTGATCAGGGAGTGACTCCAACTGCAATTGTTGTCTCAGATGTAATGTCTTCCCCATATCAAATCAATATGGTTCCTGGAATTTGGTTTCCAGCTTTAACTTAGCAAATGAATTCTGCTCTGTAGAAATTTGCAAGGACTACCTGAAACAGCTTGTTTTTACCATGGTTCACTTTCTTAGCCTTCCCTTAGAGCTATGTCAGTTCTCCTGCTCCTTGCTATATTATGGTCTGTAGAGATCTTGATTATTCTGACATTCTACAAAATACACTGTTCCACTACATTGGCAACACTATATAAATCAGGTCTGATAAGCAGAAAATAGTAAAAACTTGAGATAACTTAGGAAGACATATGAGAACTAGAGAGTGGGAGATGAACCCCACAACAATTCAGGAGCCTACTACTTTAGTGAAATTTCTTAGAGCTCACTAGTCTTGAAAGTCTTAAGATATCTACTTTAAGATGAAAGATAAGTTGCTGCACCTTATACTTCTACCACAAAAAAAGAGGGGTGATGCTTGTTGGACCTTTTTGGATTTTGGAGGCACTATATGTCATACTGAGTATCTTGCTTTGATCCATTTAGAGTCACATATCAGGCTTCCAGTTTCAAGAAGGGATCAGAGTAAGAGAAGTCATTCTGTTCTGCCACCTGAACCATATGATCCAGCAGATCCACTAATACTCATAATGTACGTGACAAATAGAGATGCAATATGGGTCCTATGGCAAGAACTAGTAGGAAAACCATAGTGAAGACTTCTAGGTTTTTGGAGTAAATTTTATCAAATAACTATTTCCATTCTGAGAGATAGCTTCTGGCTTTCGACTAAATGAAATTGAATCCCTGACCATGGGACATGAAGTGACTATGTGGCCTGAGCTTTCCATCATGAACTGGGTGTCATAAAGTTGAATGTGCACAGAGGCAATATATCAAGTGGAAATGGAATATGAGAGAGCAAGCTTGGGAAATACAAGTTACCTGAACAAGTGGCTTAGAAACTTTTAACACTGGCTACTGTTGCATCATCTCTTCTCCCTCAATTCATGACTTTAGTAACCTGGAATGTTCCTAATAACCGACTATCTTAGGAAGAAAAAATTTTCCTGGTTTACAGATGAGTCTGCACCTTATGTTGACATGACCTGAAAGTAGACAGCTGCAGTACTACAGTCACTTGCAGAAGTAATCTCGCAGGATAGTGAAGACAATCAGTAATCATTAACAGAACTATAAATGATACATTTGGTTGTCTATTTTGTCAGTAGTTAGAGATGGCCAGAAAAATGAATGTAGTCATAGGGAGTGGCTAACTGTTTGGCTAGATTGTCAGCATCTTGGAAGGAAAAAGATTGGGAGACTGGTGATAGCGAAGTCTGGGGAAGAGATATATGGCTGTACTAAAGGTAGTGAATGGACACAAACAGAAAATATTTGTGTCCTAAGTAAATAGTTAACAAAGAGCATTCACTTCAGAGGAGGCTCTTAAGAAGCAGATGAAGAAAATGACACACTCTGCAGTCAGCCTCTTTTCTCAGTCATTTCAGTAATGCTCAATAGGCCTATGAGATATGTGGCATGGTGGCATGCATAGAGGCTATGCATGAGCTTAAAAATATGGACTTCCTCTTACTAGAGCTGACCTGGCTAACACTGGGATGTGTGATATACAGATACATGATACACAGATGATGAGTAATCGTAGGAAAGAATACTCAATGTCATTTGTCATTAGAAAGTTGTAAGTTTGAAAAGTCATTAAATATTATTACACACCTATTAGAAAGGTTAAAATTTAAAAGCTGATAATATCAAATTACTGGTGACTGTATAGAGCAATAAGAACTCTCCTTCATTGCTGAATGGAATATAAAATGCAGCCCCGTGTAGAAGGCAGTTTGACAGTTTCTTAAAAAAAGTAAACATATTATTCAACAATTACACTTCTGAGTATTTACCCAGTTGAGTTTAAAGTACATTTACACATGAATGTTTATAGCATATGTATTTATAACTGCCCCAAACTGAAAGTAAAGAAGGCCTTCAAAAGAAGAATGAATAAACTATGGTACATCTATATAATAAAATGTTATTCAGCAACATAATTCAGAAATCATCTGTCAGGCCATGAAAAGACATGGAAGAACCACAAATAATATGGCCACATAAAAGAAATCATTCTGAAATGGTTATACACTGTATGATTCCAATTATATGACATTCTGGGAAAGGCAAAACTATACAGACAGTAAAAAAAAAGTCATTAGTTGCCAGGAGTTTGGAGGAAGAAAGATAAATAGTTGAAACACAGGGGATTTTGTAGGCAGTACAGCTGTCCTTTGTGTGGCTGTAATAGTGAATAAATGACATTATATGTTTCTTAAAACCTATAGAATTTTACAACACAATCTATACACATGAAAAAATAATTTAGGAGGCTAGAGGATTCCAGGAAAGAATGCAGACTGTGACCAGAGAATCTAAGTGTATTACACATGTATGAAATAACCTCAGTGAAAGAGTTAAAAGAAAAGGTGCTGACCTAAGTAACTTTGGAAGTGAATGAAGTTTTAAAGACTAAATGTAAAAAGAATTGCATGTAAGTACTGACTAAGTTGATAAAGTTATTTTTCCATGGGGGCTGTTGGATTAACAATTTAGATATAGCTATATGTAAATACTGGAACTAAAAATTGAGTAAATGGATGGCAGACAGTGGGATCTGGGTTATTCACTGTTGGAATAAAATACACAGATCAGTAAGGGCACAAGGCTAGAATGATCTAAATGATAATAAATAGAGTAGGAGACATTAGTAAGAACTCATATTTAATTTAATATAGATACAGATGACTACTTATAGAAATAAGTATAGATATATGTATATACAGATGTTAGTATACATACATAGTTCTTTGCTCTGTCAGCTGAGAAGGTTTAAACAAAATGATGCCCAATTAGCGTGAGCACATCTATCCCCCAGATCTTGGTTTCTATTGTCATTCTCCAATAAAAGGAAACAAGGCTCCTTGGAGAAGTGACTTTTTCTAGGACTGGGACAGGAAATATATGAGATGAGCCTGGACAACTTGGCAATTAGTAGTGCCAGAAATAAGGAAGTGCTCAAAAACAAATAAACAAACATATTGATGCATATTAAAGGGACACAGAAGCAACTGAAGAGCTTCTTATAGCCAAGGCTGGAAAAATTAAAGCAAACAAACACCAAATAAATAGAGTAGTACTGGGTTATAATACAAAATATAAAATAGATATTCATGAGCTCATATTGATATAAATAAATGACTGAATAAATAAATAAATGAAGGAGAAGAGACAAATCTCTCACATAGAATTCCAAATAAATTATGTAGATACTCTTCCTTAAGGAGATAGAACATAAGTCCCTACTCCTTAGGTGTACCCTGTGCATCATGACTTCCTTCCAAAGAGTACTGTATGAAAAGGTGGAGTGGGGAGAGTCACCTTACAGTGGAGAAACCCGACAGACACCACTTCAGCCAGGTGATCAAGGACAATGTCATTAGTGATAAATCACCTTGAAAGTATATATTCTTGATATGATGTAATAAAAATGGCACTTTACCTCAGTGCTCTTTCTCCTCAAAATTTATCAAAAGAAAGTCTGTTAATTTAAAAAATTACTGGGAGAAAATAGAGAGAAATAAATACATTTTTAGACTTACAAAATCTGAAAGAATCCATGAACAGACGACATACAGTACAAGTGTTAAAGAATGTCCTTCAGGCAGGACAATGATACTAGAAGAAAATTCAGATCTACACAAAGGAACGAAAAGCACAGGAAATGGTAACTATGTGGGTGGAAAGTTTTCTTATTATTTAAATCTTTTTTTAAAAAATTGACTATTTGAAATTAAAACAACAACAACAATGTATTGCAGAGCTTATAATATATGCACAAGTTGTATGCCAACAACAGTAAAGGCCAGGAGAGGAGAAATGGGAATGAACTGCTGTTAAGACTTTTAATCCATGCATATTTAAAGAGACACTGTGATGAGAGAGAGATGTATACTACAAGTTCTAAAACAACCATTAAAATAAAAACAAAGAGTCATATCTAATAAGTAAAAAAAAAGATAAAATTAAACCATAAAAATATTCAATTAATCCATGTGAAGGTAGGAGAAGAAGAACAACCACAGAACAGATGGGTCACAATAGAAAACTAGGTGGTAAATTTAAACCCAAAGATATCAATATTAACATTAAATGTAAATGGTGTAAATACACCAATTAAAGGCAGAGATTGTCAGATTATATAAAAAAGGAAGATCAAACTTTCAATTCAAAGATGTATAAAGTTAAAAGTAAAAGGATGGAAAATGATATGGAAACATATATCAAAAGAAAGCTGGAATGGCTATATTTATATCAAGGTGGATTTCAGAGCAAAGAATATTACTCAGGCTAAAAGTATCACTTCACAATGATAAAGGGATCAATTAATCAATAATATTTACAATTTTAGACATTTAAGAACCTAATAACAGAATATAAGCTGTCACACCCCTCTTTAGTATTTTCAAACAGTTGGCATTATATACAGATTGAACTGTCCATTCAAATAGGCCTAAGCTTGTTATCCTAAGACTGTGACTCTAAAGTTTGGCTGGTTTTATTAGCCATTCAATATGTTACTCAGTTTTGAACACCATGAGTCAGTCCTGCTGAATTCCAAAAAAGGGTGATATTTTGACATTTGCTGTAATTGCTTTCATACATATTTTATAAGAATATACAAATAAGAGAGAACAAAGTCTGCATATACTTTACTCAAAATGTTAGCGGTTGATGGGATCATCACAGCAGGACCATTATAATGAAATTCTGTGTTTTTTTTCATATAAAATTCAGAATGATGTGGTGGCACCATATTGACCTAATATGAAGAGCGTCCTCTTAGGATAACATGACAGCAGCAGAACCATTAAAAATAGTGCCTCTATGAGTCGCTTACTATTGATTTTTTAAAAAATCTTTACTTTCTAAAAAATTTTTGAAAGCCCCAAACTACCAGAGTGCAGTAACCTGTTATTTCTATCCAATAGTATGAAACAGCGGCTATATCCCAAATGTCATTCTATTTCTGACCAGAAGACCACATAGCTGAGTAAGGTATGAGAAGTCTTACACGTGACTGATAATGTAGTATTTCAATATTACATTTTTTTTTTATTTTAAAATACAAATGTTGCAAAAATTTAAGGTCGAGGTTAGTCCGGGACCATTTTCTAGCTATTTGAACATCTTCTAGTTTTCCTACTGATTCCAATTGTATTATCAATTTATAAATTCTGAGATGTTCCAAAGTTTAATAATATTTTCCAATGCTTTTTAGGTACTCACTCATTTACTTTGCTAGCCCAGTGTTTGTTATTATTAATCAAGATGATTTTAAATGATTTCCAAAACAAGTAGGTTTCCCAAAGACTTACAAGCATTTTCTTTTCTAACAGATGAATATAGAAAAAGGGGAATTCTCCTTCTGTAAATAGTCATGATATAAGGATAACATCTATATATCTTTATACAGTTTCATATCTGTATAAATGATCATTTACTGACCTACTTTCCTATATGGTTCAAATTTACTGATAATTATATCCTTTCAAAAAATCCATGCCTAGAACCCAATACTGTTATTGATAATCTCTGCAGTTGAAAGGAAGCTACTCACTGGAAGGTTTGAAGAACACCAGGCAACCCTGGTTTGTCTAATGAAGCATTTTTCTTTTGTGGACTGTTGCTTAATCGGTGTTTGCCTTGTGTATAGGTTACATGATCTGAATGGAGTTTTAGAGAGCTGAGGGGGAGAACTGAGAGAGTCTTAGAAGAGAGATGTCAAGTAGGAGATGGAACTGGAAGAGTAAAAGTTGCTGTAGAAAGATAATTTCGGGGAAGAGCTGAGATAGTCAGTGTAGACATAAAGAAAGCTTTTGCTACTTGATGTGCCATATCATTTCCTCCTTCTCTCAAAAACATTAGCAAACATATATATTAGACATCTACAGTTTTGATAGAAGAAGGGTGCTGAGACTGGCTTCAGAGAGAAAGAAGCAAAGGGCTCAGGGACAAGTTGATTACTCCTGGAAGCAGCACCTCCAAAACAAAGGAAGAGAAAGTCATCCATCTTTTGCTGTTACTCTTTCATTTTCCTGATGCTTCTGAGGTGGCAGAATCTATAGGCAACATGGAAGAAAGAGGAACAAGATAAGGTTAACCAGTTCAGAGAGGAAATGATGAGTCATTTGCCATGAGAGTTGAAAAGATAGGGATTTTTTTTTTACTCTTCCTGTGTTGCTCATAGAAACATAACAACTAAAGTATTTTAATAAGTTTTCATCTCAAAGATATCAATGGCTCATCATACACATATGTGACTCCAGCGATACAAATTAGTTGGCTTTTTAAAAGCATATCCCAATAGAAGGGGAACAGAGAGTACTTGGAAAGCTTAAATGGGGCCAGTTTTGATTAGAGAAAAATGTGTTCGGACATTTTTATAAAATCTGCTGAAGAGAGGCAGGTTGGTTTTATGTCTTTTGGTAAAGAAGCCAATTCAAATCCAATTCTGAGAGGAGCTTTGGGGGAAGTGAAGCATAGTGACTGGGTCAGGTTAAGGGTGTGTGGAACAGAGCTCAGCAAGGGTAGGCTTCAATTTGACACAAAGCCAGTAGGTCAGTCAGTAGTCAGGGGAAGTTCGATTCATTATGCTACTATATTGAAAGCTTCTCTTCCTTGGAAAGAAAGAGAATAAAAAATAATAATTATTTTTAATAATAGTCATAGTTGTATCTCTCTAAGACCTTATATATATTATGTACTCAATTTGAGCACTTAGTAAATTTAAATTGCATGAGAGTTAGACTTCTTTAGTAAATTTTATCAATGAGAATAGGATTGTAAATTCCCATCCCAGCCCTATATCTGACTTAAATATATGGCAAATCATTATATTATATTTTTACTTACTTCTTCCAAATAAAGAATGTTCATATTATTATAAAGAGTGCTCCACTAAAAGATTAGATCCTTACTTGTTTAGCTATTCCTGTGGCATTATTCCAAATTATTATTAGAATTTCATATCCTTTATAATGTTGCATAGATTTGATATAACAGCTCAAAAAAAAAGACTGCTTTGAGATATGTGATGGCTATATAGATAGAAAAGTATATAATCACCCCTGTAATCCATGGATTTCCTTCAAATCTCATATCCGTGACTTACTCTCATCCTTTCCACTTCTATAGTTACCTCTACTCCCTTACTTTTTATTCACTTGTTTATCCACTGCAGTCTGGCTTGCAGCCCCATCACTACTAAGACTGTTCTTTAAAAGACACCATTACTCTCCATGTGGCCAAATCTAACACTTCCATAACCACATCTATTCAGTCTCTTGCTGGCATCGGATACTGTTGGCCTATCTCCTCTTTCTCCTTTAAAAAAAAAATCTTAAATGTATTTAACATATGGTTAAAATATGTAAACATACAAAAGTGCCATCATAAAACAAAACACTATCCATTTAGTTGTCCATTGTAACAAATAAAAATATATTATACCCAGTTAAATTTGAATTTCAGATGAACAACAAATACTTTTTTTTTAGTAGAAGTGGGCAAATGTACACTAAAAAAGTATTCTCTGTTTATCTGAAATTCAAATTTAATGAGGTATCCTGTATTTATCTAATTTATGCCATTATGTTCCATGCCTTGTCCTGCTCCACAGGAGTAATAATATCTAATTTTTATAAGCTGTTTTTCTGATAGTTAGCTCCATATTCTTAAATAATATTTTTCAATTTTTTGATTTTTTGACATTATCTATTTGCTTCTGTGATAATAAATGAGGATTTAGTTCCTGTGCATAATTCCCATTTCTCACTTCCCCTTTCTCTTATAGACCTATACTTGCTTTGTTAACTGATGTTTCCTTATAACAGTTAGTAAAATGTCAACACTTTCAAATTCTTATTCCATCAACTATAAATAACATCTTTTGACTTTTTGTAAAGTGCGGGAATTAGTGCTCCTGCCCTATTCTTTACCTCTTCTTCCCAGGCCTTTCCCCAACTTTCTGCCTTCTGCACTTGCTCTATTGAATTGACAAAGTTGACACTATTTACTATTTGTTCCATAACAATAATTTGTCTGAAAATGTGTTGCTTCTAAAAAAGCAAAAAAGTTGCTTCTAAAAATTGAAAATCAACAAAGTGCTTACATTATTGTCTTTGTAAATATTGTTCAATGAAGAGCTAGTAATTACTATTGTGAATACTTTTTTATGTGTCACCAAAACAAGACAAATAGCAGTTTCTTATAGATTAATTATAGTGTAGAATCTGACATCATATTATTGGAGTCTTCACACTCTGTTACATTAAAATCTATTGATGTATCTCTTACTTTGAAGAGCTCTTTTACTAAAGTATGATATTATAAAATCATGCATTAGAAAATGGTTATTAAATGTTGATTCTGAGTTATGCAGATCTTCCAAATGTGAACACATTTTATTTTACAATATCAAGAGATAATATTGGTTAATATCACCATTAATCTCATCAGGAAAATCTTTAAGTATGGGAAATCTGTCAAGTTCATAGTAGTGGATACAAGTTTTCCAAAATTCTCATTTCTGCTTGAAAGTTTGTATTTTATCAGTGGAAATATATACTTTCATTTTTTTTTCTTGGAAGCAATAGGCTCGTTTCAATCATTTTAGAAAATGTATGCCCAAACTCCAAGTTTGAAGAACCATAGTTTGCCTATCAGCTGTTCAGTGCAGTAAAAATGGTGTTCTGTGGCAAAAACATCTAATTCAGCTCAGAAATCAAACAGTTGCACAAATGCTTTTCCCCAAGATCACCCTCATACTGGAATGAACAGAGGATTAAGCACACTTGTCTTGATACACAGAATATTGAAAAAACATGTAACGAAGGGTCACAATTAATAACAATAATTGTTACTGCTTCACCAATGACATTCTTAAAAGAAAAGTGGCACTTTGTTTTTCACCATAGTGTAGAATAGAGAATTCAGAGCCTGCTAGTGCTGATTGGTACCATCACAATGATTTACGTTGAAGCTCCATTAATTTTAACCACTCGTTGCTTATGTGCAATCAGTACAAATGCCAAAGCAAAGAAAAAGGCATATTGTGTCTCAGCATTATTGTAAGAGTTTTTATCTCACAGACTGCCTGCAAAGGTCTCCATGTTCTTCAGGGATCCATGGAGCCCAGTCTGAGAACCATTGATCTAGACTGGTCCTGGAGACTTTCCTCTGTTGATCCTTTACCTTCCTTTCTCTGTTATAACCTTGAGAGTTCACTTCCTAGCTGTAGGTGAGGGCTGTGTTCTGGATCCCATGTCATCTTTTTGTTGTTTAGTTGATGGTTTTATTACAACACAAAGTAAGTTATATAGAAGGTAAATTTTCTGAGTCCTTACATGTTTAAAGTGTCTTCATTCTATCTTCACACATGATGATTTAGCTAACATAGAGTTATAGTTTAAAAATCCTCTTCCCTCAAAACTTCACGTTGCTCCATTACCTGCTAGCACCTGATGCCACTATTGCGAAGTCTTATAAGAAGGTGATTCTTGTTTTTTTTATAAGTTGTTTCTTCAACAACCCCATTTCAGATCATGTTTATATCCTTGGTGTTTCTAAATTTCAATGACATGTGTCTACGTGTGGGTCTTTTCTTTTTCTTTCATTGTAATAAGCCCTCATTAGACCTTTTAAATCTGTAGTCATGTGTCTCAGTTGTCTAAAATATCTTTGCATTATTTCTTTGATAATTATTCTCTATCATTTGTTTTCTCTCTCTGGAACTTCCATTGGTCAGTTTTTGGAACACCTGAAGTATACAAAAATTATACATTTATAATTTTGTATTTAATAATATTTTCTATCTGACTTTTCTACTTTCTGAGAAATTTTTCCATTTTGATTTGTGAACTTTCTATTGAATTTGTTATTTTTGGCAGTCATAGTGAGACATCTCTCCTATGTTTTGATTATTTCTTTTTTTACAGAAACTTTTTCTTGTGTTATGATGCAATATTTCTTTAAATCTCACTGGTGAGAAGTCAAGTTTTTTTCTGTTCCATGCATTAAATTCTCACTTCCTCCAGTGTCATTTTTATATATTGATTTATCTTGATCTCCTTCTTTCATGCTAGAGATGACTTTCTTTTAAAAAAATCTAGTGATCTTTGTCTATTCATATTCAAGAATGAGGCAATAAAACATTAATTGGAAGCTCTGGGTATTGGGGCAGGCTTTGTCAGTCCACAGATTTTATATTAAGGTGATTGTTAAGAAGGCAGATATTATTTATACTAGGTAATTTCTAGACGCCAGAGAGCATAGGCCTTCAATTTTTATACAGGATTTTTTTTTTTTTTTTTTTTTGCCAGAGATTCAGAATGCCAGGGTAAGTGTGGTAGGATATCTATGGTCATGTATACTTCCTTTCAATCATTTACTTTGTGATAGTCTCATTTCTTTTCTTGTCATGACTGACACATCTGGGCTGCTCCAGGATTCTGCAGGGCACTCAAGTCTCCCCTTCACCCTCTTCCCCTATGTGTTCCTTAAGCTGTGGCTTCTTCTGTCATATTCAGTCACTCCTCCATCTGTTTGATACTCCAGAAATCAATGAAATCACTGAAATAAAACCACTAGTGGCTTTTCTTGCCGTCTTTGTTATTGAAGGCTTATTTATATCTTTTAGAAAATGTCTTTGTTATCATTTACAAGCATATTGGTATAGAAAAATATGTGTCCATTCTACCGTTTTTAGCTGGTAACTCTCCCCCTTCTATTCATTCTCCTACTTTTCTTCCTCCTGGGTTGCCTCTTGACGGCTTCTCTTCCTTATTGCCAACTCAATGTTAGTGTTGCTCTTTTCTCTGCACTCTCTTCCTAGATAATCTTATCCACTGGATCATTTTTAAATGTTTCTCTACCTGCTGATAGCTCCCTGTTTTGTATTTCCCTCCCTGACCTCACTCCAGGACTCTAGTTTCTTTATCCAGTTGCTTACTTATAATCTCCAATGTTCCACAGACACTTCAATTGTTGGTGTCAGAATCCCTGCTCTCTAACTTCTTTCCCCCACTTGGTGCCCCTATGTCAGTTAAGGGATTCTTCCCTCTGCAAGGCCTTTTCATGCCCTATTTCCTTTTCCTGGGACACTGTTTCCTTCTCTATCTGCCTGGCTCTTTTCTCCTACTCCTTAGGTGTCTTCTCAGAGAAGCCCTCTGTAATTCCCTATATAGGTTGCTCTCTCCTTCCCACATTGTTTTTCTGTCTCTTGGTACTCTATTATCAATCATCATAGAATTTCTCAAATTTGAAATTACAATGTTTATTTTTTCTCTCTTATTAGGTGGTGAGGTGTACTGCAGATAGGGACTGTGCTGTCATATTTATCATTGCTTTACTAGTATTAACAGAGTGCTTGACAAATAGGAGAAACTTAACAAGTATGTGTAAGATAGAGTTTAAAATGAATACTGAAATCTCAAAAAGCTTCCTTATTTGTAATCATCTGAAAACTGCTTTAAAGGACCTCAGAAATATTGTAACAGTTTATCTGATTGCTTGTTTAATTTTAAAACTTAATTCAAACCTGAAAATTAAAACATATTACTATAATACTTAAGAACATGGTTTAGTTCAGAAAACAAGATGGGTGTCTTTTAACTGGCATGTATGATTTCCTGAAAGACACTGTAACCATCTATAGGCTTATAACCCCAAGTAAACTTTCTTTCCATCTTTTTCTTTTGTTCTTACTTGGCCCAACTTTATGAAATTAATATGGTTTATTTGATAAGGGTCACGAATGTTCAGTTCAGAATTAACCATATGAATCATGATACCACCTGAGAACACAGGAACAGTAAAGAGGCAAGACTTTCCTGCTAAACTCTGACAGCTCTCTATATTTCACTTCTTGAAGCCTGCCAAATAAAATGTAATGAAATAGATCAGATGAATCTAGAGGATCTCACTGTCAGGGGGAGCTGTATTCATCAGCTATGTATCAATTGTCCTGCTACAGATTCTTGGTTTGATCTCCAACACTCACTTCTTTGAGAAAGAAACAAAAATACAAAACTAGTTATGCAGATAACTACACTGAAAACTGACAGAATAAGATATTATTGGTGACTATGGATGTGATATTTTGCCCAGTTTAGTCATTATCACAAGAACCTTCTATTATCTCTTTGTACTAGAAATAATCACTTGGGCTAACCTTGTAAATGCTATTAGCTATCATAAGAAAACATTGTCATATATTCTATGATTCTTAGTTTTAATAGAAAAATTCTTAGAAATTAACATTTAACCCTTTTTAAATTAAAGTACATATTTGGTGTAGTGATAAGAACTTCTATTATCACATCCAAGGGAAACCAACTAAGGGAGAGCATCTGTTCTGTGTTCTCATCCTGTAAGACACTTGAAGCATTTGCACTAGTCTCCTTCAGGCTGCTCCCATACTGTGGGAGTGTTGTTCACAGGAAATTGTATTCACCTTGTAAGGCCTTCCTCTGCTCTAAGGGGAGGTGAAAAGGAAAGTGGAAGGGGCCCACTGTGGAAAGGGTTGCCTGGAGAGGTGACTATTGATAGAATCACAGGTAGAGAGGAAGTTGTGCTAATTAACCAGGTCTGGCTCTACAGCTTCTGATCTCCTAAGCTCAGGATGACACCTGCCTCCCTCAGTAAGCTCTGGTGAAACCTAGAAATGCTTCCTTATGAGGAGACTGAATAAGTTTGAGCTTTGAAGTCAGACCACCCAGATTTGAATACCAGCTCTGGTGCTTCCTGCCTGTTTGACTTTACCAAGTTACTTAGCCTCTCTGATTGAAATGTTCTCATCTGGAAGTGTGCATAAATTTGGAACTTCACTGCAGATTTTTTTTGCGAGGATTAAATTAAAAAGTTCTTGGAACTCTAAAAATATAAAGTAAATGCTAAATAAATGTTGTTGGTTGCTGTGGACATTGTGGTTATCTTCCCATCATTCATCCTCTTCTTGGAAATGACCTTATTCTTGTTTAGGTTTGCATATTCACCTCTACAAGACTTTTGTACTTTGGGTGAAACTCTGGCTTGATATCCCTCTGGCTCTAGACATGGAACCTCTGGCTCAGGCCTAAACTAATCAGCATAGTTCCAGCTCCTGGCCATGGTTATTGTTCCTAAGGTGAGACTGTGATCTAATAAACTCATTGAACCAAAGAGACTTGAGACGATTCTTCGAGATTTCTGGGAAAGACGCATCCTTGCTTTTCAAGAGAGGTTTCAGAAGGGGCGTGGCATTATCATCATCATCATCCCCTTATTGCTATTACTATTATTATTACTGTAGATAACAATTTGTAATTTTCTGGAGAGTCCTGACATTTGCCTTTTGCCACCTGGGAGCTTGCTGTGAAGCTTCCTCCTCCTGGAGGAGTCAGCACTGCACACAAAATAGATCAAAGGAATTTACTGAACTTCTCCCTGGGCTTAGAGGGCAGAGACAAAGTTAGAATCTCCATGGGATTCCATTCAAGTTAGACTCTCTAAGGTCAGGGCCAAGGAGCTGTGCAACATAGAGGAGGGAGGTCTAAAGTTGTGTCTTAAGAGCATTTTGAAAATGCTTCCTGAAATTTTAACTACAAGAGGGAAGCAAGTTATATGATATCAACAATTCTGAAAAAGCAATTTCTTCAAGGTCCTTGCCTTTCTTCAAATAACATGGCCACCACAGAGAGTAATATTCTAATGTCTTTTTTATGTGTCTAATAGCAAAAGCATTGACATTTGGGGAATAAATCAGCTGCAAGACTTGCTTTTTGAAACTCAGTCACTAAGTACGAATGCAGACACCAGCAAGCTATAGCATATGGGCCATTTATGAGACACAGACCTGTTTTCATTGTCAGAGATCAATTGTCACTCTTTCCTTTCCCCTGGGAATTAAAGTTCCCTCTACTTGAAATAACTATCATAGAGCAATAAAGCAATAGCTGACAATTGTTTCCAGCCTCATATTAATGGTTTGGTTTATCCATCTTGGGAAGACAGCCTTGGCACGCCAGTTTTCAAAGCTTGCCAATCTTTGTAGCAAAGCACAGTAAAACTAACTGACATTTATATTTCATTGTATTGCTTGTTTCCCTGTAATGCTTATATTTTTCTTTAGCTTAACTAAGAGGTAACCAGGCCCAACATCTGTTCTTGATTAACCAGAAACATCAGATTAACAATTTACTAGCAAAAGTGAAGGTCTCCATAAGCTTAATAATATAAATAATATTTAAGTAAGGAAAAGAAAAAAACATAATCAAGCCTTCTTTTCAACAGCCTTTTGAAAATGCTTCATGAATTTTTAACTGCAAGAGGGCAGGAACTTGTCTATATGACTCAGCTGAAGGATGGTTCCTCATAACCCACTGCTTTCATGTGAAGTTCAGAAAAAAGAACACTACCTACTAAATCATCAGTGTAACTGGTCATAACACCTTGAGTTTCCCTTTGAGACTTGTTTCTGGCATTTAAATCTATAACAAGCCCCAGATTCAATGAAAAAACTATGGTGAGTATTCCACCACTACTCACAATTCTGCCAGGGGAAGAGCTCCTCCAAGGGTCTGTCCCTGAGTGGTCTAGCTGAAACAGAAACATCCTGGCTCATGAATATCAGCAGCCATGATCATCTGATGAAAGGTCGATGAAACAACAGGCTGTGTGAGCAGCATAACACACATGTGGTTCATGTCATAGAATAGACCAAGAATCTGCCCTCAAGGAGTTTCTAGCCTAAACATTGACCATGTAGGATTAAATTAATGTGGGAAAACAGAACAAATGATGAGCGAAGGAAGCAAGATGAGAAATTAGGATGAATCACTCTTCAGTGATCAATACTGTTTCACTTAATTCTCTCCTCGACCCTCAGAGACAGCAAATCTACACAATAATACTGCAAGGTTAATACCCAGGAGGCCTGAGTTCTACTTCCAGCTCTATCTTTTGTAGCAGGAATAAATATAAACCCAACAACATATGGGTTTAAAAAAACACTATGTCGGAAAATAAGAAGATTCTCCCTAAGCTTATATCTGCAGGGGGTGGTGGGAAATTCATCCTTGGCTTCATTCATCCTTGGGGGAGCTGCCTTTACTTCTCTAGGATTAAATTATAGTCTTGGTTGACTTGTAGTGCAAACTACAGATGGGTTCATCTTGGTCTTGCTCTCTGAGAAATTGGTGGCTTGGGCATAGGAAACTTTTCCGAGGTGGGGAGGTGCTTCAGGGCCCACATGCAGAGCTGCCTGAGCCACAACAAGTGGCCATTCTCATGTGGGACGTGTCTGCACCCCAGAGTGTTATGAATGCTCTGAATGAGCGTGCTGCTGGTTCCCAGCGCCTGTCAGGTGGCCAGAACCCTGACTCCCTCAGCTTCAAGGAAGCTTTAACACCTCTCTGCTCCTCAAATCAATCCAATTCTGCTTTCTCCAAACTTTGGAACTCCAATTGTCTTGCTACAATTGCTTTCATGAACTTATGCCTTGAAAACAAAAGGGTTGTCTTACCGGAGGCTGATTTTACCTGCAAAGTATCTAGTAATTTCTGCTTTTGGCTCCATAACACAAGAGCCTGTCTGTGGGAACAAAAGGCTTAGCTACCTTTTCAGAACTGGGGAAGAAAATCTATAAACAACAGTGAAAATAAAGCATGAATTAAATTATCAATAGGCTGTGTTGTCACTCTTAGTCTGGGTGGCACACCAATACAATAATCTATTCCTCCTCCAATATCAGTGATTGGGGTAGCAGAGGGGTGGCCAAATGGTTTTGCCACTTTTTCACAAAAATGAATTTAAGTACCAAAAATGCACATAATGCAGTGAAATAAGATACAAATAAAAAAAAAACTTCAAAAAGAGAGAAAGAGAAATGGGAAACAATATCTTTACACAACTTACAGTATTCAAAGGGTTAAAAACAAACTAGCTACTACTAATCAGTCTTATACAAGCCTAGCCCAGAATTCTGTTCATGTTCAGAGGGGCCATGTGGTGGAGGAAGTGAACTACCAGTTACAGCATGTCTGCCTGGGGCCAGGCACTACCCCTATAGTTTCTAATTTAATATCCAAACAACTTTCTTCTATCTTAATACAAATCCCATGGACTTTACATTGTCATTTGTTTCTCCTCAGAAAAAGAAGGTCCTGTGTTCTTTGTTGTCTGCTGAGTAGTTAGTGCAAAATGAAAGTTGATTCTCATGGTTTATCAATAATTTGTAGAGTAATCTTCAATAAGATTTAAATCAGAAAAGTTTATCCAAGATTATTGATACTCATAGCCATCTTTTAAGATTATAATAAAGTCCATTGATCCTTGCTGTCAGACAAAGCTTCTCAGGATGGTTGGTTGGCCCAACATAAAACTTCCTGAGATCACTAGGAATCCCTTCTCCAAAGCTTTGTAATAATTAAAACAGCTAGGCATGGGATGCTGTCCACAGGTGTTCTGTGAGGAATTAGAGGTTATAGAGAAAAAAACAGTGTTATTTCAACTGAATCCAACCCTTGAGACAATCTACCTGACAGCTTAAATGTATATTTTAAGGTAAATTTGATTAAATGTCTATTGACAGATGCATGAGTGTACACTGAAATAAGACTGGGGTATAATTTGGGTTCTGTAGCTTTTAGTTATGACTCTCTGATCCTCCTATCCTATGACCAAACTTATACCCTTTAATATATATCTTTGCTCTTTTAGCTAGCTAATGTGGATTCTGTTATATGCAACTCAGAACCCCAAAGATATAATATCTGTAGAGAAGAAAGAGGTAAAGAAACAAGATTCTTGTAGATATTGCCCTATAATTAAATACTAGCTTAATTGTGTATAGGTACTAGAAATACATATCGTTGCCTCAGTGTTATTCTTCAATTCTATCTTCATTTCCTTATTTAGATTTGAAGCACCTCAAAAACCAGGACTTCATCTTCTCATCAGAGAATAGTTCTCTGCTGCCGGATTGCCTGATATAAATCTTGGCTTCACCATTTTTTAGCTGTGTGACCTTGGGTAAGATACTTAACTATTTTGTGCCTCAGTTTCTCTATTGGTAAAATGATGATGATATTTGTATTTCCTTGTTAGTGTTCAAGGGCTCATCACAGTCCTTGCAATGTAATGAAGAATTAATAAAGACTAGCTATCATTATCACCATATCATAACCCTACAGACCTTGCCATAATGACAGTGACAGATAACCAGTGTGAACAAAGGTGTGAAAAAGTAGATGAAAGTCATCTCTAATTCTGTAGTATTTTAGTAGCTGATGAAACACACCCTTCTCGCCCTCTAAATTTTGGGGTTTTCCCTGAAGATTTTTCTTGATCACTGATAGAGCAATGGTGAGCACAGAAATATTTTAGACTGTCAACTTGATTTAACATCCCCCAGCTATACAGCTCACTCTAGCCATACTAATTGCCAGCTCCATTTATATATCCTTCCCAAATCTCGTCTGTATCTGATTTCACTCAAAAATTATTACAGGCAGTGTTTATGCAAGTCTCCATGGTGACAATCCATTTTCTGGTCTCCACGGTGACACTTGCAAACACTTATAACCTCTCAAATTCATTTTGTTTGTTTATTTGAAATGTCTACTGATTTATCAGCTGAAGCCATGCATAACAACACAAATCTGCATCTTTCCAGGAATAAAAAGAAAGGGAGACTGGAAAGAGAATAAAGTGAAATAATATTTAGGCTTGTCTTACATAGGAATAAGACTCTAAAAAATGTATGGAAAAACCAAAACTAAAATTTTTATTCTGTCTTTTAAATATAGAAGGAATATATAATTAGCATTAGCACTTAAACTTATTTGAAAATTGTCTTTAATGGTAGAATGACTAGAATCTTAGTAAAAACAAAGATATGTGGGATAAACATCACTGAGTCAGTAATCAGAAGACCCAAATCTAGACTAATCTTAGGATAACTTACTATCCCAGGACTGAAGGATTTCCTGGCACATGAGACTTTTAGAGTTAAAATAAGGACAACCCTGGGCTTCCTAATTTTCTTCACATCATCAAGGGGCTGGATAAAGTCATTGCTGTGGCTCCTTCCAGATCGAATGTTTTGTGATTCTACAAAGTAGAGCTGGATGTTTTCCCCAGGAACACCCAAGTTCACATTGAGGATAGTATATCAAGCTGCATTTCCTAATTATAAATGCATATTGGAAGTAAAAGTGCATGCCTTTTAGAGCTGAGTATGCTTAGATGTGATGGTCAAGCAACTGGTCAAGTTGTGACCTTTAGCCAACTGACATAAATCATATGCATTTTTCTTAGTTGGGTTGTTACCCAACATTTTCACTAAAGAAAAAAATCTGTCTGGCGTAGTGGGTGATAGGGAGTTACATTTATATTTCAAAGCAACTGCATCATTTAGGGTATATCAATTACTCTACCATTGCAAAACACCTCTAACCATCTACAAGAAACTCGCTGGCATGAAGACGTATGCATTCTCCCAATTCTGTCTGAGAAATGAGAATGGATGTTAAAATATGCCGGGTCAACTTATCTCTTGCCTCATAGAAAGAGAAAAAACAACATACTAAAAATACAGGAAATTATTAATAACAAATCTTATTATCTATTTTCACATAACTGAAAGGTTCACAATGTTATTCAGGAGTGTGGGAGATCAGTGAGCTGGGCACAGATGTTTTGAACAGAAGCAATATATTGATGTTTTCATTTGGGTTCACGGCATTTGTATGTCCCTTGCAACAGTTTCTATGCTAAAAAAAATGCTCTTGTAGAAAGAATATGTACAAGATGTTTTTTTTTCTTCCCTGTAATGCATATTTACTATGTCAGGAGAGGCTTCCCTTCTCATAGATCATTCTTCTACAATTAGTGACTATGATGTGAAACATTGCTCATCAACAGTTTCATCATCAACAGGCATGGGTTTATACTGCAGGTTTATCTATCTGTCTGTCTGCCTGTCTAGCTTTATCTGTCTATCTTGAATAATACTTATTTATAAAACAACAATTATATAGAGAAAGACTAAAAAAAAAAAGACCTCTTAAGTATAAGGATTGTTCTTGGAAATACTTTGGATTTGTCTATCTCTTTCTATTTTACCTAAAACTTTATGAAAATTAATTTTACTGATTTCTCTTCACTACTCTAAAATTAATCCAATGTTAATTCTCTTCTGTAGAAGGGTGGTGTCTGCTATCACTTTCAATTTCTTTTTTCTTTCCTATTCTTGCCCTTGAAGGGGAGGATACATCTTCTAGAACATGCAGACACTGAAGTTATGTTATGACAAGTGATCAATATTATCAAAGAGAGCTTTGTTTATCTTATACAGGTGCTGCACACTGAAAGGTTTTAAAATGTATCTCTGTTTTTGGGGGCTAGAAACAGAGACTTGCTGGCCGTGATCACAAGGGAAGCACAGATGCCCTGAGGAGAGGGCAGAAAGTGCAAAGGGGAAAAGAATTTCCAGGGCAAACTCATGGTTAATTCTGTATGGTCTGAAAGGAAACCTCTGTGAGAATGATAAATAAATATTTGAACCATCTTCTGAACTCTTTGCATGTTTGTAATCACCTGTGAATAAATTTGGGTTCATTCTTATAATTGATTATACCTTACAAATATGGGAGGGGGTGGCACTGTTGAACAATGGTACAGGAACTGGCCACACAAATGAAATAAACCAGGACCACTCTACCACTGCAGAAAAATTATGTACAGACCCCGCCTGAGCTGTTGGTGTGCTTGGTGTATCCTCACGGAGAGGGACATCAAGGGGACAGATGTGATCAAGCACTGAAATATGCTCTGTGGGACTATAAGAAGAGAACACAGATGATGTTTCAGTAGAAATATGGAACTATGCTTTAAAGGGAAGGTTTATCAGTAAATCACAAAAGATTTCCTACAGATGTTGGAGGAATGAGGATGATGAACCCTTGTGTTATCCAACACTAATTGCATTAGTCCTAGTACAGAATGCAAAATGTACAAATGAAATGCTGAAATTGGTGGGAGGACTTGTCACCATCAAATGGCCTCCTATCTCTAGCACATACATTTCTGATACAAGAAGCAGGAAAGCAATGAAGCTTGTGCTCCGGAGCAGCAGGTCCCAGATAGCACAAGCTGATGTTATCTGTGGAGGCTGTAGGTCAAGTGCCAGAGGAAGATTTTTAACTGTTGATTGAACACTTTTAGAAAATGCTCTAGGAATGGAGTCGTCAAGGAACAGAAAGCATAGAAAGATTGGGGTAAATAAGAGAGTCCCACCCTCTACTTGGTCCATGGGGCAAAAGCTGAGAAAAAGGGTGCAAACTGATTGTCTGCTTGCTCCATGGTGAGTCTTTGACAGAGATGTGATTAGCCAGCAAAGAAAAGATGAGAGAGCTTTCAGTTTTGTATTCTTAAATTGGTTCAGAAGATTCAAGAAAGGGTCAAAGCTAGCTAGCAGAAGCCATAAATGGCAAGAATCTGCTGGTTTAACTGCAACATCAATAGGCTTTAGGTCTTGGAGGTTTCTTTCTGCTGTCCTCATGAATTCTGAGGGGAAATATAACAGTCAGACATAGTGTTCAGCTGGAGAAGCAAAGATTGCCTCCCTCCTGTAAAATTCAATGACTACATCATTCAGAGTCCAGTCAGAAAACAGAAACCAGCCTACATATTTCAAAATGAGATCATTTTATACAAGAGTTTGTTATGCAGATGGTGAAAGAGGTAAGAAGCCAAACAGGGTTCAGTGAAGAATCTGTTGACTAGCAACTGAAGAAAGCCGCTGCCACCGCCAGATGAAGATAGTACTGGACCCCTGAAGCTGGGACCACTTGACAGAAGATGGAGTTTCCTTGTAGAGAGAAGGCTGTCTGGTGTAAGTTAGTCACTCACCCATTGCCAGAGTCTCTCCTGAAGAAGAGTAAAGAAGAAGCAGCACTCTAGCTTTTTCCCTCCTCTTGTCTTTCAATATTCAATCAGGGGCTCCCATTAGTTGATTCTTTCTGAAAAGCAGCAGGCAAGAGGGCCTGGGAAATATCATTCCCTGGAATACAGAGAATTGGGAAGAGCAGGAGTAGGTCTAGGAGAAAATGGAAATGTTACTTGTACTACAGTTTAAACAAATTAGGGTGTTTTTTTTTTTCTCACATAAAGGAAGTCTGGAAGTAATCTGTCCCAAGCTAGTATGGTGGCTCTAAGACAGTAGCAGAAAGCCAAGCTTCTTTTACTCCATCATTCTTAGTGTGTAGCTTTTAGTGTTAACATTGCTCTATGGTCTCAAATGACTGCTTTGGCCCCAGTCATCACATTGTCCTCTCAAGCAGAAAACAGGATAGTTGGACAGAATATAAAGAGCATTCCAGAAACCTCGCCCCAAGACTAACACTATATCTAACTCTTGAGCTGTCAGTGATCTGGGCTTAAAAAATGTTTTTATCTGGTCAAATTACCACGCATTCTGCCTTTAAGGAAAGGGAAGATTGGATACTGCGCAAACCAGAGAATCTCAAAGATAAAAAAAGAAAAAAAAAAGACTGGCATTTAAGAATAAGCACAAAACAGAATAGGGTGGCTGCGCAGCATCTTGGATACAAGCCCAAGGAAGAAGAAGGAGGAGAGGGAGTGCTAGGAGAGGTGTGGGGGTACTAGTTTATATAACCCTGCTTGAATTTGGGTAGAAACCTGTAGAGTGTATTAAACATTGAGTATAATTTTGATCAACTGCAGGTAAGGTTGGATTCTCCCTCTGGTAACAGAATACCTTCTCAGGTATTTGGATATATAAAAGACATATCATTAATTTATTCATTCATACTTACATTTATTCATTCACTTACTATTTCAGCTAATTCTCTGGCGAGAGCTGCTCTACATGCTGGGGTCACAGAGGTGAACAGAGAGAGCCATGTATGTTCTAATCAAACTTACAGTTCTTCTGTTAGTCTCCTTAATCTCTGGCCTAGAGCTTGGAAATGAATAACCTATGAGCCACACATATGATTTATTTCCCTATAAAGTGCTAATGGAGTATTTAAAAATTTTTATATTATTAGTAGGTATTATGAGTTAAATTGTGTCCCCCCTGAAAAATATATGTTGAAGTCCAAACTCCTTATACCTTAGAATGTGACCTTTCTTGGAAACAGGGTCATGGAACATGTAATTAGTTAAGATGAGGTCAACTGATAGGATGGGTCCTTAATTCAATGACTGGTGTCCTTATAAAAAGAAAAGAAAGGACAGAGACCCATGAAGAAAGAATATAGTGTGACAACAGAGGCTCAGATTGGAGTGATGCAGCTGCAAGTGGAGGAATGGCAAGGATTGTTGGCCAATACCAGAAGCTAAGAAGCAGCAAGAAAGGATTCTACTTAGAGTCTCATAGGAAGCATGGCTCTGCTCATATCTTGATTTTGGACTTCTAGCCTATAGAACTGTGAGAGAATAAATTTCTATTTTTTTTAAGTCCCACAGTTTGTGGTACTTGGTTACAGTAGTCTCAGAAAACTAAACATTTTTAAAAAGAGTTGGGGGAACATCTTAAAATACACATTCAGTTAGTTTCTCTTGGAATAGAGCAAATCTGGCAACACTGCACCCCAATCTTACATGACGATAATGGTAGGGATGAGTAACCACTATATTTTCCAGTTATATCAATCACCTGGTTTACTTTTCCATGGCTCTGTCAGGAATTTGTATTTGTACCCCCTGCTTTGTTTTCTGCCTCTGGCCACAGCTTTACTCAATGAACTTGATTCCTGAATTCTATGTTGTCAGAGGCCAACAGGTCTTTTCCCAAATTTCAGTGTAGGTTTTTCTGCCAATCCTATTTAATATTGCTACTCTCACTCTACTGCCTGCTTTATTTTGCTCCATGGCACTCTATCATCTATCTATCTATCTATCTATCTATCTATCTATCTATCTATCTATCTATCTATCTATCTATCTATCATCTATCTATCTATCATCTATCTATCTATCATCTATCTATCTATCTATCTATCTATCTATCTATCTATCTATCATCTATCTATCATCTGTTTCTAATCTATCTACGTATTTTAGCTTCTTTACTTTTTATGATCTATTTCCTCCTACAAGAATATACCTTCTCCAAGGGCAGACATTTGTCTGTTTTGTTCACTGTGATAACTCCAATGTCTAGAGCAGTGCCTTGCCTTAGAATAAAAAAAAAAATTGTAGGATTCTTAAATTGGAATAAATCCCAGAAATCAACTAATTCAAACCCAACTTTTTTAACCATAGAAAAAACTAACCAAGGCCCAGAGAGGGGACATAATTTGACAAAGGTTATATAATCAATTAGTAGCTGAGTGAGTCAGGATCAGAACCAAGTTTTCTGCTCCCCTATTCCCCTGAGTCCAATGATAGTTCTGTGGTTCCAGGCTGCCTCCCTGCTTGCATTAATAGCATTTGGATCTTAAGTATCAAAATAATAGAGAAATGGTAGCTTTTATGCATTTTGTATAATTATTTATTTGCCTAATGCTTATAGAACACAACTAGAAAAAAAAAATAAAACCCTTAGCTTACATTTCTGATATCTGAAAAGGTGACAGGACATTTGCTGTCTCATTCACGATTATTTGTAATAAGGTTTAATTGCTATGGTTTAATAAATACTTTTTTTGATTTCAGCTTTAGAAGAGAACACAGCTGATTTCTTTATAGCTATACTCTGTGTCTCTTGTTAATGAGGTGGTAAAAAAATAAAACTACATTCCCACCCACAAGGTTTGAAATATAATATAATGCTATAAGGTCAAATGATTTTTTTTTGGTTAATTAACCCATCCTACCTTTATAGGAAGGTTCAGTCTAGTAGTTGAATAGAGAATACCAAATACCAAGTCAAAATGTCAGTCATTTATGCATTCAGCACAAATGTAATGGGATCCTACTATGTACCAGATCTTTCTGATGACTAAAACCAGATAAGGTATCTGCCCTGTGGAGCTTATGTTCTAGAGACATATTTTACAAAGTTGCCTAAAGGGAGCAGTCTCCTTGGGGGTGGGAGGCACTGATAAAACATGCAGATTTCTAATCCCTACCCTAGACTTACAGAATCAGAGTCTCAGGAAAGAATCAAGAATCAAACATTCAAGTTCATTTTTATCAGGCAAGTTTCAGAAACAGTTGTAATGAAAGTTACTGATATAAATCAAGTATTTACACTAATATATATATATATATATATATATATATATATATATATATATATATATATATAATTTGCAAAATAAGTGCTATGGAAACTATATACCGTGATTGTTCATTGACTATTCAACATGTATTTATTGAGCACCTAATATGTGCCAAATATTGCCTCAGGTGCTAGGGATATAGCAGTAGACAAAATCGATAAGATCACTGCCCTTACCTAGTTTTCATTCTAGTGAGGGAAACAGACAATGAGTACACACTCAAATGAGATAGTTTCAGGTGATGGTAAGTGCCATTCCCTTTTGGGAATGCTTCCAGTGCCAAAAGGAAGAGAAGGGCGAGTGAATGAAAAATGCTTCCCTGCTTCTCCAGGGGCCAAGCCTCAGGGAACAGAGAAGCATTCAGATAAGTCTGGGCTGATTTCAGAGCCAAAGTTTTGATCTGTCCTTTTCTATGCCTTTTATGGAACGATTATGTGCTACTCAGAGAAGTCCAGAAGTTAGCGTTATCCACTAGATCCAACAAGTCACTGAGAGAAGAAAATTGGCTGAGAGAAGTGCTTAAAAGATGTACTGAATGTTCTCTCAGCTCCATCGATTCTCCATGTCTTTCTCCTGGAGTGTAGGGGAGCTAGAAGTTTCTACATGTCTTGAGGTGAGGAGGTGGCATGTGGAAATAGCTGAGGGTATTAGCTGGTAAACTCACTAGACAAGACAGGTGTCTTGGAAGGTGCAATATGGCTTTGTAGCTGACATCCACCATGTGGATTACTCAAGCCAGGGGCCTGCTGGGAATCACAACTAGGCCTCAGGACATCAGTAGCACTAGCAGTAGCAGAAGTGTGAGACGAATGGGCAAGAGGAAACCATGGGGCTTCAACCATGACTGGCTAACCTGACACAATTACATAAGTTATAGACCTCTTCATAGGCAGACCCACTGAGGGCCCAGAGATGATAACACCATAAAGATCTGACTCTGTACCTCTCCCTACTGCAACAGAATATACTAGCTGTCTTTGCAAGGCACTATCTTGGAAAAGAGGACAGAAGGACTGTTTTAGGTTAAAATTTTTTTTTAATTTTGAATATTTTCAAACAAATACAAGAATAGAATAATATAATGAGCCCCATATATCACATTCATATTATAGATTTTTGTCACTCATATTTCCTCTATAACCTAATCCTCTTTTTTGAAAAAAAATATTTTATAGCAAATCCCAGATAACACATCACTTCTACAGACTTCAGTAGGCATGTCAAGAAATACGGATAGCTTCTAGCATTATCACACTGCTATTATCACACCTTAAATAATGAATAATCATTTCTTGGATTATTTCATATGCAGTCTATTTTCAATATCTTGGATTGTTTCAAATTGTCATTTTCAGTTGGCTTGTTTGAAATGAGATTTAATCAAGGGTGACATGCTGCATTTGGTTATGTCTTTTAAGGGTCTCAATCTAGAGCAGTCCCCTTGCAATCACTCAGAGTAGGAATTTAGAAAAAAAACACAATCAGCTGGAAAAAATAATTCAAGTTATCTTATTTTGCTCATGTGAGTCTGAAGGTATATATTTTGACCCAGTACAACAATAAGACGCATTAATAGTCATGGAGAATCTCACTCAAATGGAAGGTACTTTAGAAAATCTTCCTGGGTGAAGTATATTTGCTGAAAAGCTGCTAGAATCTATTAGAGCAAAGGGTCTTATTCAGGAACTATTTTATGCACTGTTTCCAAAGGCCATTGAATGGACGTGGCCCTCAATTTTTCATTTGCAGTCCTATAAACCCTGCAGGACTCATTATCAGCAGCACCTACTCTGACTCACAGACTATTAAAGCTTATTGAGAAATAACTTGAACTTCCCAGAAGACTAATTTACGTCAGCAAGCAGAAACATAATCACAGCCATAAATCTTAAAACCATCCATGAGTACATATGGTTTTTTAAAAAAATTCAGTAGTCTTTTGTTACTTTCAACCAAAAAAGAACTTTCATTTTTTTCTATTTAAAAAAAAAAATAATCCAAGATGTCTTAAAAGCCATTCAACTTTATTGTTATTCCCTCCCGGCTCCTGTTCAGATAACATCACGCAGATTATGGCTGAAGGACCAAAGTTCCTTGGTGGCTTCTCTTTGTTCTGTTTTATAGGTTGTTGAGAAACCAGAGAATAAATATTACAAAAGCAAACAACAGAATTTAGAAAATAGGACAAGTATAGAGAAAGCCCTCAAACAAAAAAGCATTATCAGTCTTTATTTGTATAAATTCTCATTTTTAGAAATTAAATTCATTCTCTCTTACTAGTTTATTGGTTAATTGCTACAAAAGTGCCTCTGGGAATGACTACTAAAATAGGTGATTAAAACAATCTTCTGAAATGCATACTCTCCCTGTAGCTAACCCAGCTCATTCCTCTTCATGCTCACAGTAATATTTTTCTGGCCAGTGTCTGGCCAAAGATAGATTATTTATAGCAAAAACACCAGAGCTCAAAGCATCCTGTCTACCTTTTGTTGTCAAGGTAACAACTTAGATTTTTCCTTTTCCCTTTCCCTTAAAAGGTCAGATTTCTGATGATATGAGTCACAGAGCTCAGGGGGAATTTAAAAATTGAGATAGCACTTTTTCAAAGACAAATTAAAAATCAAGGCTTTATAAACATTAAGACCATTTAAAATTAGATTTAAACTACCAGGTAGTTTACAGTGATTGACCAGCCACCTCCCTGGTTGTGCTTTGAGGTTGTGTGGGTCAGTGACCTCTCTGTTTTCAGAGCTCTCTTCCAAGGATGGCAGTCCTCTCAGATGTTTACTGAATCTGTCATTTGTCAACTCTAATTGCTATTTCTTACTTGCACAAAGTGTGAGAGATTATTTAAAATTTTTTTCTTAAAATTTTACATTTAAAAACTTCTAAAACCACAATGGGGAAGGATATTTTGGGATTCACTTTCAAAGGGAATTTTTGACCAATGATAATAATGGCACTTACCTTTGGCCTGATACTATTGTGAGCATATCTATTAACTAATTTAATTCTCCAAACAACACTCTAAGGTAGAAAATATTATCACCTCAAATCCTTTTTTTACAAAGAGGGTGACACAGATTAGATGACCAACTTAACTCAGGTCACAAGACAAATAAAAGCAGAAGTTGATTCTAACAGTTTAATTAATAAGTCTTCACTCTTACTGGCTCTGCAAGAATTCTTTTTCAAGAGATCATGTCTTCATTGAGATACAGGAAGGCCCTAAGGTGGCCTTCTTTTTAGAAAGAATGGGGCTGGGGTTGCGGGGGACTATGTAACTTCTTTTTCATTGAACCCTCTGACTCTTATGATGCCCCCGCCCTTACATAGCCACCCCCACTCCCACTCCTATCTTGCACTATCCAGTAAAGGTATCTATGGGCCTTAGAGTGAATTTCTCTTTTCCAAACCGCATTCTCACAATCACATATCAGGAGGAGGAGAGTTGAATAAAGTTCCAGAAACTCATCTTCCAGATCCCTCAAAAACCCAGCTTGATGTCTCCAATTTTAAAGTGTGGTGAATTAGGTATACTTTGAGTCCCAGTCATGGTGGCCAGCTTATTTACAGCCATAGCTGCCTTTAATTTACTAAGTACATACTATATGCTAGAGACTCTGAATGAATTATCTTCCATCTTTACAACATCCTTGTGAGAGACTGTGAATCCCATGAAGGAACTGAGGGTCAGGGTAGCAAAGGAAGTTACCCAAAGTTAACACAACTGGGAAGGCACAGAGAAATGATTAGAACTCAGGTCTATTCCCAAGTCTATTCTCCCAAGTATAATTTTCTTCTTATTTTAATAATAAATCAGGAATATAAATAGTTCTTTACGTCAATTCACCTTCTTCAAAGAGAGCTCTGAAAACAGTTTTGAAAATTTAGGTGCATCATGGTAGGGCTTTGTGAAATGGATTGGCTTCTTTGAAGTGAACAAAACAATAATTGTGAAAGAAAGTGGATTTTTTTAAAGATAAATAATCTTGTGTAAAAACATAGTTTACAATAACTGCTAGATGCTTTTTATATTGTAAGATGGCTTCTCACAATTTCTGGAAGATCCAGCTTATTCCTGACAAAAACTTTGTATTAGTGGCTTAGGGAGGACAGGATGAAGAATATAGGGTATCTTTCCACATGAAGAAAATAACCACTGCCCTATCTCTTCTCCTTAAAGTTAAAAGTAACCACTGCTTTTCATAGCATCTTCAGTCTTCAATAATCAGAGAGAGATCACGAACACTACAGAGCTTCAGCAAAACATTCTTTTGGTTCTCTCCATATACACAGATACACGATGAGATTCATTCTAATTTACAAAAGATTATTTGATCCTAGGAACATCTGACTCATATGTGTTTAAGATCTACATAACCACAGATAAGATTTGACTGGGTGCACTGATTTTTATATCAAAGAAAAAATTGTTATAAATTTGTGGATTATTGCACAGATTTGGATGAGCCTCAGCAGAAGTCACATTGCCTCCTCAGGCAGAGGATCTGTAATTAGTTAAGGCCTGATACAACTAAGTAGAAAATGAATGACATTTATTTAGCTTATGTGCTCTACCTCTCCCAGCCCCTCCTCCTTGCCTTCAGGTGGCTGGCTCCTTCTCATCCTCAGTTCTCAGCTCAGAGAGCCCCTCTGACCATGCTAATGGCAGGGACATCTTGTCATTCTCTCTCCCTGGAGTCTGGTTTCTCCCACCACCACCACCACCACCTTCAGAGATTCCTGGTCATAGTTTCCAATTACCTATTTATTTGTTTGCATATTTATGGTCTGCCTACTCAATAATTTACAAGCTTTTGTGAGGGCAGAGGCTGCATCCATTCCTAATAATAACATCAAGGAGTTTGGTTCCTGGCCAAAAACTCATGTGATTTTTAGGCCAATCATACATATTTACAAAGGCTGTACCTGGCAGGCCAGATGGAAAAAAGCTGCCCTCACCATACCAGACTTGGTGCACAGCCAGGCATCGCAACCTCTGAAGGGTGTTGCAGTCAGGAACTCAGGCCTCCCTGGCAGTTCCTGCTCTTAAGCATATCCTATTCCTAGCAAGGGGATCTCCATGTGGAGGTCTCTTTATTGGAGCCTGTTACTAGAAGCCTTATCAAGTGCTTTGCTGAGATTGCATAAAGAGGAGAGGAGGAGAGAAAACCTGAAGACTTTTTTCTCCACCCTACTCAATATTGAGTACTTTTTCACTTCTAGCTCTTCCCCTTCTTCCCTCACTTCCACCACCCGTAAGCCCTCAAGGTCATAAGATGGCAGGATTCTTTTGACCAGGACTCTCTTCATAGTGAGACAATTCTCCAGGTCTGTGATGATCCATCTAACCCTGAGAGGTGTCATTCAATGGGGGAAAATAGAATAGTGGGCAAATTGGTGCTTTCTCTAGTGCCATTATCATCACAGTTAGCGACCAAAGTCTTGAATGTTTTATTTTGACTTGTCTTAATCAGCTACTGATACCTGGTAGCTCAGCTTAGCTCTTGACAAACATGTAATAGGTGCTTAGTAAATATTAAACAAAAGATTGAATGAGTGAATGAATGAATAATCTCTCCAGGTATTATGTCAAGTACTTTAGTCATGCTATAAACACTTACGAAATACCTATTATGTGCCTGGCACTGTTTTAGGCTCCTGAGAGACATACAAAGATTCCTTTCCATCAATGAGCTTATATTATAAGCATCTTATCATTAGCCCAGTTAATCCTCATAGCAACCCTGCCAAGTAAAAACTGAACATTATAAAGGTTATCATTTGCTAAAGGTCATAATACTTGTAAGTAGCAGAACTACAATTGAAAAATCTCTTCTTTCTCTGGGGTCATGGCCTTGTGCCCTCCCAAACAACCTGGGCAGAGTCTAGATTCTCCTCTGATCCCAGGGATCCAGAATCCACAGTTACCAAAAGATCAGAGAAATCCTAGCCTGTCACTTCGCAGGCTACAGAAGGCTAGTGGAAGGATCCTCAGAGCCCTTAAAATGCCCTGTTAATGAAGTGCCCCCTAGCAGCTTCCACCCCACTGGTGGCTGTAGGAACGGCAAGACCTGTGCGTCCATAATCCTCTGCTCCTGCTCCTTCAGAAGGAGGAATCTAAAAGTGGAAACTTCAGCTGCAGCGCACAGAGGCCTGTCAAGGAAAGGGTTGATGAAAAGACTTGGAGCCATAGGTGAATCCATACTCTTTCTTTGTCAGCAGAGTTCTAAAGAAGGCCTGTTGGTTAAAGACTGGGCAGGACTGGAATAGAATTTAAGAATACTCCCTTTCCTTAGTTCTAAGACTTTTGTTGCCTGTGATTCCATTTCTAAAAATATTGCCAAACGATGCTCGGGATTTTTATTTATTCTTTTAGATTGGGTAATTTCATGGCAGATGCAACCTTAAAAATGAGAATTTCTTAAGAATTGGTTTGAAGATTGTTTTTTTTAGAAACTTAAATATATACTTACCATCTGGTCCAGCAATTCTACTACTTAGAATTTACTAAGAGAAATGAAAACATATGTCCACATAAAGACTTCTATGCAAATGTTCATAATAGAGGTACCATAATAAAAAACTTGACATAACCCAGGTGTCCATCAGCTGGTGAATGGATAAACAAAATTGGTATAGCCATACAAAGGCATACTATCCAGCCATAAAAAAGAACAAAATACTGATACATGCAACAATAGAAATGGACCTCAAAAACATGCTAAGTGAGAAAAGCTAGACATAAAGGACTACATATTGTGTGATTCCATTTATATAAAATTTCTAGAAAAGGCAAAGCTTCGGAGACAGAAAGCAGATCAGTTGTTTAGTAGGCTGGAGGTAGGAGCAGGGATTGACTCAAAGTGGCAAGAGAGAAGTTTTTAGGTAATGAGAATATTCTAAAATTAGATTGTAGTAATGGTTGCATAACTGCATATGTTTACCAAAACTTTTCAAACTGTACACTTAAAATTGGTGAGTTTTATGGGTAAATTATACCTCACTAAAGCTCTTTAAAGAGGAAAGGGGAAGAAACTGTTTAGGTAGTGTTCTTCCTTTAAGATAAAAATATGCACAGTAAAGAGAAAAAGTATCCTAAACACAAACTATATTCTTGGGATATGATTATACAAATTTTTTACAAAAATAATTGTTCGTGAAGAAATTAATATTTGCACAAACACAAGCATCACCTGTCATTTCAAGCTGGTCTCTGTGTGGGCTGAAATATGCAAGCATGTCCATGTTATCCTTTTCTTAGATTTCTCTGGAGGATTTTTTGACAGGATCGGAGGATAAACTGCCACCATGCATTGGAAACAAGAAAAGAACAGAAACTGTGCTGAACTGGACATGCTAGTGAAGCCCTCTTGGAGAAGCTAATAGGACCAGACGGAGTGGGGCAGGTGTGGGAAAGTGATGGGCTGGGGGCTGCCAGCACAATTTTAATCTCTTCTCTACAACTGGCATGCTGAGAGGGCTTATGGACAAAAACAGCAGAACATGTGTCATAGGTCCTGCATTTGAACAAATAGTCAAGTAGCTCTCAAAGAAATCAGACTCTGGTCAAGGTGGCATTTTAATAAAAGCAGACAGCTGCCTCCTGCCCTTCATGTCAGCCTCCCTGCGGCCTTGAGACTCACTCTTCTTTCTCTGCGGGAAAGCCTGCTAGAAGCATATTGACTGGCAAGATGAGGTTTCTCTTTCTATTTTTTCCCTACTTTTAAAAAACCAGCTTGAAGCTCTATAATGTTAGGAATATGAGTGAGGCATTCTTGCAAAAATATAAAAGTAGGGTGTGGGGTGGGGTAAGAAAAGACAAATATTGAGGAAGTTCAAAAAGGTGAGATAAAAGCATGGTGTAAGGGAGAGTGTGAGCCCTGTCATTTTGCCGGCTACGCTTGGGGCTTCTATTCCCTCAAGTGAGGCTATCAGAAGGAGTCTGCGTTTTTCAATAGAGCAGCATGGCATTAAGCGGATGGTTCCTGAACATTGGCACTCTAGACTGCGAGGTCTCTGCAGGTGGGTTTTATGCCGTGCTCTTTGGTTGCTGGAATATAAATCCTACATGAATTGTGTAGCAGCGGTAGGCTTCACAGCAGAGAATTATGTGATAGAGGGAAGTGCTTTTCTCCTCCTCCTTCTCCACCTCCTCCTTCTCTTCATCTTCTTTTTTTAATGGTACCATTCAACTACTCATAGGGATGGAACCAAGTCTCTACATCTAAGTGAAAGGGAGGTTTGAGGCAAGGCTTTAATAATTAGGGCCAAAGAGGATTTGGGGAAGCCACCCTCTTCACTTCCATCACACACAGAAGAATATATTGTGAACAAGTATTTCTGAGACAACAAAAAAAAAAAAGGAAAAGGAACAAAGAATATAAACAGACAACTCATGGACAAGTACATATAAATTACAGTTAATATATGAAAAGGCTTGGCATGCTTGGTAACTAGGGAAATGCAAACCAAAGCAACAATGAAATACAGTTTTCACATTTCAGACTGACAAAAATGAAAAGGTATGACCGTACCAGAAAACAGGGAGCAGGCTCTGCAATATATTGCTTGTAGGAATGTAAATTGCAACAGCTTTTAGGTAAGGCAATGCAGAACTAACTTTTAAAGTTAAAATATAAAGGACCTCCAACTCCTCCTCTTAATAATTTATCCTACAGAAACAAAAAGCACCAGCATTATGGGTGGCAGGAAAACTGAAAACACACAACCCAAAACCATCAATCAAGGGGGGATGAAGAATTATGGTGTGTCAGTATTACAAAGTGTCATATAGGTAGATATAAAAGAAAATAAACTGGAGCTGTATTTATTAATCTGAAAAAAAAATTCTATGTTCTGTTAAGTATATAAAAGTTCCTAAGTAACATATATAGTAAATCTAATATTTAGTAAGAAATATAAACTCCCAGTGACTTCTTCCACAAAAAAATTATATGAGTAAGTAAGTTTAGATAGACAGACAGACAGACAGACAGGCAGACATAACTAGCTAAAGGGGACAGTGAGAAAAGTGGTAAACTTTCTCTTTATACATCTTTGGATTCTTTGTTTATAACAATGAACATGTATTACTTTTTAAGTAAAACAAAGAAATTTCTTTAATTAATCTTTGAATAAATTAAAGAATCCAGTTAAAATGTTAAAAAGTCTTAAAATTAAATATTTTTAATTTAAAAAATAGTGTTGTTAACTTGTCCTGAAATCCTGCTAAATTTAGAACTATGTTTCTGCCATTAATCAGCTTACAATCTAGTCCATATAATATGCACAAAGATAAAAAACCAGAAGAACATAAATGACAATATATAGCAGGATAGGTATTCTATCCCCTTAGAGGCTGGACAGCAAGGTGGACCAAGGCAAGAAGGTGGAGCTATGTGTCATGTTTTTTGGTAGGAGCACAGACAGAACCAGGGATTTGAAAGATGCAAGTTGCATGATGAGTGTCGTGAAAAGAAAATGGTTGACTAAACATGGTGGGATTATTAGATCAATCTTACTAATTCTGTTTTTTCAGATCTTCCAAATCCTTACTGATGGTTTTGCCTTAAAGAGGTGTATTAACATTTTCTACTCTGATGGTGGATTTGTTCATTTCTTGTTGAAAATTATTTAAACTGGGTGGTGAATATAATGGCCAAGTCATTACTTTGTTGATATTTATACTTTACACATTAAAAAATTTTTTTTTGTATTCATTTGAAATACATAGAAACAAAACAAATTTTCTTCTGGCAAACTTTTGCATTTTATGGCTATTGTAATTCAGATTTTTAATATCTTTTTGGTGAATTGAAACTATTATGATTATGTGATTACTGTTTTTATTTCTAGTAATTCTTCTGCCTAAAAATAAAATTAGTCAGATACTGATGTTGTTACACAAGGGTTCTTTTAATTGGTATTTAAGTGGTATGACAAATTTATGCCTTGTCATGCCTATCTTTTAGGTATGTATATGATTAATTGCTTATAGATAAGATTTTTTAAAACTTATAGTTCTAAACTTCATCTTTTAAGTGAAGATTTTAGTCCATGTGCATTTATTATGTTTACTGACATATTTAGGTTTGTTTTTTACCATATGATTCTGTACTTTATATTTGCCCCATACTATTACACAGGACCTGTGTCCTGAGGCTCCTTTCTTATTCTGTTAGCAATTGTTCAGCCTCTGCTTGGCCTTGTTGTTCTTGGACTGCTGTGATCCTACCTGTCCTCTACTTCTATGCCATGAGTGATCAGCAGAAGTCCAGATATTGCTGAAGAGGAAGATGAGGCATGTTTATCTTTTGATTCTTTTCTTGGTTAATTCCAATGGGTTTTCTTTTTGCAAAGAAACATGGACCCTCTGCTACTTCCTGTGTAACATCATTAAATCTCCTTCCTGTTGTGTTTCAAGCTTAGCATCTCTGGGAGTATACACTACTTTAGAATTTTCAAAGGACTAAGCTACATTTAAAGGTTTACTATTGCAGCTTGCTGAAATTCCAACTAGAGAGCTGCAATTTAGTCAGTGAGGTAATTGAGCCCACTTCCCCTTATTCTCTCAATGATAATGAGAGAGGCAAGATGGGGATAGAATTAGACTGTGGAACAAAGGAAAACTTTACTCCATACCGGAGAGGGTAGTGTACTTCATCCAGGCTGAAGAGTAGAAATAAATGAGCAAAAGTTCAATCTCAAAGAGAAGTGAAAAAATGTAAAAATGTTACAAAAGTTATATAAAAATGCTAATTTCAAAGTAAAAAATCAGAATTAGGTATTTTTACATATAGAGATATGTGATTTTTTTAATGGTAACTATGGTTTTTAAAAATAAATCAGTTTTTCTCTGATTTCTAATATTGCTCTTAGTAATATTTTTTTCTGATATATATTCTTAGGCAAGAGAAACAAAAGAAAAAACAAACAAATGGGACTACATCAAACCAAATTTTTTTGCACAGCAAAGGAAATCATCAACAAAATGAAAAGACAACCTACTAAACAGAAGATATTTGTCTATGATACATCTGACAAGGAGTTAATAACCAAAATTTATAAAGAACTCATAAAACTCAACAGCAAACAAACAAACAATTCAATTAAAAAATGAGAAGAAGACCTGGATAGATATTTTTCCAAAGAGGCCAATAACCATACAAAAATTGCTTGGGGTCACTAATCATCAGAGAAATGAAAATTAAAACCACAATGAGATATTACTTCATACCTGCCAGAATAGCTATCATCAATAAATCTAAAAATCAGTATTATCAAGAATGTGGAGAAAAGGAAACCCTAATGCTCTGTTGGTGAGACTGCAAACTCGTACAGCCACTATGGAAAACAGTCTGGAGTTTCCTCAAAAAATTAAAAATGAAACTACCTTATGAGCTAGTGATTGCTCTTCTGGGTATTTATCCAAAGAAATCTAAAACACTAATTTGAAAAGATTAATGTACCCCTATGTTCACTACAGTGCTATTTACAATAGTCAAGGTATAGAAGCAAACTAAGAGTCCATCAATAGATGATTGGATAAAGAAAATGTGGAACATGTATATAATGGAATATATCTTAGTTGTTAAAAAGAATGAAATCTTACCATTTGCAAACAACATGAATGGACCTAGAGGGTATTATGCTAAGTGAAATAAGTCTGACAGAGAAAGACAAATACCATATGATTTCACTTATATGTGGAACAAAATAAATAAACAAAACAGAAACATACTAATAAATACAGAGAACAAATTGGTGATTACTAGGTGAAAGAGAGGTTGAGGGGCTGGATGAAAAAGGAGAAGGGATTAAAAGTACAAATTAGTAGTTAGAAAATAGTCCCTAGTTAGAATTTGATAGGGATGTGAAGTATATCCCAGGGAAGATAATCAATAATATTGTAATAACTATGTATAGTGCCAAGTGGGTATGAGACTAATTGGGGGAGTGGGGGAGACCATTTCATAAATTATATGTGTCTAACTACTGTCCTGTACACACTTGAAACTAATATAAATAATATTAAAAACAAACAAACAAATAAGTAAGTAAAAATCAGTTTGTAAAGTACTGTTTCTATACCCTAATTTAGGAAGAATATTTTGGTATATAGAAAATAAAATTATAACTTTTACCTGTAGCTTTACTTTATTGATCTTTGGAAGCACTTCTTGATTTTTTGGGGGTGTGTAAATATAGGGCCATCTGTACATGACATACAAATGATAAAAAAAATATATTTTTTCCACTTCCAAATCAATTGGTCTGCTATTTTGGACTCTAACCTGCGTCATTCACTGAAACGCTTGGGGGCATCTCTATTGCTACACTTCCATAATTAATCATTTCCTTTTTGGTTGATTTGACATGAGGCCTGACATCTCAGTTTATATTCTTTAGTTTTATCTACTTCCCTATGGTTTCACCATAGTTTAAATTTGTCATTCAGTCATTCATTAGGCACTGACACTGAGATGAAAGACAATGTAATTGTTTGGTATCTTGAATGAGAGAAAATAGTGAACATCTTTATTTCCAAAGAGAGAAAAGCAGAATATACAAGAAAGAACCAAAGATTTAAGTGACCAAGAGGAGAGCTTTCCTACATGATTAAAAAGATTTGATGACAATGTTCCCTTAGGGGGCTAACATACAAGATGGAATAGAAAAGATTGCAGTGGTGCTGATTTGATTTGAGTGCAAATCAGGTTTGATATTTCATAGATTTTAGGGAAAAAATGCTTTTATTATAAAAAATTAAAATATATACAAAATTAGGGACAATAATATAACAAAATCACATATACCTATGACCTAACTTAATTATCATTCCCCACTGATCTCTTTTTTTCTTTTAAAAAGGGATTCCCAGTAGCTCCCTTTGGTGAACTTCATGAGAGTTAGGGCCTCCCTCAAAAAAGATATAGTGGCAGCTTTGAAAATCTCTTTCCAAAATGATTTTTTAAGTAAATTATTTTACTCAAACATTACCCATATTTTAAAAAGTACATACATTAAATGTATAGCTCAAGAATTTTTTTATAACCTAAACACACCTGCAGTTTGTTTAAAACTGAACCAATCCCCGGGTGAAAACACAGAATTTTGCCAGAACCCCAGAATATTCCATGTCTCCTTAGAATTACTAGGAGTTGAATATTACATAGACTCTGTCTATGTAATACACATTACATTAATTTTGCCTGTTTTAGAACTGTATATAAATGATTGAATTGCATAGTATGTACTATTTTGTATCTGGCTTCTTTCTTTCAACATTGAGATTCATCCACTTTATTTTGTTTAGTTTTAGTTTATTCACCATCTTCATTGCACATAGTGTTCCATTGTATGAATATATTATAATTTATTTATCCACTTTACGGTTGATGGACATTTGGGTTGTTTTCAATTTAGAGCTATTACAAATGTTTCTACTATGAATATTCCTATGCACATTTTCTGCATATGTATTCTTGTTAAGTATATACCTAGGAATAAGATTACATATAATTGCATATAATCAATTTAAATAAACATTGCCAGTTTCTAACTTGTTTGTTTCTGTTTACATTCCTACCTGCAGTACATAAAAGTTCAAGTTGTGCCACATCCTCACCAGGATTTGGTATTGGCAGTCTTTTAAATTTTAGTTATTCTGGTGAGTGTGCAGAGGTATCACATTATAATTTTAATGTGCATATCTCTAATGACTGACAAGGTTGAGTATTTTTATTTTTGAATTATTCTTGATACATAAGTCTTGTGTCAGACATTTGTATTGCAACTATTTCCCATCCAGTGGCTTGCCTTTTTACTATCTTAATGGCATTCTTTGATAAAGATAGTGTTTTGCCTTTGTTTTTAATATACGGTACTTTTTGTATCCTATTTTAAAAATTTTTGTTTATCCCCAAATAATCTCCCATGTTTTTCTTTAAAAGTTGCATTGTTTTTCACTTCACACTTAGATAAACTATTCATCTAAAGTTGATTTTTGTGTATAGTATGAGGTAGGGATCTGGGATCATTTTTTTCCCTACACGAATATGTAATATTTGTGTAATGACTATCTTTTCCCCACTGGACTGCAATACGATTTTGTTATCAGTTGTATCCATGTATGTGTGCGTCTGTTTCTGGACTCCCTATTTCTATTCCATTAGCCTATTTGTATGAGATTATGCCAATACCACACTGTTACCATTGTTTTATATTGTGCCTCGATAGTGAGTAAAACACCTCCTTCAGCTTTACTCTTCTTCAGGACTGATTCTGACTTGCTGTTCCTGGTCCTTTGCATTTCACATATCTCTGGTTTAAATCTATTGAATATCTGGATCATTTGAGTAGTGGCCTGTATGTTCTCTGTGTATAGCTGGAAAGAGAGTGGGAGGAGAGGAGGCTGGAAACATAAATGGGCCTAGCTAAGGGATAATAGATCATGTTAGGTATTTTGAGCTTTGTTCCAACAGCAATAAAAGAGAAAACCATATGATTTTACTTATATTTGGACTCTCAAAAACAAAGCAAATGAATAAATAAAGCAGAAACAGACTTATAGATACAGAAAACAAACTGATGGTTGTCAGATGAGAAAGGAGTTGGGGTCCTGGGTGGAAAAAATGAAGGGAACAAGAAGTACAAATTGGCAGTTATAAAGATAGTCACGAAGATGTAAAGTACAGCATAAGGAATACAGTCAATAGTATTGTAATAACTATGTATGGTGTCAGATGGGTACTAGACTTATTGGGGTGAACACTTTGTAAGTTATATAAATGTCTAATCACTGTGTTTTACACCTGAAACTAATATAATAATATAGGACAACTGTAATTGAAAATTTTTTTAACTTATTTTTAAAAATAAAAGAAAAAAGCCATTGCAGAGGGAGTTAATAATTACTAGAGATACTTATAAAGCCCTCACCAGTATCAGCTGTGTGAGGACACAGTTCTGCTCCGTGGATATCTAAAGCATGAAAAGAACACATATGTCCAGAGGTCACCTCTTATGAAATCTGATCTATGATTGCACTTTCCCCTTCATTACTGTCTAAAGTGACATAGAAGTGACTTCTGGAAGTCATCAAGTCTATCTCAAAGAAGTAGATTCTTTCTCTTTTTTATTAAATTTATTGGGGTGACATTGCTTAATAAAATGATATAGGTTTCAAGTGCATAATTCATTAATACATCATCGGTATATTGCATTGTGTGTTCACCACCCAAAATCAAATTCTTATTCAGAGGCTCGAATTCGTTGTTCCTGAACTAAGTGGCCACTAATAAGCCGCAATCAGTTTGATTGTTTCTGCCTCTATGTGACAGAAATGCCCCCCAAAACCAAGCTGTGTGGAGAGAGGGGGGCATCTCTTAGAGGCTACTGGGGGCTATTATTTAAATGGTATCATAGCCTGTAAGCAAATAGGAGGGTCCACATCTCCTAGGCACTGTTGTTATTAAGAGTCTTGGGATAGCTGTGCGGGTCATGATGGCTGTAAAGGGCAAGGGAGAAAGGAAGGGAAGAGAGAAAGGAAGCATGCAAATTGAATCTTATGTCTGACATTGCCTACCAGCCACAACTTGTATGTGATCATGTTATCCTAACACATGGTACATTCAGGAGAACCAGGAGTAATGCTCTCTCCTTATTGTGAGTGTGAGTGTGAGTGTGAGTGTGTGTGTGTGTGTTTGTAATATTACATAATTTTGGAAATGCAGTAAAATATACATAATCTGCAACAGCAGTAGAAACTTTTCTTTATTCTCAATAAAAACATTCCTCTCTGTGGCCGTGTACTAATCTGCACATTTGTAAATGACAATCTTTGTGCTATTATGAGTTTCTTTATTCATGAAAGAAGAGGGGCTTGACCTCAGAAAAACCTAACTCAAGTTACTCCCTAGTCACCTTCAGTTCTGCCTCAACCTGGCTTAGAAAGCAGAACAGAAATTTTTATCTCTATGAGTCTCAGTTGAAACCTAGATCTATAGTTGCAAAGGCAAGACAAGTGTTTGTAATTATCCTCTCAAAACCTCTCTTCCCTTTACTCAATCTGTCCAAAGAGCTTTGGATAGCTGCGCATGTGTCATACAAAATAAAGAGGTTTTCCAGGAATCTTGTGAATATAATCATTAGGCATGGTTAGGTTCTTCAGAAGTCAAGTCTGCACAAAGGTCTGGTATTGAATCCAGGTCACCATTCTATGTATCCTTCCTCAAGCCGAGTTGTCCCTTAGGGTCATTCGTATCTTTTCCTGCTGGAAAAATCTGTTTGTGCCACTTCCATTTATTGTAGAAGTTTGAATAGGCTTGAAACTCACAAGGAGAGAGTTTGGGGTCTGTTCTTACTTCTCTCCAAAGGAACCATTATTATCTAAGTAAATTTACTAGACTTTTCCTAGTGCCATAGACATTGGGAAGAGGAAGCTTTATTAGGTCACAGAAGGTTCTGCAACATTCTTCCTCCAAGATACCAGTTATCATTTGCTCCCTGTGTATTTGTATAACTAGGAAATCATCAAAAACTAAGAAATCTAGGAAATAAAAATTTGGAAATAGAGCCTTTTCCAGCAACAATTTACTCCAAGAGACCTGCTACTTCCATCTAGAAACAACTATCAGGAAGCTTCCCTAGATTAAAAGAAATATGTCACACTAGACACTCTGCAATATAAAGCATTTGGCAAAGCATGTTGTTCACATCCAGCATTCAAAACATGATAGTTGTTATTATGCTGCTATTAGTTTGAGGTCATGCATTTTTTCACATTGAAATGCATTATTGGATGTAACAAAAATAAGAAAGTGGGAGAAGTGATACTTCATCAATGTACATTTTACAAATACTCAATCTTTTGCTGTTGTTTTTTTTTATTCTGATATCATTAAGACTTCTTACCATTCAAGAAAAAATATCAGAGCTCAATTTGTCACAGAATACTAAATTCCCAGGAAAGGGACTAAAATCCTCCAATTCCTTTTACTCACTTTGATCTTGGATTAGACTATTGAATTAAGAAAAATCTTCCCCATAACTCATCAAATTAGCAAACAAATAACTTTTCTCAAAGGGATTGTTTTACCTAAACTCACTTGGTTCTACTCTCAACCATAAAGTTGCTTAATAATTACAATAACAGGTAATATTTTTAGCCATGTGTCTAATTCTATTAAAATTTTATGAGTTAGTCATATTGTATAAAATTTGTATAATAAAGTTACATAAAATAAAAGGGAGGTTATTAATGGTTAGAGGAATTCTAGAGAAAAACCTTACATAAAAGTGTTTGCATTTTCCCCCTAATATATAACATCATACACTTCTGCTTGTGATTGTGTTTGGTATCACTTCCTGATGCCATCCTGATTCGCAACAATGACAAAATATATATTTTCATTCACATGCTTTCAAATGTAACACTTCAGAATCTGCTCATCTTAATTATTTCAAAAGTAATGTTTATGTTATAAAAAAGATTCAAGTTAAAGCAGGAATGTTGCAAGGACAGACCAGCAGGCTATCCAGAGTTTGTGAGCTATACTTTATCTGAGTCCTTTGTTCTGAAGCCTGATTTGATTAGTCCCTGAAACTAGATCTGCCTCATGGACTGACTCACATTAACTCAAGCTCATGAGATACCACTGTCTAAGGACCAGATGGCTAATGTATTAATTTACAGCGAAACTGTAACTGATGTGAAGAATGGAACAGTCATCAGAGGATCCATAAGGGCTTCAAAATGATGCTCAGAAAGGACAGTATTAGGAAATAGTGATTTAACTATATTTAATGTTATCATGCTATGATAGTATGACATACCCATTTATATAAAATACAAATATTTGCATTCTTTAACCTCTAAGGAGAATTCCAGGAGCACTCCATGATTTTACTATTTTGGGAAGAGACCATGGTTCTGCAGTATTTTTCAACAAATATGGCATTAGCATTCTGGTGGGAGGTTCAATTTAATTATTTGGAACTATCTCACATATTACAGATGTTTAGCATTCCTAACTCCTACTACAGATTACAACTGATACACCCCAGTACTGTAACAACCAAAAGCAGCCTCACATACTTTTCAGTGCTCCGCTGGATGGAAGGATCCACTCCTAACTGAGCTTCACATGTTGGCCTTCAATGAAAAAGGCTGAGAAGTTAAAAACCTCAATCTTCTGCATAGTATGCCCACTTTTGATTGGTTTATTTCTGAGATTATATGGCCTTGTGCTCCTCTTTCCTTAGTGAATATCTTAGAGGTCTAGGTCATAGATATAAACAAACAAGGAACTTCCATTGGAGTCTACCTGAGCACTAAGGTGGGGCCCGTGGGGAAGAATCCAAAGAGCAGACTCTAAGGGTTGCCAGTGAGTTTCTGATCACCTTTAGTGGCAGAGTCTATCCCTAAGAGATCCATAGAACTCCAGTATAATATACAGCTGAACTGAGCTACTCTGGTAGAGATGGTGGTGGGGTAGAGGGACAAAATCTGTCTGCTTAGTTCCTTGGCACTCCCTGAGGCAGCCCATGAAACAACTGCATAAAACCATAGGGTTCTGAGGAACACAATTTGAAACATTCTAGTTGTCTAGGCCCATGCTTGGTCCTACTCACTGGGGCAAAGAATCACATGTGGATTTGAGGCCCAAACTCTACCTTGTTACATAGCGTGTCTGTGCCCAGAGTGTGTTCTCAGGAGTCTGCAAAGGAAGATGCTGACTGTTCCTAGAATTGGGAATTCACAGACCTGGCTACCTTTTCCTCAGGGGCATCTATTGTGCCTCTGAGACTGTCCATTACCTCTGTAAGACCCTAAACTCCCATGAGTTCTCAGCTCCCACCCCTCCTGACTTTGGGAGAAGATTTGGCAATATCTTTAGTTATCTCTGTCTCTCTCTCTTAAAGAGACTGTCTATCTTTATGGTGGATTTCTATATCTCTGCTTTGATCTGGTATATATACATCTTGTTTAATTTTGTAAAGAATTTTGACTGCTCTAGAAGTCTAGAGGCACTATGCAATGATCCCAGGAACCACTCGTCTAACTTCCATGGTTGTCTTTAGGTAAAGGTAGGGGAAACATACAACAAAATTCAAGAACTCAAAAGAAAATTTTAACCTTTAGCTGAAGTGTGCTCTTTGCACATCCCCAGTGATTGGTAAGATGGACAGTTCATAAATAAGAATGTTTCCACCAGTCCTAAGTGTTCTATTTAAATACAAGAAGAAAACCTTTGATTAAGGTAGAGCTGAGAGAAGATGTCACTCTCTGGGCTCTTTCCCTGCCTTCACATTCACTGATATCTCACTTCATTATGGGTAGTCAACAAGGAAGTTATACAGCTAGTAAGACAATTACAGAGAAGATTCTGCTATACTTCATCTAATGTCTAAGGCCAGCCCCAGGCAAAACATGGCTTTCCTGAATGGTCTGAGTTTTCAATTGCTCATATTTGGGTATCTCTTCTCTCCCACTCTCCCTTTACTCCCACTTTGGTACCCATTGCTTCCTTACTCTCTTCTTTAGGCCATATAATCACCTCTCTGGTCTTTTTAAAACTATATTTTATTAGCTATAAAATATTTTAAATAAAATGCTGAACAGATTATATTAGTAGAATTCCAGGCATTAGGGAGTTAAGTAAGAATTATGGATGTGATAGTCACTTTCTAGAACCCCAGATATCACTCCACATGGGCATTTACTATCTTTTCATTCTACACTAACTCTAGCCCTTCCTAGATTCTTCCCCCTTCCCAAAAGAGGAGTGGATGATATAGTGGTCAACTTGGGGAGCATTGACTTGTGAGCATATGTTACCACTCCAGCTCTCACTCTTCCATCTGTGAGACTAAGTGGACCACAGCCTATCCTCAGTGACTGTGTAACCATTTCTTTCAAGATGAGGCAAGATCCACAGAACCAGAAAAATGCACTCCTTTCTTCTCTTGACTTCCTTGTTCTATACATCTAGCCCAAGATTTCATTTTAAGAAGTGGTAAAAGTACCATTTAGGACTTAACTCTAAGTTATTTATTTTAACTCCTTCCTACATTTGAATATTAGATATTTATGCAACCATTAGTAAAAGTGCATTTTACTCCCTTTGGCTGTTTTTCTTTGCATAGAATTTCCCCAAGGATTTTTTTTCACAGCACAGAAGAGGGAGAGAATTGTGGGAAGAGGCTGGCATTAACTGACAGAGCAGGAATAGAAAAATCCTAGCTCTGTGGCTATGAAAACAATGATAAGTCTCCTGTTCTACCTTAATATCATGTGCTCATTGAAGTTCATTTTCAAACTTGGAGTGTCATGAGGGCTTGAGATATTCTCTGATCAAAGAGAAAATTTCTTCTCTTTTTCTTTTAAAATCACATGGGTTAGAAAGAGGAATTTAGAAAACTGAGTTAAACTAGAATGGTAAACCTATCAATAGAAAATATGAATTATGAATGGTGGAAAAGTCCAGGCTTATCAATTTACCATCTGTTTCAGATTGAATAACCCATCTGGTGTCTGCTGCCAACAAGTATCAACATATCTTCCAGATGCCTCTGCTAATTATTAAACTTTGTACTTGATTTAAAAACAGATCTAGTAGGGCAAAGTATGTATGTTTCATCACAACTGAAATAGTTATGGTTTTGCCTTTTCTGATGACTCCAACCTATTCATATGAGATTATTAGCTGGACTGAAGGTATGCTTAGCATGACAACTGCTGTGTGTTGGGGAAGCTTAACAGTTGTGAAGATGAGCACGCCCACTGGTAATGGTAACCACAAGTGTAAGAGAGAAATAGGTTCTGAAAAATTCCAGCCTCTTGTGAGGACCAGAGAGTCCTGGTATTAAAAAAAGACTGATAGCAGTCCTCACAGTTGCATGTCCTGATTTATTAAGCATGTATGTATGCAGGTGCTCTTTGAGCTGCTGAAGCTTGACCACAAGATAGATACAGTACTAGGAGAATTAATTGTTAGTAAAGCTTGAGTCTGCCTCAAATAAAGCCTGCCATTGGCTTCAAGTAGGCAGCCAAAAAGCTGCATGTGCAGAGAGAACATGACCTGGACTTGAAATCATATATTTTGGGTGTGAATCCTGAGTCTGCACTTTACTAGTTGTCTATTTTTGACAAGTCACTTAACCTGGACTTGTCTTCTCTTTTTTCAAGAGTTGTCACAAGAATCCAAATAAAGCTACTTGTAAATTATAAATCAAGTTTCATATCCTTTTGGATTGAGTCAAGATACAAATGGATTTTAATAACCATTCTATAAAAATGTTTATAGACACTTAAAGTGTCTAAAATGTTATTTTATCAAAATATAAGTAATGAAGGATCAAATTTAAGTCAGAAAGAACATACCCAAGCTGATTGATAAAAACTGAAAAATCCTCATAGGGAAAAAAGTCAGAATAATTATTTTATAAACCTTCAAACTAATCATTGTTAATTCAACTTTTTTCCTAATTAACTTCATTTTTGTGAAATGGCCAGGTTAATACAATGTAAATTCAACTCCTCAGTAAATTTTAACTGAGCACTTGCTATATACAAAGTTCAATGTTAGACATTAAGGATAAATGCAGGAGTAACAATTATCCACTATACATCATCACAGTTATTTCACTTGTCTATAGTCGACATCCATTTTCACTGGTTGATCTTTGTTCCATACTGATTGCTAAATATTTTGAAGATTACCTCTGGGTACAAATATAAATAAAACAGAGTTTCTCTTAGCCTTTATGTTAGATTTATCTCATTTTCCCAAATGTACAGTTGATAAGGAGCATTGGTGGAAACACAGACAGTTGAAGCACTGGTTAGTTTTATTGACTAACATGTACTGCCTGATTCATTGGATTGACAAAAGAAGTTCGGCCATTAGAATCTAGTTTAAGACATCTCACTTGGGGAATCTGTGGCTTCCTACCTTACTTTGCAGTTTCTTAAGTAATGTTTTTATTTTCTTGGCTGTTGATAATGGCTTCTACATATTATTAAACATAATTTTTTACCAGATGATATATTAAAGTTATCACTATGATTCTGACAATTCTGTAATACTGTTCTCATTTTATAGGCTGAGACAAGGGCTCAGAAGCAATTGGTATATTTCCTAAGGAGTGGTGACTAGTAAGTGGTGAAGGAGTTGACTCAAGATCTGTCTGACATTAAATTTGGACCTTGTTACCACTCTCTCCTAAGTGATAGGTATGATTAAGCAGGACTTCGTTCCCATCATGGGCTCTGTTTCTCCTTGAGCTATATCCTACTTCTCTCCAGTACTGCCATTCCTCATTCACATGGTAAAAAGGAAACAATTTCCTCTTTCATCATAGCTATGAAGATAAATGGCATTTATCGTATAACCAGGTAGGAACATCTCCATCATCAGAACAGAGTGGGTAGAGAACTTCTGTTATCATTGATAAAAAGGAACTCTTTCTTCATTGCAAATTTTTTTTTTGGTACAGAATGCACAGAATTCTGGAGGTTGTAGGACAGCAAGGCCAATCATGAATATCTATAAATAAAGTTTCCGAAGCTTCTAAGTGTCATTCAAACCAAAATAGATACAAGAATAATTCCTGGAAGAGGGGTGAGGGAATGGGAGACAATTCTCATTGATTGTGCCTTTATTATAGGCAAACACTAGATGAGGGACTTCCACTCATTGTTTTATGTGAATAGGTGGCTTATTCTCCTTATAGACAATCTTGTGACTCTAGTTTCATGACAACTAATCATTTGTTAATATGGTTCTGTTTTTTCTCATTTCCTTTCTCTTCTTCTCTAGCACTAACAGGATGTGCCTGAAAGATTATTTGACAGATAGCTTCCAGGGATATTTTTAGAGCTATGGATAAGAAAATCTTCAGCAAAGGTCAGATCATTCACTGTTTTAATTAAATTGTAGTGGAAGGAGATTATATCACAAGGTGGCCAGCCAGTTAACCTGCAACAGTACACACAAAGCCATCATAAGTCTCCTTCGTTACCATGTGTGCGTAAGAGTAGGGAACCAGGGCCAAGTTTTAATTTAAAATGAGTCTTAATATTTAGAGTTTTTTTCAAAATTGTTGTCAAGGAAAATTTAATAAGATTTTGTAGATTAACAGTGATTGTGATTATTACTTTTTATTGATATGAGATTTTATTACTTCCCCATCAAACATAAGCAGGGAATTTTTAACCAATGGGAACTTCTCATTAGTTATTTAATACCATAATCTTAAGCCTTTTCCATGACCTCCAGAAGATATATGTCTCTACTAGACATTTTCAAAAGTATTTCTTCCACTTATTTATCTTTTCATGTATTCTCCAAATGAGAAAATTGCCTGAGTCCATTTTGAAGCCAATTATTTACACTTATTTTCTTATAAGAAAAAAGGAAATATGTTTTTCCAAGGGAGAGAGAATGTTAAAGACTATTTCTCAAGTATGGCTGTGATGAGGTAAAAATATTGTTGCTTTGAAAATTAGTACAAACATTCTCATTTATACACCTGTTTCTTATTGGACCCCAAGCAATAACCCAGCACCATAGATTATTCAGCTCAACCTGACTTTTAGAGTTAGTGAGTAATAAAGAATATTTTAATCAGCTTTCTGGTTTACGAATTAGATATCAGCATATTTATTTAAAATCCTAGAAAATATTCTCAAAACTTCTTTTAAAGGATCTAAAAAAGACTCTTATCTCAATTAGAACTACCTGTCATTTGGCTCTTTGGTTTTTTATAGATTCACAATAAGTTTGACTTACTAAGCAAAGAGAGAAGCAGTTGTGCAGAATGTGACAAACGAGAATCAAGGTTATGTGAAAATAGGACAATGCTATGGTTAGTGATTATTAATGATTATTTCTTCTGATGAAGAGTTACTTTTTTGCTAGAGAGTCTTCTTAAATGAAATATATAAGAGATGAACAGAAAGAGGAGGGGAGAATGGAGAGGGCGAGAGAGAAATGAGAACTAATCAAAATCTGAGTCTACTTCCTTTTTCTGCTTATAAAAAACGATGCTTATGGTCCTAACATCTCTTCACTGCCTCATCCATATACTTCCTTTCTTTTCTGGTTGAGAGCTCTCTCTCTCCACATGCCAATTTAGCTGTAGGCCTCTCTCCTAAAAAAACTTTTAAAGGTATCCATTAGCTCCAAAGAATGCAGCTTCAATGACCATCTTGTTCTTTGCATAGCTATTTGTGGTCTAAAATGTGGCCCTCCTCTAAATCCTGCCCTAATTCTTTCTTACCCTTCATGGCCAAAATTCTTGTTATTCCTACTATCTCTATGTGTTTACCACTCTCTCTAATCTGTTGTTTTTTTTTTTTCTAATCTGGTTTAAGCTTGTTACCTTTCACTGAAATTGCTTTCAAAAGGTCACTGATTATTTCTCTGTGAAATTGACAGTGTAGACCACCCTGTCCTTTCTAAAATACCCTCTTGGTTTCTGAGGCATCTGGTTTTCTTCCTACCCCTTTAACCATTCCTTTGTCTTCTTCATGAAGTTTTGTCCTCTCCTTATTTCTTACTTGTAGCTAGCTGTTGCTCAGAGATCATTGCCAGGTTATCCCCTCACTTTCTTTGGGTGATCTCATCCATCTAGATAACTTCAATTCTTACTAAATGTCAGTGATTTTCATATCTCTATCTTCAGTTCAGCTTATTCTCGGGAGTACCAGATTCACTGATAATATGGCCAATGAGACATATCAATTTAGATATACTGCAGTCAATAAAACGTGAACCTGTTCAGAATTGAATTCATCCTCTCTCTTCCAACCCCAACCATTCCAAACAGATTCTCTCTCTTTTTCTTATTTATAATAATTGAAAACAGTTTAATAAAATGCAACCTGGACTCCTCTACATCTTATTTCTATGTTCAATCCCTTTTTCCCATTTCTATTGCACTTCCTCAGTCCCGCCACCAAATTTCCCTGTCTGGACTCCCTCATGAGTTTCCTAATTGTTCTACTTCTTGTTTTAATTCCCTGAAACCCATGCTCCACCCTGCAGCCAGAGTCAACTTTGTTTCCTGCAGATCTGATCATGTTATTTTCCCCACTTAAAACCTTTAATATATTTCTAAAGCTCTTAGGATAAAATGCAAACTCTGTAACAAGACTTACAATTGCTTGTTTGTTTTGATAGCTTCTTAATTCTCCAGCCTCTCTGAAAAAGCCAGAACCCTATCTCTCCCTGCAGTTCCTCCACAAAGTACTGCTTTCCCTCACCTTGGAGGAACTGCATGTGCTGTTCCTGCTGCTTAGAGCACACTTGCCTCCCTCTTTGCCTGGTAAATTATTGTTCTTCCTTTAGTCCTCAGCTGTATTGTCCCTTTTATAATTTATTGTAATTTCTCTTCTTTCAATGATCAAATAAATTTTAAATGTTAACTTAATAGCAACTTTCTCCCCAAATAGCCTCATTATGCATGCATACTTTTAGGAAGCACTGTTCAACTAGTGTTGCTAAGCTGTTTGTCTGGTAATTTTATTAAATAGACAACCAAATTCAGAAGCAGAAAAGAAGTATAAGAGTTATTTTGTCTCCTTTGAGCTTTCAATCAACTACAGAGATGAGGTCTCCAAGACACCTAGGAAGAGACTATAATAGACAGATGTCAAGCAGGCAGCCTTCTAAATGCGCTCTCTTTCCAGGTAACTTGGGGACCTGGCTTGGGTTCTGTCGAAATATCTTGCTCTGTGTGTATCCTCTCTAGTGCTCACTTTTTACTTCTTTGATTTCTACTTCTGTTCTGTTCCCTCAGGTACATCCAATTAGCACCTTATTTCACTTCTCACCTCCTTTATCATTATCCCCAAACATATTTTATATACTAATTCATGTCATAGAGTGGTCCTATCAACAATCCTGTGAAATAGTCATTCATCCCCCAACTTAATATGGAAGAAACTGAACCTTGTCTATGATCATAAAGCTATTCAATGGCTAAGTTGGGCTCTAACTCCAATGTCAGTACTCATTTTATGATCTCTGGGAGGGACAGACCCTTCCCAATATAGTGTAGTCAGTCGCCTGTCATGACATGTAGTATGTAGTCAGTGAGTATCTCCTGATTGGATTAATGCTGGTAAATAAATTAAGGTGTTGAAAACAAAAGAGAATATTCTTTCTACTTTATGCTAATCTATTTTAATATAGTTTTTAATGTGTGTAAGTTTTGAATATGTGTAAGCATGTTAAGCATAGTCTGAAACCACACAAATAATTAACTAGCAGAAACAGCAAAAAGTAAAAGCGTATGTAGCTTTATCTTGACCAGTGGTAAGGACCAATGACCTTCCAGAAAAATAACAACAAATAAAAACCAAGAACTGAGTGTAACAAAAAGACTGGAAACAAATAACTGGTTAATTTCACTTTGCATCTAAATCCTATAATTTGGCTGATGTGAATTTTGTATCAAATGTGTTTCATTTCAATAGATGTGTAATATTTAAGGTGTATAAATTCAATGTGAGATAAAATGAGGTGTAAGATAAACTTATTTTTTATACTACTAGTTTTTCACAGCAAAGAAAGAAATATTTCTATTATTGGAGCAACTGTTGGTTCCTACTGAGATCTTTTTAGGATAGATAATACACTAATTTATTTAGAGATAAGGGAACAAGAGGGGGAAATTAACAGTTTATTTTTATAAAACAGATTTCAATAAATAATAAAATGACTTTTAGAAAATATTAATGATTTGACCTTATTAAAAAGAAAACTGAGATATTTGACTGCCTAATTGTGTGGAAAATGTACTTATATCTCTGCTTAAAAGAAATGCTTAAATTAGCAGTGTGAATTGGGGGCCTAAATATGGGTAACTGAATATTTGTTTGTGTCTCTAGGTATCACGAATTTTTTGGATCCCACTGCCTTTTTGCCTGGTTATCATCTCCAGTCTCTGTGTCTGAAGGTGCCTTCTATACTTTCATCCTCATTTTAAAATGCTTGATTGCATGTTTCAATCTGGCACTTACAACCTGGACAATTGAATAAAATTGGTGAGATAAAATGAATATCTTCACCTGCAAATGAAATGATGAGATAATGATGAGTAGGAAAAAAAGACATGCAGATTTTTGTGTTAATAACTCTTAAAAGAGCCCAGGAATTGCACTGAGAGTATATACAGCCTGTACTGCCAATCTAGGGACGCTGGACACCATCACTGGACACACTGTGGGTCAAAAATGTAATGTGACCATTGTAAGAGCAATTGCTAATAATAACGTCTGTGAAAGCAAATTGTGGAGGTGGTTGCTGAATTATCCCCAGAAGTAACTATTTTCCAAGAAAGCTTCACAAAGGCACTATTTAACCTAGATTGACAGATCAATTAGGAAAGTAAAAAGAAGAAATGAATAGGCCACACACACACTGGAGTCTAGAGATCCTCAAATTGTGTGTATGTGTGCATATATTTATATCTTTATTTCTTTCCCCCCATATGTCTCTCTCTATATATCACCTGATATAAACTACAAATATCTCATTAAACTGATAAAACAAGTATCTACCTAATTTAAAGAGAACTTGAATATTGTCATTAGATGTTTTATGTGTTTCCCTTATGAAACATAAAAAGTAGTCTTTTGAATTTGCTAAGACTAAAAACTTCTGTTTTTTTGACACATTGATTTACCAGTTACCAGATCAACAACTGAAGGAAATAGAGAATTGATATCTAGCTAGGATCTTTGGACTTAATTAAAAGGCCCTGAAAATATAACTTTTTTTTTTGCTGTCCAAATCACGACTGGCATTGAAAATGTTTCCTTCTACACTAAGACAGGAACCATCCATCTATTTTGAGACACCTGTGAAGTGGATGTGGAGGATGTGTTAGTAGAGTGCGTATGAGTATATGCATATTTGAAAGAATGAGAGAGAAAAGGAAGGTTTTGTATTGATTAATTATCTTCCTGTGTACTGGAAGTTTGACTAATTTGCCACAAATAGGAGCACTGTCTATATGAGCTAGCGAAGGAACTGACATTTTGAAATGTGTTCATAATTTTCCTTGGAGCTTCCATTTAAAAATGTTTCAAGTGTTAGTATGCAATAGGAAAGAATAAAAAATGAGAAGGCAAGGAGAGATACTGTTCTGTCCTGGCTTTAGGAATTTCTGACCATGGCTCTGGCTAAAATATCTTCCTAAATAATTCCCAGCATTACTTTAGAAGTGTCGCTGTGGGTGACGATAGGTGGTCAATGTGGCATTATATAACCATGATACTTTTTCAAGTTAATGTTGTCAAGAAACAATCAAGTCACACAAGCAAAACATGAGGAAAAATAAATTTGATGCCATCTAAAAATAAAAACCAGAATGCCCTTGGTTTAAAAAGTCAACAGAAATAAATTTTAATGCAAAATATAGTTTCATCTCAAATTTACCCACTCTAACCTCAAATGTGCACTTAAAAAGTACCTCTTTTTATTTTCTGTGGGTGAATTGATTTTCTTTATGAAGTCCTCATCAGCAGGGAAAAGACTTGCCAACAATGGTATTTCAGTTGCTTCTACTTAAATGGTTCCTTTTCTTAATGTTCAATAGTGAATAAAGCAGGCCTTTTCTGGATGACTCCCTTTTCCTGCCCAAGATGAAAAAATGGAGTTCTGGTATATGATAGGAAACTCACTGTCTCTTTGGTAGGGGTAGCTGGAGTCTTCAATCCACTCACTGTCCACTGGTTCCTCATTTATCTCTCTTGTGGCTACCTGCTTTGTTCTCTCCCTGCCCTGTTGACCCTTGAGCTACAACTGTTTCAGTCTAGCCATTCAAGAAGGTGAGCAGCCACCTATTCTTTAAGTCATAATTCTTGCCCACTGTTTCACAACCTCCTTTTCAGCTGCCTCTCACTTTACCCACAAATTTTGCCAATCCATACCCCTTTTTCTGGGGGCATGGGAACTTCCAGGCTCCTTCCTTGTCACATGGGGACCAGGTGATTTTGCCAAACGAATATGTGTGGCCAACAGGTCAACCGCCTGTCCTCTAGTGCAGGTGCTCCTCCACTCGGCGACCAGGGGAGCTCAGCCCCTTTGACTTGCTTTGCAGTATTCTCTTATTATTTGATGAGAAAAGCTGACAGGCCTGAAATCTGCTAGAAGGTCAATATCCAGGTTACTTTCTCATGACTTGGTGTACAATGAAAATGAGAATATCCATAGATTTTCATTTATGTCTTCCTGCAGCTAGAGCTAAGGCTTAATCTGGAATTTAGAGCCTTCAGTTCATCAAGGAAGGAGGCAGGAAAGTACCATGGTAATAAATTCTTATGAATTCATTTGAGATTAAGAAGCTACAATGAGAGGTAAAGCTAGGGAGCCATGATCCCAGGTTATGTTCCCAGCTACTCATTCAATCCTCGTGGTTAATTTCCCCATAGGCTAGGATGAGGGTCCTCTATGACAGACTCTTCGCTGGCCAGTGTACTTAAGCTTACTCTGGGGACAGGGACAAAGACAGGGTGCTGCCCATCTGTTTTGCCATAGGGAGTAATGTCTGCTAAGGCAGAGAAGAGGTGAGGCTTTGCCTTCTCTTCTTTTCTTCTCACCCAACAACACAGTTCGTCTTGTTTTTCTTATTTCTTTGTTTTTTATTTCAAATAAGACACAGAAAGGCTAAATATCATAGTTATGTGTCTCAGTCCACAAGGCAGTCTGGCATAACTTAGAGGGCCTACTTTCTGGTCTCAGTGTTGACACCGTCTCCTTATTCAAAGGCATTCCTTGAGAATCAGATCCTAGCCATACCTCAGGATGGTTCCTCCTCTTAAATTTAAATGTCCCCCTTCGTGACCATGGTCCTTATGCTCAGGTACTCCCTGTAGTCTCATAAAGTCCCTTGGCCATTCTGGTTGCTCAGCATCTTAAGCTTCTTCCTATGTTTGGGGGAGTTTCTCAGTAAGAGAAAGAGCTACTTTTTAAGTCAGAAGTAAAAAAAAATGTCACATATTCAGACATCCTTGCAAGCTAGAATTTAAGAACATGACAGGGGCGCCATCCATCTAGACCTCTTGCACAGACTTTGAGTTGGGAGGTGATATGTGTTGTGGATATCTAGAAAGTTCCAGGAGGGGAGAACTACCAGGCCCCCAGAAGCAGGGGTCTTGGTGGCAGTATCTGGTGTCCAGTGAACCACTGCTCAGAAGTAGGACAGTAGCCTCACAAACCAGTTCTGCATCACAATTTGGACTTCTTCCTGACTGTGCAACCCTATGTAGTTCTTTAGGTCTGGAAAATTCTGTGAACTACCCAAGAACATTTTAATACTGTCCTTTTCTGCTTTAAAAACAAAGTTCGTTTCTAATTGTATCCAAAAGCCCTAAATAATACACATGGCTTACAGGGCTTTTTAGGATACACTGCTACTTTCCTCCCTAGACTTCATCTCTTAGTGGGACTCCCCACCTCACATGCTGCAATTCAGACATACTTAAAGTCTTTCATCTTTTCTTGTCTGGCTCTTTCTTACCTCTGGAATTGCACAAATATTCTGATGGAAAAACCCTTCCCAGACTTCTGCACTGGGAAGGCTCTTACTCATCCTTTGAGTCTTTTGGGATAGTTTCTGTAGCAGAATCTTCTAGTTGCCCACCTAATTTCCTTCCTTCTTTCTACACTGCTAATAGAACTTCAATTGTGTGCAGACTGGTGTAGCCCAGTTACTAATGCTCACCTCCTTAGTCTCTCTGAAACAATGAATGGCTAAGTGACTCAGTCATGTATAATAAGTAGAAGTCTACCAGGTGGGGTCTGCAGGATGTAAACGGTCAGACTCAGTCTACATGTGCCTCTTTTCCTTCTCCTTTCTATTTTACCAATAATGCAGACCTGATGTCCAGCAGGGAAACAGACATTTTGTGGTAATGAGAATAAAAGCCACACTGGAGGAGAAGGAAGTTCGAGGGCATCTGGGTTCTCAATGACTTTCTGGAACCGCTGTATCAGATGTGAGCTGTCTACCTCCAATTTCTTGTTATGTAATAAGAATAAATCTCTAGTTAGGACATCGTTGTCAGATTTCTGTTATATGCTGTTGAGTACAATTCTGAGCCCCTTAGGTAATCTGGCTGGGTGCTTTTGGTTGTTCTTCTGGCAATCCCCTTTAATTCCCCTATGAAAACACACAAATCACCTAGTTGTAATTTTCTGTTTACTAACCTGTATCTTCACTCTCCATTGTAAGCTTCATGAGGACAGTGACTGGAATGGTTTGAACTATGTTCCCCAAAAAGTTAAGTTCAAATCCTAACTCCTGGTAACTATGAAGGTGACCTTATTTGGAAATAGGGTCTTTGTAAATGTACTCAAGTTAGAATAAAGTCTTACTGGATTAGAGTATGCCCTGAATCCAATGACTGGTGTCTATAAAAGAGAAAGGAGAGGAAGACTTGGACACAAAGATACACAGGAAAGAAAGCCATGTGATGATGGAAGCAAAGATTGGAGTTATTTGCCGCAAGCCAAGGAAAGTATGGGGCCTCCGGGATCTGGAAGAAACAAGGAAGCATTCTCTCCTAGAGCCTTAAGAGGGAGTGTGGCACTGCACATTGCTTAATCTCAGAAAGAAGACAGTATAAATTTCTACTGGTTAAAGCCATATGCAGCGTCCTGTGAATCTAACATAGTGACCACACCTGAATTATTAATATTGGCACTATAGCATTCTATGTGAGAGTCACCAGTCTTAGAATTTCTCTTTGAGCAGGTCAGCCTTGGAGCCACAATGTAGAGTAGCTTGGACCCAGAAGCAATGCTGACATGGCTTTGTGAGCTAACAATTTGCTGACTCCATATTCTGTGTCATGGCATCCTCACAGTGAAGTCAGCATGCAAGAACTCAGAATCTAAAGATGCAAACAGATTTTATTTTGGTCACCTAGACTATTGTGCTGCTTAGGATTCTAATGCAGCATTTGAGTCATTTATTCAACAATTATTTATAGAATGCCTACTATGTGAATACATCAGGTAATATTCTGGGTCTTGGGGATCCACAACACTCAAAAGAGCAAAATCAATTAACTAATAAACCAATCAGTCGATCACTGTCTCCATAGAGCTGATATCGGAAAGAGTGCTGTTGTGACAGATTAAAGATATCTTCCATAAACATAGGAGGGAGGAATTGAGGCAGTTTACTTATATTTGCTATCCTTCCAGATTGGAAGTGGTCATAGCATTGGATTTTCAGCAGTTTCACTTCTGTGTGTACCTCCTTTTTGTAACTCATACAAGCAACTTGCTCCACTCAACTTATTTGAAAGGATAACAAGCTATTCCCTTGATCCCAATCAAGCCAGCTCTAAAATTTGGTGTCAAGAATGAACTAGAAACATATGTACAGCAAATCTGTTTTCCAGATTAATAAAATTTCAGTGTTTATGACAACACCAAAGTCTCTAGTCTGTGTAGAGCAGGTATTTTTCTATCAACATGCCAGATACCTCAATTCATGTTACCCTACCTCCTATGACCATACCTGAAGTCTTTTGTTCATGTACTTAAAGCAAAATTATTTCTCTTATTATAATTCAATTTTTTTTTGCGGGGGGAATAAAATGAAAAATAATTTTGGCTGGAGAAAGTCTAGGGATATTACAGAAGTCTTGAGGGGACACTCAGGTTCAAGGTGAGGTATGGCTTCAGTATGAATTTTCTGAAATATTCTGGCAAATCTTCTAGCTCTCTCAGCTAGAATCTGAGAAATATGACTTTGGGAGTCACTGATTCAATGTTTAAAAATTACAGAAGTGTACAAATTTGACCTACCTTCAAGCTGGCTTGTGATATCAGTCAAGTCATTTAGAGTTACTATAAACCTCAGGTCCTAACACAATTATAAAGACCACTCACTGAGTCTGTCTAATCCAGCTATAGAGTTATTGGAAGAATGTCCTCTCTCTATGGACTCAATTAGTAATATGTTTTTGTGCAAAGAGGCCCTGTGGTCAGCCTAACCAGTGACCTAAGCACTGAATTTTCATTAAGCTTTTGACAGTGTTAAACTGTCAAACTATCTGGTCAAACAATTTGTAATATCTGCATATACTAATTTATGGCTATTTGTATATGAAAAATAAAAAATAAAAAATAAATTATGCACTTTGCCTTTGGCTATGTAACCATGACTCTTAATGTAAGCTCCAAAGCCATAAGTAGCTACCAAATATACATACTTCATGACTCTCCCAAAACCTAAGTCCCTTTTCAGTTTCTACATGAAAGGATATGCATCTCCACAGACTTTAATTTTCACATAAGACTAAAGCTATTTGTGACTAAATTAATAGGTGAGCTTTTAGAGTTGCTTAAGTTTGATATTTGCAAAATAAATTAGCACATTAATGAAGCATACAGAAGACTTAAATTCAGTATTCTATTATGAAGACCAGTTGACACACTATACTATAAAATGTGGTTGAGTTTGAATATTTCATGCATACACATAATTGGAATGCTAGATACAGCACCAATACTGACTGTCTTAAAATAGATGTCATTTTTAGATGCTGTTCTTTCTTGCCTTTTCATTCTTATGTATTAATATTTTAGCTACATTGTCTACTTATTGTGGTAGCTTGGTGCTATAGTGCATGGTGATGCAACAATATTTTTGGCACATGACCCATAACTTCTGTAATGACTAGATTTTCTATGTTATGTGGTTTCAATAAGCATCATTCATTTTACCATTTCTAACATCTAATGTTTCTCTCTCTCTCTCTCTCTCTCTCTCTCTCTCTCTCTCCTTCCTTAATCCCCTTCACCCTTAATCCCCTTCACCCCTGGTGTATATGTATTTGCTTGTATAATGACAGCTCCTTGTCTTCATCTAGTTCCTTTTTCCTTTGGAGAATGGAAAATGAAGGGGATGGTGAGCATAGAATATTGGGTACTGCCAAAGAAGGCCACACTGAAATTTGAAGTATAATGATTTAGACTTGGATATAACAAAATAGAATGAGGTACATGTAACATAGATTCATAAGGAATTGATACTCAATTTTTACATTTTAATTCATATCACCTTTATAGTAATTTTAAAGTTTCCTTAAGCATTTCCTTGGAAAATGTCTATAAAAATAAAATACATGTATCTACTTGCCCTCTTCTCCCCTTCTATTATGTGAGGGATGCTCCTTTACAGAGATATTTTTCAAAAGACCACATATCAACACTGAACTAGAGAACAGTATCTGGTATGAATCATATGTATGTATGTATATCCATAAGTGTGTATTATTTGTACAATATGCTGACCTTTGTTTTCAATGCATTCTATTTTTCCTGTTAAAATGAGACAGGAAAAGTTCTCATTTCAATTGTATTTGACTCCCCCTTGGTCATTTTATTCCAGTTGGATGATTTGTCAATTGATTGACAAATCATCCAACTGGAATAAAATGACCAAGCTTTCTAAATATGCAAAGTTGGTTTCTAATCTTTAAAAAATTTCTGGATAAAAAAAACAACATCACTTGGGCAGTTAAATCCTTATTGGAATAAGGAGGCCACTTCATATTTTCCTTTTTAGTCAAGAGCCTGAGTTTGTCACACGCAATCTCACCACACAAAACATAATCATGTTCAATGTATTGTGACAGGTATTTTTTAACATTTAGGCTCTCAAAGTTGTACAGGCTACAGGATGATATTGAAAATAAACACTTGTTCTTGTGGGAGTGCATTTAATCACGCTGATGTACTTTAGTGTCTATTTAGAAATTTGAAATTTCTCAGTGGTTGAGCTGCCACAAAAATTACTTTTAGACACAATACTTGTGTGTGAATCATAGCTATGGTCTCCCTGTAATCTGCTGCTTGTTTCAGTATTGAAGTAAGACACAAGAAACAGCATTCTTCTGTAATGAGATCTAAACAGTAAATGAGCTTGTAGCATCAATCTATTTATTGGAGTCAGTAACTGGGGAAGGAGTTTCTAGCATAAATTTAAGTTCATGTATAAATCGAGCATATATTATTTTTAGTTTAACTGAAACTCAAAAAGATATCTCTTCTAGAAGAAATCTCGTATCTCTCTTTTTTTAATTAGCCTTGGAATGCCAATAAAAAGATGCACCTTCCTGTTTCTCCTCCTTGTTGTCATATTCTAGAGAAGAATGTTTCAGTGTGGGAAGTGTTTCTAAAATACTGAGAGTAGGTCAAAATACAAACACAACTTCTTTTACATCCCCATTCCCAATTTTCTTTATGATGTCTCAAAAATTACCTATTTCAAATAAACTGAAATAAACTCCACTGTACTTTTACTTTTGAAATCTTCAGTATTCTGTCAGACATACTGCTCTATAACTGGTGTAAAAGAGTTTTATGGATATAGTGATTTATGAAGATAGCTGGGTTATAATCTTTGCATCTTTGTAGTCGTTACTATTGGGTTGGATGAGATAGGTACATACCTTAGGCTAATGCTTTTGAGATTTGGTCTCAAAATCACACATGGACCTGGATACAAAATGCAGATTCTTGAGCCATACCAGACCCACATTTTAGCCAGCATCGCAGGAGACTTTAATGAACATATCTATTTGAGAACTACTGCTTTATATAGATACATGTTTCATCTCAATGCATAAGCCAACAAATAGTAATTGTTTAATAGGAGGGAAACTAGCATTTATTATGTGTCCACCATGGTGCACAGGTTACAACATTTAAGTTGCACAACAATATTTTAAAAGAGACATTATCCACATTTTACCAAAGAGGACATGGAGCCTCACACACTACTGTCATTTTCTGTTCCAGGTCCAATCTAGGGTACTACACTGCATTTTGAAAGCTGGGCTCATACATAATGGTGCTGAGAAAACTGAGTAGCTATTTAGAAAATATATACTTAGATTCATGAACAAGAATAAACTACAAAAAAAATTAGAGACTTAAATTAAAGAACAAAACCATAAAAATACTAGATGAAAAACAAGTACAAATTTCTCTTTAGTCTTATTGTAGGAGAAGTCTTTCTAACTATGTCTTAAAATCCAAGGGTATAAAAATGACTCATTAATTTGATGACAATAGCAACATCAACAAATATTTGTACATGATTTAAAAATACCATAATTAAACTTAAAAGAGAATATATATCACGTATATCACAGACCAAGGAAAAGAGAATATATTTCAACATATATCACAGACCAAGGAATAACACCCCTAATGTACAAAGAACTGTTAAACTTGAAGGACAAAGAGTTAAAATGGAAAAAAACCACGAGAGTTTATAAGAAAAAAAAGAAGAAAATAGGCCATAAGTATATGAAAAGATGTGCAAAATTACTAATAATTTGATAAATAAAAATTGAAACAGTGAAACAACATTTCTTGCCTATCAGATCAGAAACTGTTAAAATGTAAAATATACCCTTTGAGCAAGGCAGTAGGAAAACAGCCTCATACATTGTCCATGCAAATGCAAACTGATACAATCATTCTAGGATAATTTGGTAATCTCTAACAAAACTATGTATGCATTTACCATTTGACCATTTTGATCCCACTTCTAGGTATTTACACCACTAATATTACAAAAACACACATATACAAGGTTACTCATTGCTGCATTGCAAAATACTAGAGACATAAATATGTGTATAAAGGAGAGTTATTGAATAAATTATAGACTACTATGCAGTAATAGTAAAAAGAATGAGGAAGGTATAAACTGATATGAAGTGATTTCCAAAATATATTGTTAAATGTAAAAAAGCAAAGTGAAAGAGTATAGTAAGCTATGTTGTAAGAGAAATAGAATATGAGATAAAACATACTTATCTGCTCATTTGTGCAAAAAAAACCCCCAGAAATGATAAAACAGAAAATAATGAGATAATGAGATTTGTTACACATAAAGGGTGGGTAGAAATGGGATGGAAAGAATGGAAGAATTGAAACAAGAAAGAGGGATGATCAGAATGACACTGGTCTGAGTGTACCTTTTTGTATAGTTCTGACTTCTAGAATCATGATAATGTTCCATGGTAATTAATTTTCTTTTATATCAAAATTAAAAAAATTAATCTGCAATGTGAAAGCAACCCCAAATTAAATACAAATAGTAACAAATGTACTTAACTGTAATATAAATCAATGACACAATCACACTGAAGCTGTGGGAGAGTAAGGAAGAAAAAAACAAGTAACTTTGTAAAAACAATATTTTCACAGTAACTCTAAGGCTAAGGACAAAAGGAAAAGTATAGAAATAGCTTGATCCAGTTAATAAATTTGTTTTTCACAGGATATTGAATTAGAAATTCTAAAATTATTTTATGTATGTCATAGGACTGAGAAAATCAGTAAATATATTCTGGAAAATGATATCTGGGTTTCTCTTGTTGGAGAAAGGGATTACAAATTAAGAGAGGAAGAGAGCTAGAATAAGCCTTGTTGTGTTGGATTGAAAATGGAGGTATTAGTTACAAACTCATGTCATGGGTTCACATACACATACATATACACAGCTGGATACAGATATGAATTCACATATATGTGTGATTACATCTGGACCTATATTTCCTATCTCTGTCCAGTAAAAAAGATCTAGAAGCAATGAGACTCCAGTGATAATGAGCACCTTAGTGCTTATATCTAGACAATTTAATATCCATCACGATTAAAATATAAAATCTCATAGCAAACAGAGGGAAGAAATAAAATGTCCTTAGTCAGGCAAAAATTATCTATAAATATCTATAACATACATTATGTCTAATGATAAAAGTACCGAAAATTCTCTGCAAGATAGGATGTCTGCCATCAACACTTCTATTTCACATTGCACTAAAAGTCTTAGTTGATGTAAGGCAAGAAAAAAATGTAAAAGGATTAAAAAGGAAGAGAAAAAATATTTTTTCTAGATGTAGGGCTTTATACATTAAAATATAAAGAAATCTATAGTTACATTATAAGAATTATAAAGACAGCTAGGCAAGTTTGCTGGTTAGAAAATCAATATACAAAAATCAATTTTCTTTCTAAATGACAAAATATAACAAGTAAAACTTAAATAGAGCATTTACAATATTGTAAAATATCAAATACCTAGAGAAAAAAATCTATCAAAGAATGTCCAAGACTTCAGCATATATAATTATACAATTTTATGAGATAATTTTTTTAAGATTAAATACCTAGAAATCAATTTGCCAAATTATGTCAGACTTTTATGGAGATTATTATAAAACTTAATGAAAAGAATAAAGATCTAAATAAATAATAGATAAATATATGATGTTTTCCATATTGATCTATAAATCCAGTAGATTCTTAATAAAAATCACAGTAGGATTTGTGTTAAAACTTAAAAACCTATTTCTAAAATGTAAATGGAGTGATAAATTATAGAGAAGAATTGAGCCACTCCGGAAGAACAAATTGAGAGGACTTGCTCTATTGGATGTCTTCTTGTATAACAAAATACCACAGACAGAAGAACTGATAAACAATAGAAATATTTCTCTCAAAGTTCTGGAGGCTGGAAATCTGAGATCAAGGTGCCAGTATGATTGGATGAGGGACTTCTTTTGGGTTGTATCCTTACATGGCAGAAGGGGCCTAGGGAGCTCTATGAGATCTTTCATAAAAGCACTAATATATTCAAGAGGATTCCACTCTTATGCTCTAATTACATCCTAAAGGCTTTACCTACTAGTACCATTACTTTTGGGAGTTAGCAGATACCAAGATTCCTATAAATCTATACCTGGTAATGTTGTATTTCTTGACCAGTAAAATGACTACAGAGGTGTTTACAATATACATTAAGCTATATATTTAGTTTTAACCATTTTATTTTAGAATAGATGGTTTTTATTATGTTATATTTCACAGTAACAGGAATATTGGAACAAGAAAATTAGGAAAAAAATGTTCCCTCTTTCTGTTATTCTGTCATTCCAACCAAGATTCATTGATGGGTATTAAGAAATTGTACTGTAAATGGCTCAAAGCCATGCAATATGTGATTTGCTCAGTGGTATTTTGGCTAACTGCTCCTTGACCTGAGTTGAATTAGCTATGAAAATCTCAAGTATAGTGACATTTTCATATAAGAATAGACTATGTAAAACCTATATCTTGGGCCTGGTCCTTGAATTCAACTGAATAACTATTCTTTATATAAAACACTGCTCAAATGCATCAGAGACAGTAAATACTACCATTTTAGGCTGAACGAAAGAGCTCTCAAGTGATAGTGGGAGGGAAATAACCTAGGAAAATACTTTTTTTTATAATTGTTGATCTCAAAGAGAAAGTAAGTTTATGTAAAAACTCCAGATAGCATATTTCTTTCACTAGAACATTTTTTTGTAGTTCATTTTTAATGTCAGTAAAGTTTCTAGCCTGAATACTTTTTCTTTAAACACTTTAGCCCTAGTCTCCCCAGAAAATCTATCAAATATGTTTCTTATAGTATTTTGATAGCCTGTCCTCTCTTCTGTTTTATCTTTCTCAGCCACAATTATCTTTCCTTCTACATCCTCCTCCAGATACTTTTTATTTTCTACTTCTTCTTCTCTATTTTCTCTATCACTTTCTCTATGAGTCCTCATGTTAAAACAGAAAGGTTAAAGAGGCCAGAGGTTTAAAAAAGATTAAGAGATGTAGGTGAAACAAAGGTTAAGTGATCATAGAAGGTAAAACAAAGAAAGATAAAAAGAGGAGACATGAAAAGTTTAGTCTTGGGTGGGAGGTGGAAGAGGAAGAGGAGACACAAAGAGAGGAGGAGGATAGTAAGATTTACTCATGGGGTTTAATTGGGGTACTATCACCTATACTTCATTAATCCAAATATGACTGACAAAGCCATGTAGTACTCCTTTAACAAAAATCAATATCACTATGAATGGGCCAAACGATTTCTCTAAGCGAAGGCTTATTATTTTCAAGAGTATATTTCCAGAAGAAAGGAAATAAATTTGTTTTCCTCCTAGATAAGGAATTTAAGTTTGGATTTTCAGAGTATACTTAGAAAACCAGAAAGGACTAGTGTTTTTTCTATAAAGTACTCTGAAAGTTACTTTGGGAATTTGAAATGGTCCATAATAATGACCTTTCCTAAACTAAAAGGCAACCAACCAAGCCACAGGATTTGATTTCAATAAAAGGACACTTGACATTTTCTGAAACTTTTCTAAATATACCTTAACATTTCACTGTGGACCATCCATATACAGAAGAAAAATAAAGCCGAAATTCAAATCACAAATTACTTAGAGAAAATAGCAGTTTTCAAATGTAATTTTGTCTCCATGAGTGAAATTGGGCACTTCCATTGTTATCAAGCTTCTACATGCAGGCAGACCTAGGAAACCATACAACTAGCCCCAGAAATGGAATATTCATAAACACATGGAAATAGATTATTATGCTAACAAACATACTATCAGAATAATGGCATTGGGAAGCATGTTAGGGAGAGTCTCATTCAACTCTTTTTAACTTTTATTGAGAAACTGATACCTGGCAGTGAGAATCAAAATAATGAAATAATAATAATGAATATTTATTGATTATTTACTGTGTGCCACCAATTTAAATAACTTAACTTGTATTTAACTTAGACCTCATAACAGCATAATGGTGTAGTTACTACTAATATTCCCACTGTATATTTTACAGACAAGAAACCTTATCTATATAAAGATATCATTTAGGTAAATAATACTTCATAATAATGTTGAATTGAAGATGTAATTCAGTGATTTGTACAAGATCTCTACAATATTTAATAAGCAGCTTCTTTATATCAAGTCTAGGGCTAAAGTGCTGAAAAAGAAATAAATGGTAGACAAATGAAGGACTCCATGATCTCACAGAGCTTACAATCTAAGGGCCAAAGGCAGTCAATTAAGGAAGCAATATAATGCAAAATCTTTTACATGTACTCTTAGGGTAAGGATAAGGAGACTGTGGTAAGCAAATAGCAGAGATATCTAACCTGGTGGGAAAGAGACAGTGCTGGGGGCCAAGGCTGGGTACAGTTCACTCGTAATACTGGAATATAGATCCCTTGATTTCCAGGCCAAGGCTGTTTTCATACCTCATGCTGTACTGCTTCATTGTACCTCTATTAATAAAAGGCCTAATCAGCCATTACTAGGGTTGTCTACCAGTGCTGTTCTATTTGGTTAGTAAGCAGTTACAGGCAGTGTTGGTCACACCTCAGCAAATAGAATGTTTATTATCTACTTCAGTCTGCTTAATCACTTGTATATCAGCACTTACCACAAAAAAACTTGACTTTGCAAATAAACCATGCATGTATTATACCCATGATAATTATTAAAACATGACCCTCATTAAGTAATAGCCACTAACTGATGGTTAAGAGGGTAAAATCAGTGCTAAATCAGGATAAAATGTATATTCCTAGTTTAATTAATTTAGTCTGCTCAGATGGTAAAACCAGATGAAAGACCCAGGCCTGCTTCACCTGCACTAGGCCTTTCTGGGACCAGTCAGAATTATAGTATCTAAACACTTTGTTAACATGACTATAATAAAAAAGATGGACAACAGCAAGTGTTCGAAAGGTTCTGGAGAAATTGGAACCCTCATTACTTCCTGGAGGAAATGGAAAAGTGAAAGAGGCAGTCACTTTGGAAAACAATTCTGGTAGTTTCTCAGAAACTTAAACATACAGTTACCACATGTTTCAGCAATTCCACTTCTATATACCCAAGATAATTAAAAAGGTCACCCACATAAGAACTTGCACACAAATAGTAGCATTATTCATCATAGCCAAAAAATGAAAACAATGCAAATGTCTATTAATTGATGAATGAATAGACAAGATGTGAGATATCCATACAAGATGGAATACTGAGGCATAAAAAAGAATGAAGCAATCAATTTATGTTACAACATGGAGAAGTCTTGAAAACATCATACTTAATGAAAGAAGCCAGACACAAAAGGCCACATGTTGTATGGCTCCATTAATATGAAATGTCCACAGTAGGCAAATCCATAGAGACAGAAGGTAGATTAGTAGTTGAAGAGGCTGGGGACAGACACGGGAGGAATGGAGAATGTTTACTAATGGGTGTGGGTCTTTTGGGGGTGGCGCTGATGAAATGTTCTAAAAGTAAGTAGTGGTGATAGAAGCACAACTCTGGGAATATATGAAAAAAGCCCCACTGAACTGTATACTTTTAAAAGGTGAATCTTACAGTATGTGAATTGTACCTCAATAAAACTACTAATTAAAAAGTTACATCTAAGGACATAGAGTTTACATAGCAGTCATGAACATAGTTAATATTTTTATATATTTTTGTCCCCCCAAAACAAAGTATAAAATTGAGGGAAATATATTTCAAACCTAAAAATTCTTTTACCATTAATATGCAGCTAATTTATGCAAGCATAACTTTTTCCGTCCCACTGCCTCTCTTTTCCACTTCATTTCCATTCACATTTATAAATAAAGCTATTGGATGTGACTTTTCATTCTGACCTGTTACTGTGGACTTGAGTTTTATTTCTCCTCAAATCATATTCTCCCTGCATTTCTTCTCTGTGTTCTTCATGTCCTCAAGTAACTTTTCCCTTTCTTTTCCCTTCCTTCTTCTGGGCTAGGTCATGAAAACACTTGTCAAAGTGCAGCTACTATGCATGATATTGAAACTTGAAGCATATCCACCCACTGGATGGATCAGAGCCTCTTCTACTTCTGTGATATCACCGCTACCTGTCAGCACTTTTATCACCTAGTTGTTGACCTCTGTATTTTCCACCCCCTTTGGTTGGATGGATCTGGAATTGTTAACCAAACAAAAGAAACCTGTTTGCTAAGCCTGGAAAGACCAAAGCTGTTCACTGACTGCTTCCTGTTTGCCCTGGGTGGTATGGGCAGAGGGTAGGGCAAGGCCTTATTTTACTTGTTTGTACAGAAACGAGGAAGGCTTTTTGTGTCTTGCTTATCCAGACACACTCTCTTAGAACTGCTTTCAGGATCCATCTGTGGTAAAATCTGAAAATGTGTTCTGCACAATTACACAAGCAAACACAATGTCCCAAGATAAATATGCCTTATTAGTAAGCAGGCCAGAATTGAAGTAAAAACAGGTGTTCCTTATATTGGGTCTGATTGCCTACATGTGTGGCTACTCTAACATTATATCTTAATTACTTTGAAGGGTTAGCTCCAGCAGAGAGGGAAAGAGAATGCACCATGGGAGGCCTGAGCGCACTAAGGTCCTCTGCTGAATTAAAAAGCTAAGCAGTTAAATCCTGTAATTACTTAAATATATTTTTTAAAGAGCCATCATGGCCCATTTTTCTGAAGCCAGCAAATTGTGTATTTCAACTACTGTATTAATTTTCCTCTCAATATTCTTTCTAGATGATCATAGGTTTTATTAACCCAGTTACCCATCTTGATAGAGGCCTGACTTGACTTTGTGCCACATGGTTGATGTGCAAAATGCTTCTGAACTTGCAAATGTGTCATAATAAGTGAGCATAATGGAAATGAATTACATAAAAAAAGATATAAGAAAGAATTCTGCCATGTTTGTGTTGCCAACATAGACCACTCTAATAAGACCTGGAAGGCATACATTTATTTATGGTAAGTAGAAAAGAATGAATAATTTTGTTTCTCAACCTCAGTGTTTTCTGTGGATAAAGCAGAAGAGACAATGCTGAGAGCCAAGGGAGTACTTAGTCAAGGGGACTAATTAGATATGATATAGGAGCATTAACTATTTTGTTGGTATCACATTAGGTGCTAAAATGGTGGGAAAATGACAAAATTAGTAGTTTTACTACTAATTGTAGTATCTCCCTTTAAGGATATTAAAACAAATTTGGCAGTTGGAATGCATAAATAAAGGTGATCAATAATAAATGCCAAAATTTGGGATACATTCCCATGTAGGGTGAGACCTACATTTCCATGTAGGGGTATGAGCTGGGTAAAGAAAATGTGGGAAAATGGAATAATCTAGAAACTTTTCAGTTTATTAAAATAATACTAAAAAAGGATTAACTCTGAAAATTTTCAGGACATCCATTAAATCAAGAAAATTAAAGATTAAAAGCATTAAGTATGAGGCCAATGTCCCACAGAGAGAAAATCCAGACCCTGGACCTAAACCAGTTAGGATTAACTATAAGGCCTTATGCTCTTAAATTAACAATATTCTCTTTGTTCTGAGAGTATGTCCATTCTTAGTTCTTTGTGTCATAATACACTTTCTTTTATTATAATCTGGTGATGACAGTGACATTTGTTTAAATGTCTTTACTTGGCAATAAACTAAAAGTTGGCAGCTCTGTGTTGTTTACACTCAACTCCAACCCTTTAATTTTACTGGTCTATGAATCCACAGTATAGTAACTCTCTAGATCTAAATTTCTGTAAAGGATTAGATAGTAAATATTTATAGGCCATACTGTATCTTTTGCAACTACTCAACTCTGCTACTCTAAAGCAGCCATAGATAGTACATAAACAGATGAATATGGCTGCATTCCAATACAATTTTATTTATAAACATCTAAATTTTAATTTTATAAAATTTTTGCATGTTGCAAAATATTATTCTTTCAGTGTTTCAACTTTTTAAAAATATAATGACCATTCTTAGCTCTCAGGCTGTACAAAAATAGGTAACTGGACAATTTGGCCCTCAAACCATAGTTTACTAACAACAGACTGGACAAGCTGCATATAGAGAGGGAAGATATAATTAATGAAGTTGTTCAAAGGAGGGCTCTCTGAGGAGATGACAATTTACCTATGTGAAAAGCCAGGGAGGAGAAAGTTGTGAGCTAAGGGAACAGCATGACAGACAATCTGAAGCAAACGAGAGCCTGGCATTTTTGAGGCACTAACAAAAGGAGGCCAAGGCAGCTGGGAGACTCTGAGCCAGAGGAAAAAGCATGAGAATAGAAGGGAGGCAGGCTCGTCAAATCCTATCGGACATTGTGGAACATGGGAAAAGTCTTTATTTTATTTTCAGCACCATTTATTTTTAGGTACCCACCTGACATGTAATAGGTCCATTATAATCAAAACTTGCTTTCAAGACTTGGAATGTCTTCATGTTAAACTAAACTCACTGGTGGGAGTTACCTCTCTTGGTGGAGGTAAAATTTTAATTAAAACTTTTCATTAAAAGAATAAATTAACTATGGCAAAATGAAATGAATCATCAGAAGTCATGGAGAATGGAAAATGAAGACCCTTTATCTCTGAAATAATATATTTGGGTAAAAGAAGATCTACCTTGGAAAATAATTTGGCACAGGATTAAATTTAATCTGTGAAAAATAAATGAGCTCAAAAATATTATCGGGCTGTATTTATTTATAATTTACATTAGTATCCCACTTATTCAGAGGTCATTTATCTGGAAACTTCAACCAGACTGATCAAATTGGGAATGAAAAAGTAAAGAAAATGGTTCTCGGCAGCTAAAACAGATGTCACAGAGCCCATATATTAAGCTCATGCAGCATTCCACGAACCATATTGGAGAAAACCTTCCCTCTGACCCTCCAGAGCACTTGATTTCAGCCAGAAATATATTTTATATAATATATATGTATATAACATATACATATCCCAAAATTCTAACAAGCCTGGTTTAAAGAAAGCTGCTAAGATCAGGTTCTTTGACAATGAACAATAATGATAGCTGACAGTCTTGCAACAATGGTAGAGAAAGAAAATATAAAAAGTAGTGGCAAGAGTTTGGAAGGTTTATCCACCTGGGCCATTAGGGATGGGGAAATAGCTTCAAGTGGCTCCCTAGCACCTGAGGAGGTGAGTGTGTATATAGCTGTGCTTTATTTATTTAATATTCATAGTGGCAACCTAATATATAGAGGTAATATTGAGTCATGCATTAGAGATTCTGGTTTGGAATTTGGGAAAAAGTAAAAAACATTATAGAAAGACTTCTTTCTGGAATGATTATATAAAACAGAAGCTTAAGTGACAGGTTTCATTATTCAATCAGCAAATATTCAGGACTGTTTACCTCATGTTCCAGTAGCAGAGAGACAAAAACCCTACCCTTGTCTACAGCCATGCCACCCCGAACATGTCTGATCTCATCTGATCTCAGAAGCTAAGCAGAGTCAGACCTGGTTAGTACTTAGATGGGAAACAACCTAGGAATACCAGGCCCTGTAGGTATAAAAATAACCAAAACAACAACAAAAACCCCACCCTCATGTAGCTGACAAGCACATCTTCCTGTAGGTGTTTAAAGCTAGGTGATGGAATGAAATTATCAGCTTCAAATTTGGGATGTTTGTTTTATGTGGAGTATACCCTCTTGGCTGATGTTGAGAGGAGGGCCATCATCAATTTGCCTGTATTTGCATCTGAAGGAGAATGTTTGTAAAGGAGGCAAGATGCTCCATAGTTGTTATGACTAAGCAGAAGAGGTATTACCTGTTTATTTTGGTTTTATCTCCTCAAATGAAACTCTTTTAAATACTAGAACCATGATGTCAAGTTTTATTATCTGTATCTTTTTATAAACAACTGGATCTTATTTCTAGCGGTTATTTATAGTTTGCCTAGAATGTAAGTCACCTATTGGTCACTCTGTTTATTTATGATAGCACCTAATTACTGAGAATGAGGCTTACATAAGTAATTTTTTTAACACACAATTTCTCTTCTATAAAAAAGAATTTTCCACTTCTTTTTATTCTTTACAGAAGAAATTAGACAGCTTTTCCCTGAAAGTGAACTGGGACAGATCCTAGTCCAGGACATGCTGCAGAGACCTAGCCTAAGACCCTTCCTGTTCTCTTTTGGTCATAATTCAGTCATTCAGGTTCCCAGGCTGGCTTTCTTGCCATATTCTTGTATTATTATTTAACATGTATAATTGCCATATGCCTGTATTATTTTTATATCTTTATTTCAATTGACTCACTCTTTAGCCTAAAATCATTTAGAAAAAAAATAATTTATATCACTGTCACAAGTGGAAATTTAGTGTTAATTGTCATAAATAGAGGATATCAACAAAATAAATGCTCTGCTGCTTGCCAAGCCTCTGAGCCAAATGCCTGCTTTCACTTTATTGGCAAACGAGACTAGTAGGAGTTTTAAAACCATCCTAGCACCAAACAAAGCTATTCTTCTTGATGGTTATTGCAAGGCTAAAATAGGGAATACATCTCTTTAAGGTTCAATATTCTTTAATTCAGGGCATTGGTGAACTATCTAAAATTATTTCAATTGCCACTGATGAAAAGCTTGAGAAATAAGGGTATTTATCAAAGAAACAAAGTCTGTTTAGTTTACCACGGAAGAGGGCTTATCTTCCAGTGTTTTGTGTGTTCCATTAGGCTCAGCAAAGAGCTAGGTATAGGATAGATACCATATAATTGCCAGCTTGATGTCTACAACCATGACTGCATTCCTGCCTCTGCCAGACATCCACAGAATTGCCTCTTTTGGTTACAAAGATTTGGACATGGTGAGATGGTTGAATTCCTGGGTAATATCATAGAGCTGGGATTATTGATAGTGTATCACTGTTTTTGTGTTATAATGACACAAAAGTAGGAAGATAGCATTTTCAAAGGGAAATTAACTTTGGACCGAGATACAAATCTAAATTTAGGAACTCACTAGTTTCAGAACTAAACCAGGTTATATAATCTCTCTGAGTTTGGTTTTCTTGTCTGTAATATAAGTCTGATAATACCTTTCTCATAGGGATGTTATCAGGATTAATGAGGTAACATGTAATATGGCTGTCACATAGTAGGATCAATAATTTGGAGCTATTTTTGAATGTAACACATACATAGGCTGTAACAGCTCTAAAATCTTATATTACAGCTGGGAAAATATTTGGAGAGGTAGGAAAAATTTAAAAATCATTTCTGTAGATGCAAATTAAAGAGAAATATTAAAGAAATTATACAGGCATTCCAGATTTTTAAAAAATCCTGCTCATTAGAACTAACTGAGGCCAGTTTAATTGTGTTTTTTGTTTTCATTCTGCCAGATGATTTTATAGATTTTTCTCTCTTTTGCAGCATGAATACAGCTGTAGTATAAAGCAACAGACATACAACCTATACTTTTGAAGGATATTTCTGCATACCGAAAGATTATTTTTAGATTTTAGGTTTTTACTTGATGCTGAAACACTTCTTATGATTAGATCAAATACCAATACTTTTGACTGAATCTAGTTACCTGAAAGGTCAATTAAACGTATTCCATGTACATTCTGGATATAATTACTCATGCAAACTTCATCTGCACATTGCCAACTGAGAACAGCTCAGACTAAAATGGTCATTAGAAAAACTACACTTGATCTCTAACAATGCTTTGTAGTGATCCCCAAAATACCTCCTGTAGCTACATTAACACATTACTGTAATAGACCCAGGATTCTCCTTTTCTTTTTTACAATGTTCCACTCTTGATTTCATAAAGAAATTCAATTCCCTTAAATAGAAGTAAAATTCAGTTTCCTTTACTTACAGACCTCTCTGGAAGCATTTTGTTAAACTTCACCATATGGAGGAAGTAGCAAAATAAACTGAAAAATAATTTTACAGTCCAGTTATAAATCTTGTTGTTTATATATTTTTCTTAAAGACAATAACTCTGCCTGAGTCAAAGCCAATAGGATTCAAAACTGAATTTATATATATACATTATGGTGAAAATTAACAGAAAAATATTTAATTGGAATTTTTTAATAGTTGTTTCTGTTATATTTTTAGGTTCAGAAACAATGACTTTGAGGACCTACTTTTCATCATACCTTGCAGGCCCATTTTTTCTGTATTCATTATTCTTTAACTGAAATAAAGTTTTGGGTTTTTTCCTTATAACTGTTGGGGATAATGTTTGTTGATTGGCTGAAGTCATTTCTTAGCTATTTGGAATTTCTGTGACAGGATTTTTAAATAGGCATCAATTGCCTTACTTTCCTTTATTTATTTATTCACTTAATAGACAATTATTAAGAATTAGGTAGTGGTCAGCACTGCGTTAGATTCTTGGAGATAATATGTGGGTGGTAGTTGGCACACCGAGATGTATAAAACTAAGTCCCTACCTTCCGGGATCTATAATCTAAGATTATTCAGAATTCATATAAACAATTAAAAATATACCAGAGAAGGAAATGCTAGATACATCAAAGTGTTATAGAGAAATTGTAGAATAATCAGAGGAGAGGACATAGGTTATGATTTTGGAGGATGGGAAGAGTGTCAGTAAATGAAGATGGTATGGAAGGAGGGCCTCAGGAGAATTTTTTAAATTTAATCTGATTTAACTGTCATTTACAGAGCAACTGCTAAGGATACAATACCTGAAATTCTGAGAGATCAAGAATATGAATACAAAATAATCTCTGCTCATGAGAATGACCCGTCCAGGTGGTCCAACATCCAAATATTAGATGTTCCAGGAAGAGAGAACAAGTAATACTGATGGCAAGCAAATGAGTTTCTGGATTATCCTTCAGATTTCCTGAAGGACATGAGTTTCTAGATTGAAAGGTCCTCTAAATGTCCAACACAATGAATGAAAATAGACCTGTACTGAGGTACACCACTGTGAAATTTTAGAATACTGTGGAAAATTTATCATCTCCAGAAAGAAAACAGGAATCAGAATAACTTCGAACTTTTCAACAAAACTTCTGGCAGCAGTAGGACCTTGAAGCAATGTTTACAATATTCTGAGGAAAATTATTTCCAACATAGAATTCCACATCCAATTAAATTCTTAGTTAAATGTGAGGGTAGATTTAAGGTATTTTCAAATGTGTACTTTTTCCAGGATTACATTAAAAAGAGTACTCTATAAAAGCAAGGGATAATACCAAGTGGGCAAAAAATATTGGATCCAAAAAATTAGCTCCAACTCAAAATGGATAGTGAAGAGAATCCCTGATGACAATCAAGAAGCGCAAAAGTGCACGAAGAGAATCCTGTCCAAATAGAACAGATGTAGGCTCTGGGAGAATGTGCCCAGGAAGATGAGACTGGTGGATTAAGAAATTCAGTGAAACAAAACAAGAAGAGATTCAGACAAATGAGTGAAAATGAGGGATGAACTGGTGATAAATATGCAGAAAACTAAGCAAAGAGAACACATGACTAAGTGTATACGAAGGGAAAAGTAATCAGAGTAGACAATATGCCTCAAGGGAGAACAGATTTTACATGGTCTAATCATGCAAGCACTAAATACATGTTTAGTAGGATGGCAATATAACTGTATGAGGAGACAAAGTTATTGTGCATGGCTGGAGTGCAATGGTGGTTCAAGAGAACTGGATACTTTTAGTCTAGAAAATGCCTAAAGCTGAAAAACATCAAGGGGGAAAAAACTGTTATTTAGAGATATAGAAATAAAATGAAAGTAAAATACAGAAAGCTAAGGAAGTAGAAAGGATTGTCTTAGAGGAGCCAGAAATGAGACTGAGAAAGGCAGAGCACTGTTGTTTTTCACTATATGCCTAGCAGAAGGGGTTGATCTAACTACGTGTATAATTCGATAAAAATAAAACACCAGATATTTTTTAAAGGTACTATTTTTCTTCACAGTTTATCCAGAGAGTCTAGGTCTAGGGAATAGCTGCATTTTTTAAATGGCTTATGACCTAATTAAGCAGTAAACAGAGTGCCTTTGAAGGTCTCTGCTGGCCTACCTATTATGATCAGTGATGTGATCTTTGTATCCCAGTATCTTAGACCAGAGTTCTTTCTCATATGAATATGTCAACCTGACCAAGCTCTCAATATTTAGATGTTTTTGGCTGATCTTCCTAAAAGGGACTAAATCCACCAAGAGCTCTGAGAGTTTAAACACTGACAGAAACACATCCAAATATCCACAGCTTTTTTCCGATCTGAAAAAGCAGTAAACAGCAGAAATATCTATGTTCTAAGCATCTATAACAGTCAATAGAAGGCAGGGAAACTGTTTTCATGGCAGCTGGCAGTTCTTGGTAAAAGCAAAAAAAAAACAAAAAACATTTGTTGAATGAATAAATGAGTGAATGAAATATAGCAAATTACATTTTGAACAGCTGACAGTATAGTCTATAAAGGCCAGAGTAAAACATTTGGTTACTTGCTTTCACTTCCCCTTAAAATCCAGCAAGGCAAGGACTTAGATAAAGTCAAAAGCCCAAGGGACATAATTGGAAACATTTTATGCATAAATTTCCTGTTTTATTTGGAGTTAAACCTAGGTCTTTAAGATTTATAAGCCACATACTCATTAATAGACTTTCCATAACACATCCAGTATGGCAATGAATAGAACAATAGTTTTTGAAATGGCTTTCTTTATAAGGGCATTTTAATTTCATGAAAATACTCAAGATAGATGCCTCAAACTGGTTCCTGGTCCTCATCTCTGCTCATCCAGAATGGCTCTGGTTTTATCTTTTTTTTTACATATGAGAATTCCATCCAAAATGACATCTCTACCACTTAAAATATTTAAAAACCATTGATATAGAAATGTGCTATTCTAGCAAAGCGGGGTTCTACTTCTTATTGCATATTTTCTGGAGAGATTGAAAAGACTGTTGGGCCTGACCACACAATGGACAGCATTTCAGCCAATTTAATGGGAATCTCAAAAAGCTGACATCTTTTATATAAATGTGTGCATATATATGTATGCACGCACACATACACACACAAACACACATACACATAACCCTAAGTAAGCATTCAGTGTGTAAAATATATCTTTATTTTTTCTATAAATAAATGTAATTTCTACCATAAACTACATTTCTTTCTAAAAGCAGAAAATGTGATGAAATTCTCCCAAGTTAACAAAATTATTGCTCAGTTATTTAATTTTAAACTTAGGCAATTTTAAGGTTCAGCCCTTCTTTATTTTCTCCCCAAATGATCGTTAAATTCCAAATAGAACTTGTGTAGGGGTGTGTGTGCATGTGTGTGTGTATGTGTTGGATGTTTATAGTCAATAGGCATTCTTTGTTCTCTACAGAGGACAATCTGCAGAAATGGGGAAACTGATAACCCTGTGTCCAACACCCCAATGCAACCTTCAAGGAGAAACAGAGACACGCTCCTAGAGATTTCAAAAGAGAATTTCATATGGGTTACGGATACATGTTTCTTCTTATTTTACCGAAATTGAATCTTATGCTAAAAACTCTGCTTATTAATTCTACTCAACACGCTGTAGCCAGATCTCCTTGTGCAGAGCTAGTAAACACACATAAATGGAAGATCCCCACATTTCAGGTGTAGAATAAAGTAAATCACACAAATGTGTCACAACAAGTGCGTGACCCAGAACCTGGACAAAGCTAGGTGTCAGGATTGCTGTGTTGCAGAATTATTACCTTGCCTGGTAGACTAAGTGTTTCTGAGCAATGAAACAGCCTAGAAAGCAGAAAAGTCAGAGACCACACTAGATCAGAGATATTCTTGTCAATATTGTTCTCACATCCTTTTGATGCTTGATACAACTTGTGAATAGAACTCGTTGGGGCCTGTGAGTTCTATTTCTGTCATTTTGAACCCTGTTAGTCTTCTCCAATCTAGGCCAAAGACATTGCCACCCTGGGCAAATTGCTTACACCTCAGTTTTCTGGTCTACAAAATGGATACTAAGGTAGGTTTCTTATAGAACTCTTTTTTTGTTAGATTATATGAAAAAAAATCTATTAGGGTACTTAGCAGAAGGATGAGAACAGAGAAAGTACTTTGTTAGCTAACTACTATTATTGTTATTATTCCATCATTTTCTACATGGCAATTAATATATTTCCATGTCAAGAACTATTCATTTGCATAGTCTTTCATGATTAATAGGTATCCATTGTATGAGTGCCCTATGGTTTACATAAATAATTAAACATTGGTATCATTTATATTGGGTCTATTTATTTTACTTTTATACTTTCAGGTAAAGTCAGTTGATTAAATATATGTGTATATATTCACTCTCTCCAAAAACCTCTCAAAAATTATAGTGCAAGGATTTTTGAAGGCATAAACTCATGGGAGAAGGAGAACAGGAGTGGAAGCAAGAGTAATAAAATCATGGAAGCAGAAAAGCAAATAATTTAGCACCCCCCAAAAAATTAATCTTAAACCAGCAGCAGAGAAAGCTAAGAACTAACCCTTTCTACAGCTCAGAATTCCCCTGAGGCTTAGGAATTGGTGGCACCAAATAGCTCTGGAAGCTGGGGCAAAAAGAGATGCTAAAATAAAAAAGACTCCTAGAAAGTCTGCTTCAGAAGCAACCATATCCCCAGATCCCCTCATCAATCTCCACTGCCAGGAAACCACATGTTTGCCACCCTTGCCAAACAAAGCCGGAAGGTTTCTTCCCTGGAGAATGTAAAACAGGAATTCACCAGAGACGTAGGCACAGTTAAAGATAGAGGTTTCATATGGAGTGGAGTGAGGCATAATGGATGCTGAGTTCTCCAGGTTTATTTTCCCTCTGGCAGCCAACCCCTCTTCCTCCGAATTGGAGTTTGGGGAATCTTCTCTGTGGAACCTGGCCAGCACAAGAGGAAAGACTTAAAGATTCTGGCATAGAAGTTTTCTCAATTCATCTATCCAGCTAGACCATTTTACAGCTAAGCTCGAGTGTGCAGCTAAGCTCACAGTTGTCAGCACCATTGAAAGGATCACAACTTCCAGTCGGCTTCTCCTTGCCTCACTTTTCAATGAGGTCTAGGAAACAAGGCTCACCAGAGATCTGAGGAATGCCATTGCCATGACAGAGGGAACTGAAACCACATAGGAAAAAACAACTTGGTGGTCTGCACAGGGGAAGGGAGACTTAAAAAAAAACTGGCATGAATATTCTCAAAGGCATGACAGAATAGTGCAGCCATGAGAGAATAGGGACAAATACAAAGGAACATTTATAAAACAAAAAAGATCTCTTGGAAAGAAATTAACACTATGATGGCAAAAATGAAAATGAAATATAAATGGAATATAAATTTTAAAAAGATAAATGGAATATAAATTTTTTAAAAATTCCCAGAAATAATAGTTAAAAGAAAAAGGGTTGTAAATGAGAGAGCGAAGATCATTTTTATATATTAAAGACAATGATTCAGTGGAAATATTTAAAAGACGAGATTTTAAATTATATAAACCAGCAGATGTTGCATCATGAGATAAACTCAAAAGAGAATTCCATTTCTAAAAAAATCATTTAAATTTAAAATATAGAAAACGAGAAAAATTTATTCCCAAGTGCCAGAACATCTAGGCAGACAGCAATAGCTTGAACACTGTTAGCCATATTTCTACATTAAGCAACTTTTAATGTGTCACCAAAGTGAAAAACTTTTTACAGGAGGCTTACTGAAAAATCATGATTTTAATGCACCTGTTTTCCATGAGAACTGAAAAGGCCTAAGCCAGAAATGCAGACCAGTGCAGAGAACATCCTCTTTATGCAAATCTTTCCAGCTAGTCATTACAGGCTCCAGAAAGGCTGAGGTAGGGCAAATGAAATCTCAACTCCTATGGCTGCTTCTATGACTACCCTGATTCAGACAAGATAAATTATTGACTGGCAGGCAGACTTAACTTACTTCTTACCTTCATTTCTTATATTACTTAGACTCATTTAAAGTGTCCTTGAGATTCTATGTGTTATTACATGCTGAGAATACTTTGACAAGATCGAATATACTCTAGAAAAGTGAAATGGAGAATTGAGGCAATTAAAAAGAAATACTAGACCTAATATTTTACTTTCCCCAAAACAGGCATGAATTGAGACTAAAATGTTAAAAATTTCTGCTTCATTTTACATCTAATCCTACTCTATGCTTATACCTTTCAGAAGGATGCAGAGAGCAGGCGATTGTCAAGTAAATTTGATCCACATGTATTAAGTCACTTCATCCCTTGGTACTCAATAGAAATATCTACACCTACTCCACACCACACCAACTCAGTCATTATCTGGGTGCAGGTCCATGGCATCAGTATTGTTTAAAACTACTCAGATGATTCTAATGCAACAAGAATTGACAACACTGACAATCGAATCTGTAATTTGGACTAAATAACACTTTAAACTGCCTATTTATACTTCTTTAAAAGTTAGTAATTGTAAAATACCTACTTTCTTTGAGTCTATGTAGATATAGTAGCCAAGTAGATGACTGTACTTAGTTAGTTTAAGCGATTTCATATTTGGCACTTGGCTCTTTTCTCTAGTTTTCCAACACTTAGATGCAAAAAGCCGGTGGTTGGGGTGGGAGGTGGGGACTGATAACATCTTTCCTAGACTACCTAGCTGACTTAAAGCAAAAAATAACAAACAAACAAACAAACAAACAAACAAAGTAAGATTTCTATTAAATTATATAATAATTCTATATCTAATTATTCCTTTTCATAGTAAAGACTTTTAAACTTACTGTCAGGGCATTAAATTTGAGTTCAACATTAATAAGCTCTAGAAGTAAACATGAGCTATTTTACTCTTTGTGAGAGGGCCAGAGCCCTGTATCAATGTGTCAGCAAATTATCACTTCAATCTAATGACTGTCTTCCTAATTGGCTCCAGGGAAGTTATATATACATATTTTTTCTTTTGGTAATTACTCTGTGTTTTCCTCCCTGGTTCAGTGGCATTTTCTCTAAAGAGATAATAATAGAGCTAGCCTAATGGCAGAAAATAACCTCAGGCAGTCCATTTGAAATGCTAGAAGAAGGAGAAAGAGAAGGAGGAGAAAGAAATGTGGAGATAGTGAATAAGTTGAAGAGGATGAAGAGGATGGTGACAATGTAAACAACAAAAAATAAAAAAGGAGAAGGAGGAGGAGGATGGGGAGAAGGAGAAATAGCAGCAGCAGTGGAGTAGGAGGCAACAACTAGTGAAGGGCTTTTCACAGTGTTTCTTATGACCTCTAAAGGTATGTGTTAAAGTTCACAGATTCCTAAACTCCATACTATCCCAGAATCATAATGGGAAGAGAAATATTTAAAAATCTGAATTTTAAATGAACACTCCAGGTGAGTTTTATGCATAATAAACCATTTGAAAATTATTAACCTATAATATGCTGAGTACTAATGCCAGAAGTGCTGTCCAGTTTAATTCATTAATTTTTCAAGCTTCCAAGGAAATAAAGGGTAATAATAGTGTAAGATAATATAACCCTAGAGACATAATGCTTCTGGGATTAATCTCAAACCATGGGCAGTTCTCTTTGTTGCAAAGCTCAGAAAGTGACAAGAGAAGACAGAACAATAATCATGACAGGTAGCCTTTCCTGAGCACTTAATGTGTGACAAGCCCTGTTCTAACTGATTTACATGATTTAGTCACTTCAGTTCTCATAAATAGTAGTCAATATTATTTCCCATACTTCACAGATGAAAAAGCTGAAGCTTTGAGTTAAGTAAATTGTGCTAATTAACAGAGCTAGTAAGGGACAGAGAGGATTCACACCATCAACTGCTCAAACTATTAAACATCACATTAGTCTACACAAATAGAAATAGAAGCACTGCAGGCCTGAGTTCTAGTTTTAGCTCTGTCAGATTCATTATGGAAATGATGGTGGACTTAGGTTAGTTGTCTGTGAAGTGGGATTGGTAATAATAGTGTAGTGAGAAGCCAGCAGATGTGATATCCTTGTGAAAAGAATTTAATACCATGTAAATGTCAGTCATTATACTCTTGGATTCACAGGACACATAGGCTAGATCTAAACATTCTCACATGAAGTTAGGAAATGGAAGTGTAGTAATTATGTTACTATTCAATTGCGTGGGTAGAATCGCAGGCTAGTTCTAATATCAGGAGGACAAGGTAGGTGGGGAGGTAAACAAATTTTTTTGTAAAGGTGCTCCCTTTAACTATGTTCTCTGTGTGCTTGAAGATCTGACCACACCATTCCTGATACTGACTGTTGGACACAGTGACTCATGCTTTCACACAATAGATTTCCAGAATACTTCACAATATTGAGTCAACATAGTACCTTATTTTTTAACATGCCATTTTTAGAGAATGTGTTTAGAGGAAGCAACCCTCTAGGTATTCCCATTGCCTTTAACTCTGTCACGGTTTAGCCTTTAGCATGAAATCAAATGCCACCTGCTCATAGAGGAAGGATCTGGTACCAAAGTCAAGTGTATGAAGTCAGTGATGTGAGCTGTGTGTGAATTCCTTCACCATTCTTCATTTCAGTGAACTGGAGCTAATCAACTCTGTCTAGCTTCTCTTGGCAGGCTTATAGGAAAAATCAACCAAGAATATGCAGGACTATGATAGAAAGAAATAAAAGAGGAAGGGGAAATAAAAGTGGCATGTTGGAAACTAATAAGTAGGAAAAGGGAAGAGAGATGTGAGAATTAATTGGGTGTCAGAGCTAAGTAGGTTTAAGCTCTGAAATCTTCCCATCCAGCATGCTCCTACAACCACACAACCTTTTGCCCACTTGAAAACACTTTTATAAGAAACTGTAATGTATCCAATGCAGGGTGCTATTTTCTTAGTAAAAACAATGTTTGTTTACTTGCACTAGACAACGTCATAGATATGTTATACACAATAACTGCATCAGGCAAGTTACTATTACAGACCCATTTTACAAATGAGGAAACTAAAGCAAAGAAGGGTCAAAAACATGTCCAAAACTCCTACCTAAGAAATCATAGACATGGGATTCAAACCTACCTAGGCAGTCTGGCTCTAGATTCGGCTCTTGCTGTGCTTACTGCTTTTTGAAATAGCATCCACCTAGAATTTATGCTAGTTTGTCAAATGATGTCAGTTTTCCAGTTAACATTCAACTCACCTTGTAAATAAAACTAAAGCCTCTATTTCTGCTTTGTCCAGCAACAGAACACCAAGAAGGGAGAAACTGGATCATTAACCATTGCACTTTCCCATACCCATTTTTTCCCCAGCTTTCCCAATCTCCATGTGTAGGTGTGACTGCACCCTAGATTCCTGATAAATCTGGACTAGAGTCAAAAGAATGTGAGTAGCCTTAATTTGACCCTTTCGCCTTGCTAACATCCCTCTCACCACCAACCAAGTCCATATCTTTCCCAAGTTCATGGGCCGTGAGTGAACTATTGTTGCCCATTAGCTTCTTCCTGGGATGTAACCCAGACTTGGCTAATACACATTGGCCTAAGATACTGGACCCACTGCTCTCTGCATCTTTCTTGCTGTAAGGAGCTTTGCTACAGCACAGCCAGGTCTGAGCAGTATAGGAAATAGTATGCAGGAAGCTCTAGGGAAAGGGTTGCAGATACAAATGTTTGGAAGGGATGGGCAAATAACAAAATAGAATGGAATGTCAGTTATAATAGCAAATTGTCTTCAAGCACTTGATTCCCTCTGCTATGTTTTGTTTTCCCACTTTTGATAGAGTTTAGGATATCTGAACTCTACTGTAAGGAAAAAAAATAGTAACTTGCCTGATGCAGTTATTGTGTATTACATATCTATGACTACTGCTATAAAGGAATTAAGACCCATATTTTTCAGCTTTTAAAAGAAGCCAGGAAATCAGATTTTTATTAGACATCTCCTGAGTTTAAGTTGCAGAAACCACTTTAGAGTTTTTCAAGTAATGTTCTATGAACCGATTCTGCTTTCACAGATTTGTTTTCTCGTTCCAGTAGTTGGTGGTCAAAGAAGCCCAGGAGGGCAGAGCAGAGAGATAAGCACCTAACAACCAAGTTGTCTGTGCTAGAGCAGGCAGCAGCTTTAGATTCACCCTCTCTTCTACCAACATTACCTGTAGAATTGGTCATCTTCAGGCTTTCTTTCTAGCAGAATCACTGAAGATAAACAACAATGGACTGAATGTAACTTACCTTTGCTTCTCATCTCCATCTAGTTAATACTAAAATTAATTTGCTTATTGTTTAAATAAATGTAATACTGGAAGAATTGTATTGAAGCTGTAATAAACAGGCAAGGAGAAGCAGGTCTCAAACAATTATCTCTAATTGTGGTTAAAAGAGCGTGCCAACCTTGATCTCAGATATATCAGTCAACAAATAGAATCAGTAAAACTGAAAAGCCATCTCTTGATATGTGGAATAATAAGTAGCAAGGGTCATAAACACAAATGTCCATGGAAGTGAAATTTCCATATTCTCCAAAAAATGTAAATTTGGATATTATGAGTATACTGTGATTATTCTCATCATGATTTCAATAATTATTTTTAAGTGAAAATATTCTTTCTAAAATAGTAACTTTATAGTGATGAATAACCTTGCCAATGCCACATTAATCAAGGGATTGGAGATAGCATCACTAGTAATTAGACATGTAAATATCCATACTTCCTGTTATAAGGCAATGAAAATGGCATACCATCACTTCTTGCTAAAAAGTGTTTAACTCCAGTCTAATCATTAGAAAACTTTAAGAGGGTCTATAGGTTAGTTACTAGTATTGTATCAATATTAATGTTCTGATTAAGCTAATTGTACTATAGATACATATAATGTAAACCTTTGGGAAAACTGAGTGAAGGGTATACAACAGCACTGTGTACTGTTTCACAACTTTTTGTACTCTAATATTTTTTCAAAATAAAAAGTTAGAAAAAGAAATAATATTTTCTTAATAACCCTCCCCTAGTCTATTTTAAATAATTTTTAAAGGATTTAAATCGATTACATGCTTTATTTCTATTATTTTGTCTAAATTAACTAATTTGATATTGACATTTACTTTTAAATGTTGAATGATGCTTAAATTCAGGAGGAATAATATTCAGAATGGAAAAATATAGATTGCTGATGCTTATTCTTTACTCACTTTCTGCCTGTTAAAGGGCATGTTATTGTTATTTATGTTTCTAAATACTTTGCTTCCTTTATTATGGGGACCTCCTCCCCACCCTTCGTTTGGCAAATTACTTTTTCTTTATTGAAAACACTGAAATAATGATGTAGCTACAAGTCAAAATAAAGCTAATACCCCCTCCCACTTTTTCAAACACCAGGTTGACCACATAGCCTACATACGGCCAATAACAATACTAAAATTTTCTGGCTACAGTGATTGGTCCAGGGTGAACATATTGGACAAGTCTTCTTGCAGATTTTCATGTTGAGCACAGAAAGGAAGTTCTTTTTTCTCTTTCTATCATGAACAAGAAAGCTGTGATCCTATAAGTATCAGTAGTACTGATAGTCATATACTTCATCCTGTGGAATAGCCTGAGAAATGAATGCTGCAAAGACGTAGAAGCTGAGAAGTAAGGAGGGGGGGGGTTGGGGTGGAGAGCACACTTGCTAATACTGTTTAAGTCTCTGCACCAGCCTCCTTGGACAGATTTATATTTCTTTTTTCATGCGTTAGTTATACAAACCAATAAATGCCCCTTTTCTTGCTTAAGCTAGTATTAGTTAGGATACAGTTTTGTCTTTTGAAACCACAACAATTTTAATTTATCCAAGATGACTTTTGTTTGGATAGATAAAAATTGCACACACACACACACACACACACACACACACACACACATATGTTATATACATATCAGATGATACCTTTTATATTACTACTACTTGTGGCTGATTCAAGAGGAAGAGACAAGTAATATAGGTAAATTTCAATTTGAGAATAAATTTATTATAAAAGAAGATACTTGAACCAGTATAAAAAATAACTGAGCAATATTAAAAAGCAGAACACAGATCAGTGCTGAAAGACTAGATGGTCAAAAATTCTCAGTTCCAGGAATGAAAGAAGGTAAGTTTTATTAACTAGATAACTGGACTGCCATCAATTTCAGAACAAAGTATTCAAAATTTGGTTTGCATTACTGACAAAATAAATGTTGATCACTGGCACCCAGCATAATATAGAATGAGCCAGACTTATGCCAACAAGAGTTAGTCCTATAGCTACTGTATACCTGGACTTCACTTTACCTTACCACTAGTCACTGGTTAGGTAAATGAGTAACTGTTTCTGAAGCATAATGATTATTAAATCAATTAACTTATAGGAAAGTTTCTGGTGGCTCTATCTTCTATCCTGTCTTTGTAAATCTTTTTTCTAATAGCCTGAGTAAAAAACACCAATGGAAAGTTGACTGCATTTGAATATAGCATGAATCTACGAGCAAACGATTGGATGATAAAATCAGGATTCCAGACATCCTGAGAGGCTGAAATTCAGCCCGGGGTGGGGGTGATTGGAAGGATTTGTTTTACACTTAGTCCCCCACCTCCACATGCACAGATAAAAATGTAAAAAAATGTATAAGTCAGGGTGGAAATGTGACTAATAGCAGCACATGTGACTACAAATAGAGATTCTAGTAATCTATTAATTCAATAAGAAAAAAAAATAAAGCTAACTCAATTTTAGGCTATAGTGGCAGTAGGATAGTTTCCAAAAAGAGGTGAAGTTGTTGTTCTGCTCAGCACAGATTTGGCAAACTATACTTCACTTAATTCTGGGTGCCATATTTATTAATATATCTTAAAAATGTCCTGCCTAGACAAGAATAACCAGGACGCAAAATTATTTTAAAAGACTGAAAATGTTTAATGTACAGTAGAAAAAAAAGTTAGGTAAGACATAATCTGTCTTCAAAGTCTGAGGAGCTGACATACAGAAAAGAGATTGAGACTTGTCAGTGCGGTGCTATAGGACAAAATTAGCATGCTTGACTGAAGGTAGGTAATGAGGAAAGATTTGTCATTATAAGGAAGAACTCTGTAACTATTTGGGCAGATCCAAATTAAAGATAGGGCTATTTTGAGAAACCCTGAATTACCTTAACCACTTGACAGGAATATTCTCAAAGTGTGTCATGTATTTAGGGAGCTATTAACTGGACCAATGCTTCTCAAAATTTAATTACATGTGAATTACTATGGACTCAGTAAAAATGCAGATTCTGATTCAGTAGTTCTGAATCAGGTGGGAGCTAACAAACTGGATTTCTAATAAGTTCCAAAGTGATACTTTTCCTGCTGGTATATGGACCACATTCTGAGAAGCAAGGAATGATATAGTTCATAAAGTCACATTTCGATAATGAAAATATCATCCTCCTGGAAAATATATTTCAGAAACAGAGAAAGCAGTTATATACTGAGTTTTCCATGTGAAAATGGCAATGTTTGAGAGCATAAACGAAGCAGAAGCATTGCCTGGAAACAGCAGCAGGGATACTCAAAAACTCATTCACTAAATGCATATTTTAAAATAATATTTTACAGAACCTGAGGTATCACGTTCCCTGACTTCAAACTATACTACAAAGGTACAGTAATCAAAACATTATGGTATTGGCAGAAAAACAAACACACAGACCATTGGAAAGAATTGAGAGCCCAGATATTCTGGCAACTAGTTTTTGACAAAGTAGCCAAAAACATACAGTGGAGAAAAGAAAGTCTCTTCAATAAATGGTGCCTGGAAAACTGGAAAGCCTCATGCAAAAAATAAAAATAGATATAATACACAAAAATGAACTAAAGACTAGAATATAAGACTTGAAGCAATAAGATATATAGAAGAAAACATAGGCACTAAACTTATGGACCTTTATCGCAGAGGGGTCTTTGTGAACTTATTGAAATTTTATATTAAATTCAAGATTTCATTTAGTTCATTCAGTAAGAATCCTTCATAGTTAGTTATCTACCTCAGAACCTTTCAGTGTACAGATTTTGCTTCATTATTCTCTTACCTCCATTTCTAGAGACCAGGGCTTCCCAATTCTTGTAATTATAGATGTTCCTCAAGATAGTCAGCCTTTTCATCCTTTGGGAAGGTTAGGCCAGTAGCTTGATTCTGGGCTCCTGAAAAAATGACCAAACCAGATTGGCAATTAGTCGATCATAATCAGTGACACCTAGCACTCATTGGTCCGGCCTCAAGGCAGTGAGCTCAACAAATATGAGCTCAAAAAATATCACCTTGATATTTACTTCTGCAATTTCTTGCAACTATGTCTGTTTCCATCATGGGAAAAGGATCTGCAGCTCTGAATTTATGTTCTACGTGCTTAATTAGCAAGTGTGCCCACCAAAATTTGGCCACGGGAGGGTAGATAATAGGAAAGTTAGGGGTTCCTGGTAAGTGTATCTTTAGGTGGTGACCCCAATCTCAGTCTTTCCATACATTAAATATTTTTAACCCCATCTCTGGCAAACTAGGTGCATGGTAACCGCTAAAAGGCATATGTATTTTCCAATTAAGAATTTCAATATATTTTGTAATACTTAACATAAAAAATTTAAGTACACTTTAAATCTATAGCATCCTTTTATAAAATTGCAATAATAAATTCAGCAAAGACATAAAAGGAAGAGTTGCTATATTTAAAATCAAATGTTGCAAATGTTTTAATGGTTGTAAAAGTTGTTTCAAAATTTTGTTCTCTAATTGTGCAAATAAAAATTTTTTTACAACAGCAGCTATCAAGAATTTGAAAAGATTATCATTAAAATGTTTTGACTGGAAATGGTATATAGGCTTTCAAGCATAAAACTTGAGACAACAATTTATAGGGATGGACACATATTCATATTCCTCAATTTAAAGTAACCTATATTCAGTTTGAGTATGCTGCCCCAAATATTGCATTTTATTTTTGTAACAAAATTGTATTATATAAAGAAAATATAATGAATCTCTTTACCAAGTCCCATACAGGTAAATTTCTTCCAGTTTACCCCAGTGTGCTACACAAATGTTGTTATTTTCCATGTTGTGAAACAATGCTATAGGTAGATTTTCCTTTATATTTTCTGTTACTAAATATCTTCTGGTTTAATTACAGACTAATTGATTACAGACTCATTTTAATATAGTTACTATTACCCAAAGGAAACAGGTAAGTCTATATAACAATTGGGAAACGTTAAACCTAAGTTATTTCCTCACTCTCCTATTCCTCTTGAAAATCTTGAAATACTATTCTAAATGGCTATAAATTTTCTTTTTCTTGACTTCAATGGTTACACAGTGTTCATTTTGTGATAAATCATTGAGCACATTGTTTTGTGCACTTCAGTGTGTACACTTTATTTCTTAGTAACAAATGGTTTTTAAAAATTGTTTTCTAAGACTAAAGAGATATGGCGATCTACAGATCTCTGAACATATTCTTGCTTCCTACTCAAGCTAGCCTAGTTTCTATTAGTCTCCAAGAAAACTTAATATATGACTAACTGTATCATTAGGCAGTTGGGAGTCATCATGAAAGGCATGACATTCACTTGATATTTCATAATGGAAATACACTCTTCTTCAGTTTCTGAATGATCCTGTTTTCTATATAAATTACTCAGACCAGGTAAATACTATCACAGGATGATAACGGCCTCTTCTAATTCATGATATAACATATGACACTGATGGGCCTGGAGGTTTGGATTCTAAATCTGTTTGCACCCCTCACATTAATAAGTATTCATTTCTTCTGCATCTCAGAAATTGTGACAAGTAAAATCCATTGGATAAAATTTAGATCGTTTCAGATCAGAATAAATCACTGATATGTATTGTTTGGGTGGAGATATTATTTTCTTACTGTGAGAATGTAGTTTATCCTAATAAGAACATCAACCAAATGTTTATTCTAGGCTTGCACAGTGCTTTATTTAAGACAAATGTCTCATTAATGAGACACTGGTTTTATCGACAATACTCTGCTAAACTGATTTACTCCACCAATATGGATAAATGTGTTACTGTTCTAACCATACCTATCACTATTAAACATCTGCAACAAATTTCTTTTGCCTTGCTAGCACACAGCATCTGTCTACTGTGAGAAGGAAACTCAAGAGAGCTTGAGGCCACAACTCAGGGTGAGGCATGAAGGAAAAAGAAGACAGCTCACCCAGCCATCAAAGGCACACATGTGAATTTAAAGAGCAGACAGAAGAGCTATCAATTGGAGATTATTCAGTAACGTCTCATGTGAGATGTTATTGTCATACACTTAACTATATTACATGACTTATTAACACGGCCATTCGTTTTTATTAAGAAGCTTTATGTTTAAAGAAATTATTGATATAGTCCACATTTCTGTAAACATGGAAGCAAATTAAGAATTAGTACTACTCAGAATCATCCTCCACCAATTGTAGTGTCATTCGCTTCCTGTAAAGGATATCTCTTACTTCCTTTCTCTACAAACTCATATGCCTTCTTCCTAATTGTAATTTAACCCTTTTCTTCTCTTTCTCTAGAAAAAGCTGCGCCCCCCAGCGGTTGGGAGCTTAAAAAAGAAAAAAGAAAAGAAAAGAAAAGAAACCTTTCCTGGATGAGATTTTTTAATCCCCTCCAATTTTACTTTTGGGCTGAGTCCAACTCATTTCCCGCGAGCTCGATATAAGTAGTCAAATCATGAACTTAACTATACTTCTCCCCTGAGGTCAATTTTTTATTTGTTATTTAAGAAAAGGGAAAGGCACAGAACAAAAGAAAAACGCCTTGGTTCTGGCCAGTTGCAGAATAGCGGATCTAGGAAGATACTGCAGCTCGGACCACAAGCGCGCGTGGCGCTGTCCACTCCTCGGTGCTGAATACTACGCACCCGGGAATTTCCCGCTAGGTTCAACCCCTTTGGATCAGAATAGGCTCCAGCATAGTAGACTAAGCTCATTTCCCTGGGGGGTGGGGATTGGGGTGGGAGTGGGTGGGAGTGTCGTTTAGACATTTGCTTATTCTCTTTCCACAGAAAAACGGTATTCCACAAAGAGATACTGTGCATTTTATGAAAAAGTAATGGTAGAGCTTCAGTTAAACACTAAAGTGAAGAGCTCTACAGAAGGAAAAAAAAATAGAAAGTTTGGAATTAATGAAATCTGCCCTTTCTCTCCCCGAGTCAATACAACACCACGTGAGTGCCAAGATCCCCTCGTGATGAATAAAGAAAATGATTTTCTGTTTTTAAAAATCGTGTGATTTATCATTTTCTGATAAACACTGTAAAATGGGTGATGATATTAGGCTCTGGAATATCTAAAACAGAATTTAGTTATTGTTTTTCTGAGGTTGGGAAACAGGAGAGAAGGAAGTAAACTTATTAACTAAGGTGGTTTGACTAGTTTAAAAATACATTTTTTAAAGTATTGCTTTAACGTTGTCTTCCAGAGGTGCTCATTTTCTTAGGCAATTTAGATCAATTTCTGGAGAGTAGACATTTCCCTCCTGCCCTCCCACCCTCTGTCCAATTTGAAAGCCTCAAGAGCCTTGTTTTTTATAGTAGGTGCTGTTATCAACAGGGCCATTATAAATAAGAATCTTTTCCCCTCTTTCTCCCACACAAGAGTTAAATAGAGAAAACGGGCAGAGGGGAGGGAAAGTGTGCTGCGCTCCCAGCCTTCGGTTTTTGGTAGCTATACTAAAATGGGGCACTTCTCTTTGAGAAGTGGTTTCTCACAGCTACAGAATTTACGATCAGACAAGGAACCGAGTTAACCGATCCCAGCAAACGGTTCCTTCCTTTTCTTAATCCCTCCCTGCCTATTTTAGCCGCTTCTCCACCCCGCCGGGAATACCATCCAGATCTTAGTCCAGGTAGATCTGACGTCAAGAGATGGCTTTCGTCGATTTGACGTGTAAACACTCATTTCCATTCCGGCTGGGAAGGGCTGGGGCTCCACTCAGCCTGGAGACCAAAGCGCTGCACTCAGCTCTCGCCGCCGCCCAGCCTTTCCTCGCATGCCTCCTATCTCCTTGCAGGGTAATCCGGAAAGAGAAGTGGTCCAGAGCCCGAGGGTAGAAAAGGCGAGTCTTTCTGGCTTTTCTCCTGTCTTGCTCCTTTTGCCCCTCTCCTTCCCACTTCTGTGAAAGCGAGTGTGTGAGCCATGGGGCGAAGAGCCTGGACTCTGCAGTGTACTGCTTTCGCTCTCTTTTGCGCTTGGTGTGCACTAAACAGTGTAAAAGCGAAGAGGCAGTTTGTGAACGAATGGGCAGCGGAGATCCCCGGGGGACCAGAGGCGGCTTTGGCCATAGCCGAAGAGCTGGGCTATGACCTTTTGGGTCAGGTAAGAGTTTGCACTTTCAAGAAACTTTCTGGGGCCCAAGGGAATTGGCGGGACTGGAGCGCAATCTCCCAAGTGTGAGTCCCAGGTTGCACTCTCCTGATCCCAGTGGCAAAGAGCATAAGCTTCTCCAGCTCTTGCCCCTGACGCGCCTGGAGAGAGAAGGCTTGCATTATTTATTGTTTGGGCTGGGCGCAGCCAGGCAGAACGAAGCCGCAGCAGCTGGGTAGAGCTTATTCTTGCTGTTGTACGCTCTAGACTTGAAGTGTTTCCGCGCGGTTTAGAAGAGAAATCTTTCCACGCGTATTCAGCGAACTTGAGATGCACGAAGGTTCTTACCAAGAGCCCCCGGGAGAGGCAGTGAGCTCTGTCCCTTGGGACCCAGCCAGTCTGCGTCAAGAGCCGGCTGTTTGCTTCTTTTCAATATGGCAGCATCAGATCCAAGTCCTGAAGCAAGGGTCTAAGCGGGCTTGGAGATGTCCCCCGGCTGCCTCTGGGGGCACGCCCAGGGCTGGGAGAGCGCCTGTGGCTGGGACTAGCGACTCAGGGACTAGGGGGACACGGAGTGGCCTGTGGAGCCCGCAGGAGAAGAGGTGGGTAAAAGACATGAATCAACTCTCCATGCCTCTATCCAGAGCCCGGCATTTTCACCGGAAACTTCAAAGTCCGAGCTCCACAACTTTGCTCGGTCAGTCCCTCTAAAGGGTCAAACTGCAGAGTTGACTGTGAGGAAAGGATTTCTTTCTTGTTCTTCAGCCATATGCATAATAGCTTCCCTGGGGGTTTCAGCTTGTGAAGGAAATTGTTGCCTGTCCAAGTAAGGGCTGAGTTAGTAGATAGCTGGAGGCGGGGTGGGGGCGTCAAGGATTTACGAGGGGGCGCTGTTTAGCTGTGCCATTCTAGGGAAACACCAGGTGTGAATGCTAATAATCTAAGCTTTCCTTTTCCTTGGTTTAGACTCAAGCTCTCACCCCTTGCCTTGGAAGTTGGTGTGTGTTGAAGCGGGGGAGGAGGGAGTTGTAAAACATTTTGGCGCGTTTTTATGGAGGTGGGTGGTAGAGACGCTGCTGAAGTCACAGATGAGTAATCCGCGTGGGCGTTGGCGATTTGACAGATCTAATACACTGGGGAATACGCCTTCCTTTGCCAGAGGCTTCTTTCTCCAACTTTATGAGCCAAACTGCCTTTGAAATACCCAGCAGGAAAGTCAGTACACAGATTGACTTCGTGTCCCAGTAACAGACCAAGACTTTTGCTTTTGCTCAGATTTAGTTCTGTGCCAGGCTCCGTGTTAAGGGCTGAGGACTGATAGGAGAAAAAGAAACTTTAAAAGAATCAAGAATATAAAGGAAACTGGTATAGAAACAAATGATTGCAATTACATGTGATTGGTATAGTAATAGAAGTTGTACCCAGAGTCTCAATATTTATTGACTGAAAGATTGAATATTTGTTGATGGAAGGAAATTAGGGGGGAGGGGTGAAATAAGACAGGACAAGGGAGGAAACATTTGCAGAGTTTAGGGAAAAAAATCAAAGGTTTCCAGAACATGATGAGATTGGAGAAGGCACGCCAAGCATAGAAAACAGCTTTTGGAGAACCGAGTAAATACAAAGAAAGCTGCTTAGTAGTAAATTGGAAACTACAAGGAATTTGGGGGATCTAAAGAGTGAGTAGTGGGTGAAATTGTACTGGTGTGTACTATAGGCATCATGGAAATCTTTAGTGTCCTGGGGGGATGGGAAGAGGGAGCTGTATACTTAATCATATAACATTTGGACTGCTAAATAGCCCTGGTAACTGTATGGAAGGAAATTAAGGGAGAGAGCAAAAAATAAATGCCTCTTTCTTTTCTCTTCTATTAGCCCCAGGCATATGTACAAACCTAGACCATTCACAATAGAAATTGCCTTTCAAAATCATAAATCCGAAAGCTAAAAAACAATAAGCCAGTATTCTTGGTAGGATCTTTGAGAAAGGAATGACATAGTAACAAGAAGCTTTTAAAAAATTATGGGAAAAGCCATTTATATTTACACATGATTTGCATATGTTATATTTTCTCTAGCCATTTCCAGTTACAATGGTATTATTATTAACATTTTAAAAGTAATAATCCTTTGTAAAAGACTAATAATGCTTTCCTGTTGCTGTTTATTTCTCCCTTTGTTTACAGTAATTTAGCGTCACTATCCTTAGGTTTTGAAGGCCTGAAAATAAAGCTAGGATTGGGGGGTGGAAAACCAAAAGTAAAACCACTTGATAGCAGAAACAGACCTGAGCATTGGTGATCTTTTCTTATGACTACTGTTCTTTCTCTCCAACTCTATCTAAAACTTACAACAAGTTCACTCCCTGAGGTTCAGATTTTGATGAGAACCACCAATGTCAAAAATGAAATTCTTCTGATATAACCCATTGTCAATCATTTGTCTCTTAATTAAAAAAAAAAAAACAGGACAAATAGAGAATTTGGTATCTTCGAATTAAGTACTATTTTGAATAAAGGGACACAGGCTTAAAAGAACGATGAACATAGTCCTAAATGGATCAAAAGTGTAGATAGGTACCCAGAAAAGTTTATGCACTCTAAGATGAAACATCTGCCCTAAATATGGTATTCTTACAAATGTCCTTAATGTTGGCTTTCCCCCCAAAGCCTTAAACTAGAATAAGGTCAAATGGTCACTACTAGCTTATAACAATTATCACTACAGATTCAATTGTTATATTTTATAACAACAACAAATTGTTTTAACTGAATATAGCACTAACCATAGAAGGTACCAAAGGGGTGCCTGCTTTCTATAAATTATTGTTCTCTGAAAGGATAAATTTGATAAAATGGTTTTTAAAGAAATGTCTACCTATACAATACTGCTACATAGAAAAGCAAATGTATTTCTTCTGAAATGTGTAAAACAGAAGCATCACCAACCCCCAAGTATAGTGAGTAATAATTTCATGAGGCTCATCTCACTCAAAACACTGAAGAGAGAGGGTTTCTAACAGTAACTTCCTCATGAAGAAAAAATTTAACTTCAAGTACAGGGAATGGGCGTAAAAAAAAGTTGCCTGTCTCTAATTTAGTTGGGTTTCAATCTAACCCATATATACTTGTTTTGAAAAGTAGACTGTTTTTTAAATTTTTTTTCCTTTATAGATTGGATCTCTTGAAAATCACTACTTATTCAAACATAAAAACCATCCCCGAAGGTCTCGAAGAAGTGCCCTTCATATTACTAAGAGATTGTCTGATGATGATCGTGTAAGTGCTGTGCATTTTTATTCAAACCAGTAACATGATTATCTGCTTTCTTTATGGTTGCCAACAAGAGCAAAAGCACTTTGCAAATATGATTCTTATTTATTGTGATTGCAATTATTTATTTGTAGTGTTTTTTATAATTTTTATAGGGTTATAATTGCACATAATAATACCTAGATGGAATTGGGTTGGTTAATTATATATATATATATATATATATATATATATATATATATACACACACACACACACATATATATGTATATATATACATATATATATACACACACATATGGCATATAGCATACTATATATATATATACATGATACATATATGATATATATGATAAAGATTTGATATTTATATAATACTAGCTCACAAATCCAGTCTAAGTGCATGAAAGTAAATATTGAAAAAATAGTGACGGCACTAATGAAAGTGTTTGACAATACAATCAATCAACAACCTTTTATTTTCTGCCTATTATGTACCAAGCACTTTAATATCCAATGTGGGGATGCCAAAGGAATATAATATATGATCCTATTTTTAATAACATTCAGTGTAATTGAAAAAAAATACCCTGCCATTTCTATTTAGTTCAGTTAGAAAACTAGTGTTTATGAGGGAGCTTTAAATTATGTTTTCGCTAGGCTAGTATTCCCATAAGTATTGTATTGTTTGATCTAAAGCATTTCATCTCTTTTTATCCTAGTTTTTATACATATTTAATGATTGGGAAATGGTAGAAAATGTCAAAAATGAATATAGGTAAATAGTGTGGGGACAATGAATATGTAATGTTCCTACTGAATTTTGAAGTCTGTCTTCAAGATCAGCAAACATATCAATAGAAATGTTGACTATACTGGAAGTATTGTAGTTTGCATACACAATTTTGCCATTTCTCAAAAATATGCCACACTGATGGAAAAATTTCCTGGCTTGCCTGATATCTGTATACATGATTTTTGTTGCCCAGGACAGATAATCTAGAGAATTAGGAAAGCTTTGAAAGAGATAGAACACATTCTTTTAATTTCCCAGAGAGAAAAGTATAATTGATAGAAAGGTGATAGAACTGTTGAAAGTACATGGAATTCATAAAGCCCCTGAAATAATTTGCTATATCATTTGTTCTACAACTAGAATTTTTGAAAAGAATAAGACAGATTATGACGATAGCGAATGACCAGGCCTGAGTTACTAATGTTTGAATGTATATAAAAAAAAAAAAAATAGCAACCACACCCAAAGAATGCTGTGTCAGGACCTCTGGCAGTGACTCTTACCTAATACACACCCACTTTTACTCAAGTTAATGGCTAGCTGAGGGGAGACCAAATCAGAGGCCCCGAACATTACTTTAAAATTTTTTGCCCAGCAAAGTCTTTCTTTCACCTTTTCAAGGCAGATGGCTTAATTTCTGTGGTCTTTGAAAAGCAGGACCATTTTCAGGGTCTAAGCTCTGGACTAGGTTTAGACCTTGGGCAAAACAAGAGAGATATTTTCTCATTTACTAGATGCATGCCTGACATTAATGCTCAAGGAATTAATGACCTCCTTTCTCATCTTAGGAGAAAATTGGACAGATTGAAGCAAACCTATTACTATTACTCAAAGAGTTTCACTAAAATGAACAGATGCACCAGTTCCATTCTTTAGATATTTTCTTAACAGTTGATTTTGGGGAGAAATGTCAAGGAATAATGAAGAAGAGTTAAGAATTTACTCTCTAACCTAACTTCATAAAAAAAAAAGTCTATGTGATCTTATAAAAATTATCCCCAGAATAATTTAATTATAGGGAAAATCCTACAATTAAAGATTAGACTAGGTGATTTTTAATGCTCTTTCCAAATAAAAGGGTTATTTAAAATTAAGAACATGACGCCTATTATATACATAATGGAAAGACACCACCAATTTGTTCTGTTCCATTTGGTCTGCTCTTAGAGATTAATGTGGGATTTGGAGTCAATGACACTGTTTATGACAATTAGATGTTTATTTGATTAGATGGCAGAGTGCCTCTTCTTATACTCCATTTTAAAAAATTGCTTTTGATTGTCATTTTATTGCTTTTTTTAATGGGGAATAATATCCTTTCAAATTAGCCCTCGGAAATGCAGCAATTGCTGTAAGACTGTTAATGAAATCTCTAAGTATAAGTTACTCTCTCATTCAAAAATGAGTACTAGTTCTCTAGTAGCCAGCTTTCAAAGACCAGCTCAGATGCAGGCAGCATATTCCAAGCATTGAGGTATTTTAAACCAAAACAATTAAGCTTGAAAATACAAGCACTTTAAAAAATAAATCATAGTGACTAATTTTTAGCTCTCAAGTCCTTCTCAATATTTATAATAGGTTTGCAATATATTTTCTAATAGAAAATTCAGGGCAGTCTTAGTAGATGGTTTTATCCTTTAGCTGAAAGTTATTTTTCAGTTTTTATTTTTGGATCTGACTCATAAGTATTCTCACATTAACAATATCCCACCCCACATTAGACTATCATCATACACACAACAGAGAGGATATGTTTTGGGTATGAAACAGTTATGTTACCCACCAAAATAAGAGCAGGGTATTATCTCATAATTAATATAACCACAAGGCAGCCCCTCACCCTCTCAGGCCTCCAGTATAATAGGATTATGCCATAAATGTGGGGCAGATAATTTCTGTACTGTCAAATCTCTTTGCATAATACATGAGACTAAATTAATGATAAGTGTGCATGGTCACTATTGTTAATTCATCACCCTGGATCTGTTTCTCATATTTAAATATACTCTTAAGCAAGAGGCTGAAGCAGACAGGAGCTAGAGTTGCAGATGTGCAAAAACATAGCACCTTTCTTGTCTTGTGTAACATTAGCATTTCCTACCTCTTGTGTGTAAAAAAGAGAAATTAAGCTGCAAGAGCACCAGAACAGCAGTCTCTGGGATCTCTTAGCTTGTTGACTCATTCCATGAAAATGGACAAATTTTCGGCTACCTAGAAATTTTCAGAGCCCTGTAACTTCAATATAAAATGGGTATTATGGTCCATTTGTTGATGAAAGCAGGCTGAGCTTTTCTTTCCATTGTAATCATAGTGTAAGTAATTTGAGGGAATCATCACTTCATTGACTGCTTCTCCTCCCCCTAAAGGTACACTTGACTGTAATAGAGGTAATATTCATCTACCCAGTGGGCAATCCCTTCTTCTCACTGAACTACCAGTTTGATCTGTAGTCAAAAGAAAACACTGTGGAGCTGTTTCAACTCTGGTGGGGTCGGTGCTAGAGCTAGTAAGAGGCAAGATGATTACACAGAGGTGGCTAATTTGACTGTTGGTTTTCTTGCTGTAAAATTCTTTGTAGGTGATATGGGCTGAACAACAGTATGAAAAAGACAGAAGTAAACGTTCAGTTCTAAGAGACTCAGCACTAAATCTCTTCAACGATCCAATGTGGAATCAGCAGTGGTACTTGGTGAGTAGATCTACCAAAGGGAGGCATAGGACCTTGGTTATTTTGTTACATCTGCACAATAGATTTTTTTTAATGATGGAGAATTCAGCAGAGAGCTATGTTACTTGGAGATTAGGGCTGACGGGACCTTCCATAATCTAGATCTTCTGCTTTCCTAGGTGAGAATGTCTGAAACACAGATTTTTAACTGTTATAAGCTGGGGGGTGGGGGGGGAGGGTTGTTGCTTTTAAAACTTAGCTGGAATAAGTGCAGAGAATCATGCCATGCAAGTTAGGAGTTCCAAACAGTACTCATGGCAAATGCTGGGGAATAAGCTCATATCTGTGTGTGTGTGTGTGTGTTTTCTATCTAGCTCTTCTCCCATACAGTCTCATACACTGTAACTTTCAGAAAAATTATCTGTAAAAAAAAACCCCACAAATGTCCTCTCATAGATTCTTGCTCCCTACATCATTCATATTTGTAAATAGGCATCTAATTTGCAAATCCTGGTGAGACTACAGCCGCCTGAATGTTCCAGGTTCTGCTTTTTATTTTAGAAAACTTATAAAAACATCCAGAAATGACTGTGAACCGCACAATATAAATAGGTTCATTGTGGCAACCAAGACTTAGGATTTGTGGGGAGATGGAAACACAGAACATCAAATAAGTTTTAGGCAGATGAAAAACTTGAGAATGTCATTATATATGAAAGAAATTTATGGACAAACTTCTTCTTCGAAGCTATCTAGCTCAAAGAGAGGGGTCATGGGGTCATTCATTCTTTTGCGTGACCTTCCTTGAAACAATTGGGAACAGAACAGTACTCTAATGACTTACTCGGCCCCACCCTCAACTGTGCTTTTTATTTCATCTAATTGCCTTCTTCTAAAGAGTACAGTGACCCCAGGAAAAAGAAAGTTTGTTCTCCAGACTGGAGCTTCAGTTCTCAACTTGCAGCAAGCAAACCATGATTTTACCAACACTTCTTTGTTTTGCCTTACCAGCAAGATACTAGGATGACCGCATCACTGCCCAAGCTGGATCTCCATGTGATACCTGTTTGGCAAAAAGGCATCACAGGCAAAGGTGTTGTTATCACTGTACTGGATGACGGCTTGGAGTGGAATCACACGGATATCCATGCCAATTATGTGAGTCTGGGCCCTACCGTGACTTGCAACTTAGGGAGCTATCTACACAGACACACAGGGCTTTTCTTTCTTTAAGCATGATATTGCCCCCAGGAATAACTAGCCAACTTTTGCCACTTCCCTCACACCTCTGCCAGCCCATATGAACTTTTTTGGATTAGTTGTCATTGAAAGAATTTAGTAGCCAAGGATTGTACAAAATCATGTGCATTGGGGGTGGGGAAAGGCTCTACATCAACTAAAATATTTAAAGCCATTCAGACTTCTGTGTCATTCAGTACTGGCGGCATTAAAGCAATCATATCAAGCCTGATGCCTGAGATCACTTTCAGTCTTCCTCCTCACATCCCTTATGGATCAGTATCTCTCATATTGTGAAATAACGTGCATGTGATTCCTTTCATGCCAATTCAAAGTGTATACTACACACTGAAAATATGACAAGCTGAGAAAAGTAAAGCTTATTAGAAATGGGAAATAAGTAAATAAAAACTATTTACTTAATTGTTGAGGAAGCACTCCATAATATCTTAGGCCTTTAGATGAGTGTTTCATCTTTAAGATTGTCCCTTGTCTTTCTCTCATCCTTTCCATTCATCCAACATTCCCTAGCTGAAGAACAAAGAAAGAGGGAAGGAAAAGATGAGATAAAAAAGATTAGTAGGAAGTGGGAATTATTACCAGGAATGGAAAATGTAGGAAGTGGCAGCAGTGATGATAGAATTCCTATATGGGAGTAATCTAAGTGTAGTAATCTGGTTGAAAAGGTGAGTAGGACCCAGAAGCTTGTCATGAATTTCAAGAACACTCTCTTTAATTAAATTTCAAGTTTATTTAGTATAACTAGGGAGTCTGGAGAAGATCACTGTGGACCTACACCCCATGCACAGCCACCTCTTTGCACTTACATTCATTAGAGAGATGTGTCAAACTGTCACTAACTAGCTCTATAGCTTAGTTAAGTCACTTCTCTGGGCCTCAATTTCCTCATTTGAAAAATGATGTGGTTGAACTTACTAAACTGAATTCTTCTGGTTCTAATATCTTATGAGCTTCTATGAGTTATCAGTTTGGTAACATTTACTGAGAATTGGATGCTGACTTGTTTTTCTGTCTATTTCTGGTTTGTGGGTATAATAAATGATTGGCTACTGGGCAAGAAACTCTAAAACACAGACTTTTGAGTATTTAGCCAGGATGGGAGTGGGAGAGGGGCAGAAGGCTTGCTTGGAAGTACTACTTTTTTTTTTTAAATGATACTATAGTGTTATTTTTGTTGTCTCTTTAGGATCCAGAGGCTAGCTATGATTTTAACAATAATGACCATGATCCATTTCCCCGATATGATCCCACAAATGAAAACAAGTGAGTAAATGTGGATTGGGGGTGGGAGGAATAAGTACTTTAAAATGCTTTTATCTTATTTGAGCTCTCAGAAAATGTTCACACACACCATCCATACCATAATATTTTGTTGCTTTTAAAACAGAAACCAAGGCTTCTATTTTTATATCCCTTTTGGCTTATAGAACCATATTTCAATTAAACGTTTTTTCTTGTATTATAAAATACTCCCCTCAAATATTATGGAATAGATATAACTTTAGAAATAATATTTGGGACATAAAGAGTAAAAACCTTGAGCCCACTGCCCTGCTCCCAATTCCCCTGTGAATCTTTACTATTAGCATAAAGCATGATGTTAGTCATGAAAAGAAATATAGATGGCCAAGGTAACAAATCCCCAAAACTTCCTATGGTGGCTACAACCATGCTCCAGAAGAGCATGGCCTGACTCCAGACAAGAGAAAGGCACCCTGAAGCCTGGCACTCAAATTCAACACAGTCTCTGGGGCAGTGGACTAGTTAGTAACCCATTCCCAAGTTCCTGCTGGGTATTCTAAGAGAATTATTATCTCTCAGTTCCATGGAATTATTACTCCAAACTCTCTGTGTTGCTGCTATTCTTTATTACTATGAAAACGAATTAACAGAAGATGTACTCCGATTCTCCTCTGCACATCAAAAGAGGAATCACTAAATAATAAAACCTTAAAAGTGCAAGTAACTCTTACTATTAAGCTGGCATGAATCTGTATTCAGTATTTCAATACCAATTACAGATTATTTTTCTAGTTAAATAACATGTGTGACAAGGATATTTTAACCACTATAATAGTAGTCTTTAAACCATCTTGTGGAATAATTTTTTTAAAAAATTCATTTGTTTAAATGCCAGTTACTACCATTGTTCTAAGTTAATAGAGGGTTATTTTACCTCAGAGCCTGATTTAATGAAAGAAGAAAAGCTATAGGTCTATAAAGGATGACATGAAACCACTTTGATAAATTCTTCCCTTTTTCTCAAAGTGTAGAGGTGGGAAGTAAAGATAAGGGGAGATAAAAATATCAACCCCATTTGTAGCATGATTCTACTACACCTCAAGAAAAGAGTCCTCAGTATGCAAGGAGAGATAAATAATAGGTCATGTCACACTGCATCATTTTTAGGACAGAGGTACAACGCTGAAGATGTTTTCCAACAGGTTGACTCTGTTGGCTCAGGCTGGAGATTTTGCTATTCTTTTTCAACTTATGTAAGTGGAAATATAAGCAGTGGTGACTTTTGGGAATACATTCCCCAGAGGATGAGAACTGAATTTCTTTCTCTAGAAAGGCAAAGTGGGTTAATCCATCAAAGAAGCTGCCTTATGTGTTCAATGTGCACATATTTCTCAGAAAATGGGTTTGTTGGTCAGGATAGCTTTAGTTCCAAGTAAGAGAATCGTAACTCAAAGATTAAGTAAAATGGGCACTTAAAAAAATCACCCAAGAGATAGTCTAGCTTTAAGCATTGCAAGATCCATGAGCTCAAATAATATGCCATCAAGATACCAACCACTCTGCCTCTATCTACTAGGGGCTGCTTGCCTCAGCTTAGCCTCATTTTCAATAGAATTTTGTCTGGGAACAAGATCCACATGGCTCACATTGAACTTAAAGTTCAAAATTTCAGAGAAAGAATATAATTTTCTTCCCCAAAATATGCTTTAATCCTAGAAAGCTTCCTGGGAGAAAAAGCCTCATAAATAAAGAGAATCACAAAGAGTGAAGAAGGGCCTCTTTCTCAAAGGAGAAAATTATAATAGTCGAAAAAGAAGCAGATGTCTGCTGAACTAGGAAAGACCTTGAATTAAAGATATTCTTTGGACCTGGGATTCCTATCCAATATTTTAAAAAGCAGGAATCATTTAGTGGAAGGAGACCAGGAAATCATCTTTGGTACTTCAGGAAAAAGAATAAGTGAAACAGAATTATTTTAGATGACCCAGTCAATTTGGATTTTTATATTCCTTTTTAGGCTAAGTTAATACATGTCTAGTGTCTATAAGTAGCTCGCTGACAGAATTGCTTCAAGCTAACCCTTCCTTTTTTCTCTCTGTGTCAGCATGTCTGGTCAACATGTCTGCTCCTCCAACAGCCTTCACAGCGCTCTCAGGTGCTTCCATAATGCAATAGTCATGAAATAAATACATTTACATTAAAGTTTTCTTAACTTATAGGCCATCCTGAGGTCAGGGTGGTGGTGGGAAAAGACAATTATTATCCCCAGAATTTCAGAACTGATGCTTTAATGGTGGACTTTGGTTTGTTTTAGGCATGAATTTCCTCCTAAATACTCTGAAATTATAAGTCACCCTCTACCTGACTGCAAAACCAGGCTTATTCAGACTTCTATCCCCAATCAGTTGCAGAAGTACCCTGACTTCCCAATTAGCCTTAGTATCTTCTTAAAATCTCCAACTCCTCTTTGTATGAGAAAACCCTCAGATATTTTAATTTAGTGTATGGTTAAAGGAAGGGAGGAGTTCTTGAAAGTGGACTCTGTTCTGTCATATCCTGCTAGGGCTGGTCCAGGCTAACCTAATCCAAGGAAATCACTAGGGTAAAATGAGCAGCCACTTCACCACCAGAAAGCATGGAGCTGAAGCCATTTATCGGGAAACAATTTCTAAATGTGTCAGAGTTGTTCATAATAGTATCCATGGCTAATACTGGTTTCTTACTATATGCCAACCACCATTCTCAGTACCCATACACAATATCTCAAGTGATGTCACAACCCTTTAAGGACAAGTAATTAACTCCAGGTCACATCACTAGTTAGTGAAAGAAGTTAGAATGTGAACTCATATACTCTGGCTCCTGTACCTGTGTCCTTCTTCTGATACCTATACTTCATCTAATGCTGATGGGAAGAAAACCAACAATAAAGCTGACAAGTTAATAGATCTATGTACCATAGATTCATGTGCAAAACACATATTGTCCCCATTTGTGTTTTATAATTTTTATTTTTTAATCCTCAGACATGGGACCAGATGTGCAGGAGAAATTGCCATGCAAGCAAATAATCTCAAGTGTGGAGTAGGAGTGGCATACAATTCCAAAGTTGGAGGTAAAGCAGAAGGCTCCTTCTGCACCTTTTTTTTTTTTTTAGGTTTGGATTAGTTTTGGGTATACAAAACATTGTTTAGGTATTTATGTCATTTATAAAATGATCCTCCTGATTACTCTATCTTTCCTCTGGCGCTACACCTAGCCATTACGTTACTGCTGACTGCGTTCCCTACACTGCTCCCCATCCCTGTGACTATCTTTCAACTACTAATTGGTTCCTCTTTAACCCTTTACCCCTAATCTTTCAGCACCCCTAATCCTCCTCCCCTCTGTCCATCACTAGAATGTCCTCTATATTTGTGAGTCTGTTTTCATTTAGTTTGTTCTTTTCATTCCTTAGATTCCACATATAAGTGAAATCATGTGATATTTATCTTTCTCTATCTGACTTATTTCATGCAGCATAATAACCTCTAGTTCCATCCATGTTGTTGCAAATAGTAGGATTTCATTTTTAAATGGAAAATCAACAAAACAAAAAGACAACCTATTGAATGGAAGAAGATACTTGACTATGATCCACCTTGAAAAGGAGTTAATCTCCAACATTTATAAAGAACTCATACAACTCAACAACAACAACAACAAAACAACTCAATTAAGAAATGAGCAGAAGACCTGACTAGTTTTGCATTTTTAACTGGAGTCACTCAGTATAAAAACCTGAAGAAAGAAATGAAATCCATGCAAAATTTGCTGCAGGACTTGAGAGTGATTTGCAAATAAATCAGAGGATCTAGATATGTAGAAAAAGATACCTGAATAGAGTCTATATCTCTCTATGGGGGAAAAAATGGAAATGTTGAATAGCCTTTGAACCAAATCTAATTTTCTCTGTATTCTGATTTAGAAGGGTTTGTTATTGAGTGCCACTCTGGGAGCAGAAGGAGGAGATATATTTAGGCAAAGACTTTCCCTGCCTCTCAATTTTGTAGTTCTTCATTTTGTAACAAAGAACAATTTTTAAAAATAAAAATAATACATACTTGTTACATTAAAAAGCTAAAGGTTATCTTTAAAAGCAAGTATTTAGAATCTCTAGTTTTTTCCTGTCACTGTCAATGGGTAAATATATTGTGAGTTCCATTAGAATTATTTAATAAAAGAACTATTTACAATAGTTAAAAGGAAACTAACAAGGGCTAACAAATATAGCAGAGGCCACCGCCTTTAGGCCTAAAGGAGCATAGGGAAGGGGTCAGTGGAAACTGCAAAGAGAAAGCTGTGGCCATAGGAGAGAACCACTGGTCAGGAGCTATGGCCTCAAGTGCAGCAAAGCTATTTCTAGGCAGGGAGGATCCAGGAGAATGAGTACCTCACTCTCCCCTCATACCCCCGCCCCGCCTCCTACTGCTGTCCTCAGTTGGCTGAACCCAAAGGAAAAACAAGAGAACCCACTGATGCAATCCCTGTTCCTGTGACAAAGTTGGAAAGTGGACTCACAGAGACTGTACTCCATTTTAGGAATCAAATAAATATACATTCTGGCATATATAATACCTCTCTCACCAATACAGCACACTCTTAGATTTTGTTATTCCTGATTACTTTGATACTAGCATCATCAAAGTACTGTGTTAATTTAAAGAAAATGAAGGCAGAAGCACAAATTATGCAATCACCTAAAAAATTTACTTTTTAAGTCATGATAAACTAAATTGCTATAGTCTGTGAGAGAATCATCTGATCCCTTCATTTTATAAAGTAGGTATCAAAAGCATGATTATCAAGGTCACAGTTTGTGGCAGTGTTGAACTAAAGCACAAGGCTTCTGATTCCAAGCCTATTGCATATTTTCATTCCTCTATCCTTCGATAGTCTAGCCCCAAGTGCATTTTTTAATAATAATTTTCATTTTTAAGCTTCTACTATATGTTCATCACTTACCCTACGACACATTATAGGTGTTTCATCCTGAAAATTAACAGGATAGATTTGGGTACCAGATTTCTGGGATTCAAGTCCTGGCTCCCCAATTTCTAGCTGTGTGGCAAGTCACTGTTCTTCTCTGGCCTCAGTCTCTTTTACCCCATTTTACATTTGAAGAAACCGAGGCACAGAGAGGTTAAGTGATTTGCCCAAGGTCATGTACATAGTAAGCAGAAAAGATGAGTTTTTCTCAAGTGCACTTAAAAAATTTTTTTTAAATAAATATAACCTTTATTAATCATGTCAGTTATATTTGTGTTTGTTTTTTTTACCTATATGGTAAATAGTAGTGTGAAAATCTAAGGCCGTACACTCCATTGCATTATCAGCCTGAAGCCAGGAATAACCAGGTGACTGCCTGTATCTATCTAAATTGCTTTTGCCTTCCTGGCTCTCGAGTACATGAGTTTGATGATGTGTGACAGCCTGTTGGAAAGTACAAAGCTGCCTTCTCCTGATGAAAAAATGATTCCCCCTCAGGAGTGGAATCCATGGCAATAATTTTATCCTTGAGATTCTTTAGAAGAAAAGGAAGCGTGTTCCATTGAAAATGTTTCTTAGCAAACACGTAAAAGAATGGCCTCTAGGTTATTTTAAATCAGTGTTTAGAAACAAGACTTCTTTTCCTATTTGTTAGTTTTCTATTGTGGGTAGACCTTTACAAGCAACACGGTTTCCCATATAGTCATTTGTATGGCACAGGTTGGGCCACAGACATTTGAAGTATAGTCATGAGCAGGTGTGTCAAGGGAGAGCTGTTTGATGCCTCTTTCTAAAAGCTATCCTGTCAGTTTCAGGTTATTGGTATAGTGGAGGATTATAACTGATAACAACCAGGGCCACTGCACAGCACATATCGTTATCTCTAAAGGGCAAATAAGAAGGCTCATGGAGGCAGTGACTTGTATCTTCCTTCCGTCCTGTTAGCAGCTGGCTCATGGGCATTTGGGACATCTGGTGATTACCCTGTTTTTTACTTCTTTGGAAGTTCTTTTTAAAAATGAATGTTAAGAGCACTGTGCCATTCTACATCTATACACTGACATCAATTTATGTATTTGTTTGTTTGTTTTTTTGCTCAGGCATAAGAATGCTAGATGGCATCGTGACTGATGCTATTGAAGCAAGTTCAATTGGATTCAATCCCGGACATGTGGATATTTACAGTGCGAGCTGGGGCCCTAATGATGATGGGAAAACTGTGGAGGGGCCTGGTCGCCTAGCCCAGAAGGCTTTTGAATATGGTGTTAAACAGGTGAGATGCTTAACATAGACCTATCTGAAATGAAACCTGACCATTTGGATATGAGGAGATAGGAAGAACATTTAGCTTATATGGAAAAAAATGGTTGTGAATTTCCTGTAGTTGTTAACCATTTGAAGTGCATTTTGAGAGGCAAATCATTCTTCAGGTGGATGGTTAAGAGTTAATAGATTTTTCTCCGTTTGGGTCTGACAGTCAACAGAAATTCATTACTCTTAAAATATTTACTCACAAAATACTCTGGATATGTTCTTTCTCATTTTCCTGCTGCTTTTGGATTTATACACCAGGTAAACTACTACCAAGACTTGTTTCAAGTGCTTTGAAAATGCATCCTTAAAGATAGCAGAGCGCTACTTCTCACACTGTATATGCCTGGTGAATACATGTGCCTTGGTTATGTTGCTGTCACTTGGGTTTACTGCATTCTTGCCAGGATTCTAAGACCTTGTTCTGCACAGGGTGAAACAAAAGTAGAAACTTTGGAAGGCAAATTGAAAAACTATAGAAAGAGTAGCCTTGACGAGTTCCATTGAATTGAAGAGTTCCTATTAATGCAGCTGCAAAGCAGATTTGAATAATGCCTGATTTTGTCATTCTGTTAGTCAGCCAGAAGATTCAAGCAGAAAGAGAGGAAGTTCAAAGATTCAAGTGTAGTGACATAAGCCAAGGGAAGAGCATAAAAAGATGAGTGAGTACTAAAGGCCAGATTATGAATCCACATAATAAAGTAAGAAAGAAAAGCACTCACTCAGCCCCATCCCAGAAAAGGTCCAGGTAAAGGAGGACTAGCAGAGCCAGAACCCAGTGGTTTATAATATGAAGTCTTGTGAGATTGGCAACATTGATGTTGGAGGACCTGGAGTTGAAACAGACTATAAATAACTGTCTCTGAGAAATTCATTTATGTTTTTGTTGGGTAATTTTATTGGGCTGTGACAATGACCCCAATGAATGATAATAGATGTGATATGTTCTGGCTTTTCCTTTAGGGGAGGCAAGGAAAGGGTTCCATCTTTGTCTGGGCTTCCGGGAATGGGGGACGTCAGGGAGATAACTGTGACTGTGATGGGTACACGGACAGCATCTACACCATCTCCATCAGCAGTGCCTCGCAGCAGGGCCTGTCCCCCTGGTATGCTGAGAAGTGCTCCTCCACTCTGGCCACCTCATACAGCAGTGGGGATTACATGGACCAGCGAATCGTATGTTGCTTTTGTCTAATTCTCTCTGCTTGATGTCTCAGTTGGGGAGACTCACGCTTTACTCACTTGAAAGGCTGGCATATATTGGGAACTTTTCTTTCTCAGGGATAACGATGCTTCTGCCAAGATGATGTTGCCTCCCGGTCATTTTTAAACTCAGCCCCGAGAAGCCACCAGTCTGTCATTACATATGGTCCTAGACTCCAAATGCCTGTTCAGCTTGTGTGAAACCTCCCTGCAAACAGCCATAAAGGAGATTTCAGGGCTGTAGGGGCTTTATCATTCTGTACTTGTTGATCCTTTAATAGTAGGGATATGGTCTGACTTGCCCTTTAGCAGATGATAAAAATACAGAGCATATACCAGCTATGTCTCCTAAGAACAAACAACCTGCAGAAAAATAAGTCTAAATTCCCCCTGAGGTGAACTTCGCAGCATCCGAATAAGCAACTCAGGAAGGTTATATGCTCAGAGAGCATCTCTAGTCCACGCTTGGCTGTGCCTTCACTTCCATGAGTCAGAATGCCAAGGGCAATTATTGGATTTCTCTTCAAGAGCACAATGACCAAGGGTCATTCGGGGGCTTTGAGAACAGAGAGTCACTTTTAATTTAAAACTTTAAAGCCCCAAATTTAACAACTGATACAGAAAAAAACAACTAGCTAAAGTATATGAATTCTAATCTCAATGAAATAACAGGTCATGATTCAATTGGATTATGGGTGAACCCCATAATATTTAGACCTTGAAATGTTTGTAAAATTCATATTAATGGCATCTCAACAAAACTGTAGAACTACTGTCTTCTTCATACAGAATCATTGTTCTGGAACTTTGCCTGCTTCTTGAGACCTATTCTAGACAGTAAAACTGTTGTCTCAACTTAAAAGCACTGGCCTGCCTCTCATGCCCACATCTTCAATTATACAAATAATAGTGACATTCTGCATAGGGGTTCTGTATGGCAGGCATATTTTATAACCTTTAAACAGGGCACTTCAGACATGTTTTCCACTTGTCTTCAGAGCCCCTGGCTGCTACTGTCCCTATAGGTGCCCTGAGTTGCTTTTGAGAAAAATGGCCTATTATGCATTTATTTCAGAGTCACCCTTTCACACACTGCACCTCATCTGAGCTACTCTGATCTGAAATAGAAGGAAGAATTTCTATCTTTGTAAAAGATCCCTCCTTAGGTAAATCAGCCACAGGAGAGACAGCTGGTGAATTCTATTTGAGACCATTGCAATAACACAGCCTTTGTCTTACGCAAACCTCTTCCTCAGCACAGTCATCTCTGGGGGCTTACTTGCGTCAACAGGTAAAAAGGGCATCCTTGCTTCTGCAACTCTCTGAGGAGCAGAGCCACCACAACTTGAGAAATTCAGAGACTCCAAGTGGGAAGCCAAAGGAGGTGATAATAGAACAAATTATTTTTTTACACCTCCCTCCCACACATTGAAGTCTCTAACTAAAAACCATAGTGCAAGAGCCTGGGTGGGTGTCTTGTTAGTAATCTTTTGGCCTGACTACTTGTTCAGCCAGCAGCGCTGTGGTCCTTATGGTAGACTAATTGCAAGACTTTTTTATTTCTTTCCTTCGTCTTGGCAACCTCTTCAATTAAGCTAAAATTAGTCTGGGTAATTCTTTATGTGCAATAATATTATAAAAAAAATGCTTTCATAGACAGTATCACATTTCAGCCTCAGAATATGAGTCAGAAGATGTCAACCTCATTTTACAGTTGGGGAAACCAAGTGACTGGCCCATGGCACATATCTACTAAATAGCAGTTTTAGAATTTGGACTCAGATCTAAGTCTAGCACACTTTGCATTCGACAATCTCATCCTTTTCATCAAGGTGTAAATGTGGGCATAAAATTACATCAACAGTGAGTGCACACCACACATTATACAAATTTAGTTCAAGTGGCCAAAATCAGAATGGCTTTACATTCATGTGAAGAGGCAGTCAGATGTCAATCTGAAGGCAAAAGGGAATTTTGCATGAGGCAGAATTTCTAAATATGCCAGACCACACACAATGGACCTGATGATTAATGGGCCAGCATGATTCACAGTGATTCTGAAACAGTCCCTTCTTTATAGAAAACATTTCGTTTGGGAATCTCAGAGGAGAAAATATTCATAGTGGGAGTACTTCATCCCCAGAGAAGGCATCCTGGTACCAGAATTACAGACAAGTTGCATATAGAGGAGACCAAACTAAAATATCAGCAGATGGCAAACATCCGCCTGTGGTTTAAAGGAGGAAGTGAGAATCGAATCAGCTGTGTTTCCTGATCATAGCAGATGCAGCACTCAGTATGGTTAACCCCTGGGGACAGAATCACACTCCTCACATGTTCTCCCACATTTCTTTCTTTTTCAATGCCATCCAGACGAGCGCTGACCTGCACAATGACTGCACAGAGACCCACACGGGTACCTCGGCCTCGGCACCCCTGGCTGCTGGCATCTTCGCTCTGGCCCTGGAAGCAAAGTAAGGCCCAGAATGCTTCTAATTACCATTACTAAGGCTGCTTCTCCTCCTTTCTAATGTCGTATTTTGTTTTCTGAATACATGGTTATAGTAGAAAACTACAAAAAATAATACAAATAAGCTCTCTGCCAGTTAACATCTCAGTGTAGATTTAATACACACATATCTTACAAAATTCTAATCTTAATATACACATTAATTTGTGTATTCTTTTAATCCACCCTACGGTATGTCAAGGGCAGTTTCTCATGTCTAAATCAATGTTCCTTGACCTTTAAAAACTCATGCTTCCCTCTCAGTTCTCCTCCCACTCAGCAGCAAGGCCTTCTCATTTCTGTTTGTTCCCACCAGGAAAGACTTTGTGCGGATAATTTCCTGTGGGTAGTATTAGGAATGACAAGTTTATAAAACATCCTTTTTCTCAGGTTAGATAAGCCCAGTCTTAGAGCTAATATAACATGTCAGGGGACATGAGAATTAAAAACAGGATTTTTATCTTTTTGTAGTATCCCATTATATAAATGCAACTTTTATTACTTATCTAATCATGCTTAGACACCCTCATCCGTGAATATTGGTTGCCATCTCTGATAATTTCCTCAAGATAAACACTCAGAATTAAGAATGTCTGAGTCAAAGGCCAAGCATGTTTTAACAATTTTGAAACATATTGCCAAGTTACTGTTGACTTTACCATTTTATATTACCACCAGCAGGATATATGTGTGAAAGTGCCAGTTCTCTAAAACCTTCCTAAAGCTACTTCTGTTACCTTTAAAATGTTTACAATTTTGATACATAAAAATGATCTCTTATCTTCAGATGCTTTTATTTCATTACTAATGAAGCTCAACATTTTATATTCTTTGGTGATTTTTCATCTGTGATTGCTTGTTTATGACTTTGACTTGTTTTATGGCCTAAGTTTAGGAAAGCTCTTAACGCTTGGTCAATTTGACATTTATCTTTTAATTTTATTTATATGTAATTTTTAATGTAATGAAGTTAATATGTATACAATTATATTTGTCAGTCTTTTTCTTTAAGGCTTTTACCTTTGTTTTTATGCTCAGAAAAAATTTTACAAGCCCAAGATTAGACAAACATTTATTTATATGTCTTTTATTACAGTTTCTTTGCTATATTTAAGTCCTAAATTCCCCTGGAATTTATTTTAGTGTATGATGTTAAAAAAAGATTTAACATTTCTCCCCTTCATAATAGGTAACCTATAGTTAATACTTAATATCCATAACCTTTCATTTATCCTCATTTCTGGTTTCTAATGTGTGGTGAGAAATATTTAAATAGCAAGGTAGGTGCTATGGTTGCATGTTAGAGAAAGTGATTAAACTTATAAACTACTATTATCCTTCCTAATAAAAAGGACATCCTAGAAGAACATCCATATTCTCTCACATTGCATGCATTAGACAAGGTTCACAGTAGCAGAAGGGTAGAGCACCTTGGCACATGCCACAGCTGGAAGAACCCTGAAGTTGCTGAGTGTTTGCTGAGGGAGTCCAGTGTAGTTTCCAGAGCCCCAGGGCCACCTATGGAGTTATGGTTTAGTTGCTTGTATCACAGCTAGGAGACAGCCACAGTACCTAAGCAAGAGAGGACTGGCAAGGCTCATACTAAGCGTCCACCTACTTGGATGGGCTGGGAAGATGTTTGGTAAGGGAAGAGCAAACCCAGGTGCTCAGTTGGAAACAGAGAAACACTTGAGATTCTTGAACCCAACAGAAGAGCTATGTTTAGAATTTGAGTTTACTTGTAACAGGAAGGGCGTGGACAGAGAGCAAAGTCTGTGGACACAAGCTAAGGCTGGCATCAGCAGATCCAAACCAAATTTGACAAAAAATAATGTAAGCAATGAAAAGTGCAAGAAACACCTAGTTTTAAGTTCTAGGCATATGACTTACTATGTGACCTTAGGCAAATTAATCCCGAATTGAGGGCTTAGTTTACTCTCTATAAAATGGAGGGGTCAGATCAGATAATTTTTTTTTCTCTAACCTCTTATAAGATTCTCCAATTTGAAATTGAAGGTGTCAGCATATATAGACCATCCAACATAAATTGTTGAAGTTTGTGGTGGGAAGTCCAGAGTAAACGAAAATAAGGTCCTATGAAGACAAGCAGTTACACACAGGTGGTGAAACAGGCTTAAGATACTTATTATTTCAGGATATAGCTCTAAAAAGCTGTTGAAAAGAAAACTATCCTTAATATTAAGTCTTCTCTACCCTATATCTATCAGATGTGTGTAAAAATAATTTGCCAGGCCTAGCTCATCCTAGTCTAGTGACCAGTAGAGTACAAACGCCCATCTAACTGAACAGATATAATGTTAATTTTACACAAAAACTGACATTTTAAAATTGTAATCTCTGATTTCTAAAATTTCAAATTCTCTTTGCTTGTATAGGAGAAAATGACCCAAGAATGATCCAGCCTCATTAATCTCAGTTAATTTCTAAATTCTAATGGGCTATTTAAAGCAGGGGGCCCAATGATTGCTATGAAATACATGAATAGGTTTCCAGGAATCCCTATACTTCTTTGAAACTAGATGCAGAATTGTTTCTGAGTCTCTATATGGCATTTTCCTGGGGAATGGTTTGTAAGTTCCATCAGATTCCCATATTGCTCATAATTTAAGAGATACCAAGAGTATGATCTCTCTGGTACATATAATAAGAATTTAACTCCTTTGATTTTGATTCAATCATCAGTAAGATGGGCATAATCTATCAATATTTATATACATCCTGTCAAAGTACATAGATATTATTGAGATGTCTTTTCTCAAACAAACAGTTTTTGGAACTCTATTCAATTATCTATATACCAAAATGATTATTTCAGAAAATCTAAATGACAGAATTTCTAGAAGTGTCCCTAGAAAAATTAAGATTAGGAGAATCATTTAATCATGTACCAGTCCTCAAGAAACAACTATGGAGACTGAAGAACTCCACACTAAATTTATTAAGAATAATAGCATTCAGTATTTATCAAGTTCTCACTATGAACCAGACACTGTGCTAACCTCTTTGCATAACATACTGATTCTAGTACTTACAATACCCTTGTGACATAGAGATTAGTTGCAGTTTATAAATGAAAAAAAAAACTGAGGCTTATAGAGGTTGAGAAATAGAACCAAGATTCCATGAAGAAATTCCAACTCAGGTCTGTCTGCCCCTATAGTCTGTGCTATCAGGAACTACACTACACTGCCTCTCACGGCTCTATGAAGGGAGGAAATGTTGAATCTCCTATAAGAAGGGGGCTTAATAAGATTGAGACTGAGAAAGGAACATCATAACTCTCATGTATTTATGAGTCCCTCATAAAAGGCTCCTTGTCACAAGCTAACTACCTACTATGCTACATTAAATATGCCGCATGCAGTTGAAGTCCTGGGGAATGGGAAGAGAAGAGGGCAAAAGAAAGAAGGATTTTTGGCTCAGATATATCTACAGAGAGGAATTTCTTTACCTAGAAGAGTGTTTCTTGAACACCAGCGTATATAACAATCACCTTGGGAGTTTACTTAGTATGCAGATTCCCAGGGCTATTGCCAGCAATTCAGATGCAGTTTTTGGCCTAGGAATCTCCATTTTTAGTATCCTAGGTAGTTTTAATGTTAGTAGTTACCTTAACCAAATTTTAAGAAATGACTACTGTAAAGAGTTTCTTTACAACTGTTTTTACCTGAAACCTCATCCAGCTGTGATTATAAAATGCCCATTCTGGTGCTAATAGGTAATAAAAAGACAGGAATTCCTTGGATAAATGCCTATGCCACTATTAGTATTTTGTTGTTAGTATAAATAAGAAAGATAGCAGACAATAAATTCTGTCTTCTTTGGAGAGAGCAAAGGAATCAGAATAAATTTTAATACAGAGTAAAAATCCTATAGTGAAATACTGAATCCCTTCACGTCTTTGAAGGTATTAAATAAACATGAACCAATCTTCTGTTTTCATTAAAGGCTGGAGAAAGGGAAATAAACTTTCAATACTGCATGAAACCTTTGGATAAATCACAAATGTAAAAGAAATCCTTAGCTCAGTGGATTGTGAAATGTTAGAAAAATCTTCAGCATACGAGGCTTACCTAGGTGTCAGCCTCTAAAATGTTCTCACTTTAGAATTTTGTTTCCAGATTTAGTTACATTTTTCTAATTAGAAGCAATGCTTAATTTCAACGTTTAATTCTACAACCCTTATTTTCTATAAACATATACTTGATTAACAATCCAATGCAGTTTAAAATTTTTAATTATTGTGGATCCTGTAGAGCACTAATTAACAAAGGAAGGCTGTCAGAAACAAGATGCACTATTATTAGCAGTCCCTTTTCGTTTATGAAATGCAATTGCATAAATGAATGTCTGTTAGGAAAATGGGCTTAATTTTCCAAGTTGCATGATAGCAAAGCCCCCTTGAGTATTTTGCAAAGGACAGGTAAAATAAAAATTTTTAAATCTGCAACTAAATCTAAAATAAATGCTATTCTATAGAAACATAGGAAGTATATGCTTTGATTATCATAATTATCATGATTCCTCCTCCCAACCTCCATACCTGCTCACACTAATTATGCAATAGGAAAGGGGTGTGTTGCCTATTGACTACCTTGATTAAGAGACTTTTACCTAAACTTCCTTTAAAAGACTAGAAAGAGGCAAGAATTTCAATAAAATGCTTTATAGGACAGATTTAATTTCAACATTAAGAAAACTGCCATTTCTGCTCACCCTGAATGTGGGGTGGTCAACTTGGAAACAAAATCTATAGTTGAAATACTAATGATGTTGGGTATATAGGAGGTCTGAATACTAAAGAATTCTGGAAATTATTATACTCAATTCTGTATTCTTATAGATGAGTCAAATCAGGCCCGAGGCGATGAAGTCACTTGCTTAAGGTCACACGGGTCTTTGGTAGTAGAATATAGTTTAATATGCCTTCTATTACTCCCTATTCTGACCTCCATGATTTGAAATGACTTATAATTAATTTGATTATATGCTTGTATTATTTCTTCCAACTTGTTATTTTAGCTATAACATAGAAATGGCTAGATAGTTTTGTTCAAACAGAAATATAAAATCACTTCCTACCCTCAGATATTTTAATTCAGTAGGTTTAGGATGGGACTCGGGAAATTTCAATGTTTACAAGTGTACCAGGTGGTTATGGTACAAGCAGTCTGAAACCCATGAGAATCACTGACCTGGAGTTTTTTCTAAAACATCCATCAGTCACTCTCTGGGGTTAAATGATATGTTTGTCAGGAGCTCAGATGAACTGAGAGAGAGCCTACTGAGCTGGTAGGTGTCTAAGTGGCCAGTTAAAGCAACAAACCAAAAAGAAAGAGTTAAGCCCTTCATTGCTTATCATAATGGTATAAGCCAGAGTCTAAACTAGAAAGAGCACTGACTCCCCTGGTTCGTTTTCCCTAAGGAATGGTGCATCAGTCAAGGGTCAGGCAGAGCAGCATAGATGCACAGATGGGAGTCATCTCACTGTTGAGGAAGCCCCAACAAAAGGCTCTGGTAGTTTTACGTGCTCCGGGGTATGGGCAAGGCTTGGGGGAATTCTAGGAGTGGAAAAATACTGGGTACTGAGTTAGAATGGGGGACAATGTCTTCAAGGTTTACCCTCACTCCCTGCATAAGGAGACCTTGGAATAGGCAGCTGAAAAGCTGAAGACCTCTGACCAAGGCCTCAGATGAGGAGACATAAGAATGAAAACATGGGGGGCTAGGAAAGTAAGTATGACAAAGAAGGGGTCCTGAGTCCTTGATTCCAACTCCCTGGAGAGACTGTGATTCATGGGCTTTGCGTAGGAGAAAGCTTCCCTGTGAGGCCTGCCAGGTAGTCTTTGAAATACCTATGAGGCCTGGGTTACTAATCAGGAGCCAGAGTCCTCAATGTATAGGAATGTACATTGCTTCTTTCTTATTATTGGAGGAACAATTTAACCAGTATATTATTGGTTCTGGGGAAAAAATAACAAATTGAGCCAGATTCCCCTGAGCGTTATTTCACAATCTAGTGTTAAGATAGAAAACTTGAGGACTAATACTTGGTTATTTATTAAATAATGCTTGATAGGCTTGACAGAAACAGTACAGGTCTCAAAGCTAAAGAAAAGCTTGAGATTTTAAAAGACTCTAATGACTAATAGCAATAAGTTTTTAAATTGGGGGCTGGGGACTAGTTAGCACTTAGGCACATTCAATCATTCAACCAACCAATATTTACTCAGCATATACTCTGTGCTTGGAATTCTACTGAATGCCAGGTATACATCAAGAGAACAAGATTCATTAAAATCTCAGCCCTTCTCATGGCTAATTCTAGCAGAGGGGACAGATGTTGATAATATATAAAGTGAATGAGTTGCCCAGTATGTTAGAAGGTGATAAGTGCTATAGAAGAAAAAAGAATAAAAGAATAAGAGAGCTCAGGAGCATGTGGGGAGAAATGAAATTTTAAATAGGGTGATCAGGAAAAGTTTCATTTGCATTACAGTAGACCCATGCATCTCTGCTGCATCTTTATATTGTTGATAAATTAATTTTATCAAGGCTTCTGATTACAACATATCCTTGCTCAAAAGTCCTTGATAAATTGCCCATTGCCCAAAGGAAAAAAATATAAGTTTCTTTTTATGGCAGTCAAGGTCCTCACCATCTGGCTCAATTCTCATCACCTCTTCCCTGCTCCAGCAAACCAGACTATGCACTGTATTTTGGTCACATCCTGTACTTCCCTCCTCGTAGGTTTTGCTCTATTACCTCATTCTCTTTCTTCTCACTCCACTTCTTGATATTCTACTCACTCTTCAAAGTCCAACTCAGATATTTCCTCCCAGAAAAGCCTCCCTAGATCTTCTCATTCCCAAAGAATTCTTTCTTTTCAAAACCCCTATAATGTATTATGCCATGAACATAGCATTCAACAGATATATTTTAGTTATAAAAATACTTAGTTCCTTTACTAGATTATAAGCTTCTTAAAAACAAGAACAATCTCTTTGAATATCTCCACAGCATTCAACATGGTGTCTTGAAGAGTTCTCAAGTAGCTAAGAGTTTCTTGGATACTTTTGATATAAAAAGAGAAGAGACAAAAGTGTTTGAGTAGGTAGCCAGCTCATGTCTTTAAAATCTGAGTCTAAGTTCTTAAGAAGGAAGTCAAGGCCTTATCTGTGGGTTCATAATACTAAAAGTGCCAGAGTTGTTAATGGACAGGAGACTGAAAGATACAGTGGAAGTGCTGTCATTTTTGCTTTTTGCTCCCGTTAAATTTAGGTAATTAGAAATCATGGACCAAGTCTTACATTTCTACAATCCTGAAGAAAAAGTTTTACTCATAGTAAGAGCTTAACTTACATAGTATGGGGAGAAGTTTTCAGTACTGTATTTTGAATTGTGAATCAAATGACATACCAACAGTAATATACAGTTACAAAGGGTACATCATAATCTCTGAATGGAAATGCATGTTTTAGCACTTGCTTTTGTAAGTAAACTTCATTATGTCCCTGAAACATACTTTGGGTCACTTTCTCTTCAGTCCAAATCTCACCTGGCGAGATATGCAGCACTTGGTTGTATGGACCTCTGAATATGACCCACTGGCCAATAACCCTGGATGGAAAAAGAATGGAGCAGGCTTGATGGTAAATAGTCGATTTGGATTCGGGTTGCTAAATGCCAAAGCTCTAGTGGATTTAGCTGATCCTAGAACCTGGAAAAGTGTGCCTGAGAAGAAAGTGTGTGTTGTGAAGGACAATGACTTTCAGCCCAGGTGAGTGTCTCAGGAATTTTGAACAAATGTGTGCCCATGGCACAATTTGATATGATGCCCGTCACTTTCCTTGATTTTTTTCTCACTTATCCTTCTGAAGTAGATGGAAGCAGCATTTGCCAGGGTTCACTGTGTGTCCGTAGTGAATCACTGAGAGGTCAAAGATCTACCAGTATTATCATATTTGCATTTTTCTCTTATAGGCTATCTACCATCTAGCATTAAGTTTAAGGTACACCATTGTTTTATATACTACTGAGAAAAATTATTGCTAATTAAACTATTACCAATCACTTTTAAGAATCATCTTAAATTCAAAGATGTTAAAAATGTTAAAAAATACGTTCTAGAACTAATGGTATACAGTGCTTACCACCCAGTATTATCCAAAACAGTATCGCAAGAGCCTCATTTCATGCCACCGTACTATGTGATTCATGACTTTTCTTCCATCAAAGATCATTTATTGTACTGCTTTTACATAGACCATGTCTGACCTACTCCATTTAGCCACAGAAGCAGAATCTGCTACAACTGTTTTTGTTGATTCTATTATGGCAACCATGATTATATCGATGATCCACTCATAGAAAATACTCAAAGGTAGGAGGTTTAGGGGGTATACATTAGGAAGATAAAATCATTTCTTAAGAAGGTCTTCTTAAGAAGATCTGTTGCAGTAAGATACCACTTTTTGATGGGTCCAAGGAAAACCTACCTGAATTCAATTCTAGTGCAAATAGCATTCTTAAAAACAAGTATCTGTGTTCTTTACTATTTTGTTTTATTTTATTGTGGTAAGAACACATAACTGGGTTCTCTGTTTTGTTCCATTGGTCTAAATGTCTATCTTTATGCAAGTATCATAGTGTTTTGACTATTGTAGCTTTCTAGTATATTTTGAAATCAGGAAGTACAATGCCTCCTGCTTTATTCTTTCTTGGGATTTATTTGGCTGTTTGTGATCTTTTGTGGTTTCATAAAAATTGTAGAAATGTTTATTTCTATTTCCGTAAAAACCTTACCATATTCTGGGCATTAAACATCATTTCTAGCTAATCCTGAATTGGGTTCTATTCATAATAGGGAGAGACAATAAGTTTAGTTGAGTAATCAAAACTGATGTGTACATATTTGCATAAAATGAGAGAAAAAAGAGTTATACCTTATTCAGTGATGTTTCTGTAATATATTTAGAGCCCTGAGAGCTAATGAAGAAGTTATCATTGAAATTCCAACAAGAGCTTGTGAAGGACAAGAAAATGCTATCGTGTCCCTGGAACACGTACAGTTTGAAGGAACAATTGAATATTCTCGAAGAGGAGATCTTCATGTCACTCTCACTTCTGCTGCTGGTATTTTTTTTTTTAACTTCAAAAATTTCTTCTAAACTCTTTGTTTGAATTGTTAATTAAATTGAATTATTTTAAATCAATTAGCTTTTTGGTTTATTTATGACTAACTCCCCAATAGATATTTTCAGGTCTTAAAAAATATGCTTCTTCTTCTTCTTCTTTTTTTTTGTTATTGTTTTTTTTGTTGTTGTTTTTGCATTGGAATTCTGCCCTGCTCTTTCCCACTAGCCTTTAGATAAGCAGAGAATGAGGTTTATTCAAGTAATACCAATTAGTAAATATTTCTGGAGTTTTACATTTTTAAACCATGTCCATTTCCCCAGGTCACCAATCTATCATTCTTTTTCTCTCAGGTAACACATTAGTGAAAGTTACTCTACTAATTAATTAATAAAGTTGACAGATTAATCAGAGACACCCAAAGAATCAATCGAAAAACTGAGAATTCAATCCAATGAAAGAAAGTTGAGAAGACTAACAACTTTTCCATAATGATATGAATAGGGCCATATGCTCTTTCCTGAGAAGGTACTAAATCAGATGAAAAGCTATGCCAGTACTCTTTTATGTTTTAGTAGGATTCAATTTCTGACTAAATTCAATCTCTATAGGTGATATATGAGGAAAGATATTCTAGAGTTATAATCTTCTATGAACTTCTTAAAGGTCTGGAGTATGTTCGGCTAATTTTGGAATTATGCTTTCTAGATATCTTAGAATTGGCCTGAAATGTTGGTGGAATGCTTTTTTACTGATGGCCCTATAGTTCATTTGACTCTTTCACTTAGAAAGAAATATTTATTGATCCATAGAGAGCTTGGATTTGAAAATCCAGAGTTATTCATACTACTAGTTTTATATAACAAGAGATTATTAAATTAATATAGTTTTATTTTTTTATATCTATACTAGATTATAGACTCAGCCACTTATTAAATTATCAAAATTTCTACTTAAATTTCAAAATGATTTATTAAATGATTTAGTTTTATTAAAATTAATTTAAGGTCTTGACTCTCTTTAATATAGTTTTTAAATATAGTTTTCTGAGTTCCTATTTAAATAAATCTTAATCAATATATTCATTATTTATTTCTCCACAATATTTGTGAAAAACATATTATATGCCTAGCAATGTGCAAAGTACTATGGATAAAAACATTTTTTTTTCTTGCAAATATCTCTATCCTGGTCTTATACTCAAAGGGAAAATTTGGAAGGCTAATCTCTCCTTGCTTTCATTTTTAGTTATCAGATTCTAGAGTGCATCCTATTATCATCACTGGTAGGACATTCATTAACTTGTGTTTGTTGCATAAAAACAGGAACTAAAACCATTCTGTTGGCTGAAAGAGAGCGGGATACATCTCCTAATGGCTTTAAAAATTGGGACTTCATGTCTGTTCACACATGGGGAGAAAATCCAGTAGGCACCTGGACTTTGCAAATTACAGACATGGTAAGTATGAATGAAAGGCTACAGAAACATAAGATCACTCTTAAACACTTTGGAGGAATTTTAAGGTTTGTGTCATCATTAATTAGGGCCCTAAAAAACTTTATTCTATAGTTGAAGTAAGGAAAAGGTGAAGTGTTTCAAGTCCTGCCTACTTTACTGCATAGATTTAAATATATATATATGTATATATATATATATATATATTTATATATATATATGTATATATACATATATACATACATATATATATATATATCAAATATATGTGTGTGTGTGTGTGTGTGTGTGTGTGTGTGTGTGTGTGTGTGTGTGTGTGTGTTTAAGCACTGGCTGGCCATAGAAGGAGGAAAAAATATTCTAATACATAGTGTGACAGACTGTGGGACAGATCCAAGTATTCTCATGTGAGATGTAACCAGCCACATGACATACTCAGCCACCAGATTGAGCTGTATTCACGAACAGTTAAATGCTAAAACCAGCTTTGCTATGACACTGCCAAGGTCACATGAAAGAAACTCTTAGATATATTTACTACAATTTAGAAGCAGCTTACTTGTTAGACAAGATTTCTTATTTAATATGACTTTGTTTTGTTTTGTTTCAGTTATAAAACAAACTGAAATGCATTTCTCATTTTTCTTTCACTCTATTTACTAACACTCGGATATTTTTCTATAATTGTAACATACAGTCACAAAAATAAAGCAAGAAGTGTCTGAGCAAAAAGCCAAATACAGCTGAATTATTTATTTTTGCATCATTTCTCTAGCATTTTCTGTAGGTGAGCATATAAATACATGGTGTTTTTTCTGAGTTCTCCTGAGATGGACATGTTATAAATATCAACAGCACCAGATTTCAATGTCTAGATAACTTTTTTAAAAGATGATTTAAAATTCTTTAAGATGTCAAGTAAATTAATAGAAATTCTATATTTATTGTTATTTTTTTCCCCTGAGAATAGCTTTCTTCTAAAGACAGCTAAAATTGTAATTTAGATATGTAAGCTGTAAGAATTCCTGCTCTCATAAGGAGAACAAGAAAATGTTCTTAGGTAGTTCCGTTCTTGAATATGGCCTCTACTCTTTTCACCACCAGGAAACTACTTACCAAGATAGAACTGCAAATTTAACTCTACACTTTTGATTTTTTAAAGATATTTTAGATTTCAGCACATCATTTTTAACATAGTTGTTAAGCCTATTCTCATAAATGTAGTTTTTAAGGGCTGATTAATGCTGAAGGCTGTTTATAATGCTTCATAGAGGCTGGCTTCTTTCCCCAATGGACTATTTTTACAAGTTAATAATTGGTAAATATAATTCTATTTCTAGGAGGTACAGTCAACTTTTCAAGAACACACTCAATAGAGAAAAGGAATTTTGTGTAGAGAGTTCTGCTTTTTTAATTAAATGAAGCAATTAATCATTTTTTAAATTCTTGAGACTATAAACTGAGTGAACTCACGGAATCAGGTCTTCGTATACAAAGCTCTACAATGGAACACACAGAATTTTTAAGTTCAATTTATTTTAATTTTTATTTTTATGCCTAAAGCACCTGGTATTCCTAGGTAGTCTCCCACCCAAGTACTAACCAGGCCCGCTTAGCTTCCAAGATCAGACAAGATTGAGCATATTCAGGGTGGCATGGCTGTAGATTTTAAATTAGATTTAACTGTGAGATTTTTTAGACATTTTGAAGAAATATTTTGTTACTCAGAACACGTGCTAAAATTATGTTTGCTCATTCATCAGTCTGGAAGGATGCAAAATGAAGGAAGAATTGTGAACTGGAAACTGATTTTGCATGGGACCTCTTCTCAGCCAGAACACATGAAACAGCCACGAGTGTACACATCTTACAACACCGTGCAGAATGACAGAAGAGGGGTGGAGAAGATGGTGGGTTTGGCGGTGGTCTGTGTGTCTATATACTTCTTGGCATGTTCTTTTTGAATGGTAGTAGACAGTGTGGTGAGTGAAGCTGCCCCTAAGTATTAGGCTGGGAGTGAATCAAACATGGGTGGGAAAGAAAGGGAATGGGAATAGTAAATTGTTTATTTTCCATAGGATGAAACTCTATTGTTTTATTCATTTATTCTTGCATTCAGAATTTAGAAATTAAAATTAATGAATTCGAAATTATTAAATTCCCTATCATAGATACTACTTCACTTGTCAAAGTGAAGGAGATCAATAGGCATAAACATGTACATCATCTCATTCAGTCTTCAAAACCACCCAAAATAGAGGTATTCTTACCCCCATTATACAGGTGAAGTTAGGGAGATTAAAAAGGTGCCAAGGGTACGTCACTAAGTAGAAAACTGAGTACTGAAACCTCAGTTAGTGTGACTCTAAATCTCGTGCTCCCTCTGCTCCCCAAACTGCTTCTCCAGTGGCAGGCGGTAGGCATGGGCTGCTGCTGGCCTGCCTGCCACTGAATAATGAGTCTTCCTCCCTTTGTTGGTGGCATTCTGTGTTTTAGGATCAGCCCGAAGAAGAGAATCTGAGTGAGAAACCCCTGACTACAGAAAACCTCAATGGCAGCAGTGTGGAAAACAAAAGGGATGAGCTGGTGGAGGGAGCTTCATCGGAGGCCATGCTGCAACTCCTACAAAGTGCTTTCAGCAAAAACTCACCCGCAAAGCAATCACCAAAGAAGACTCCAAGTACAAAGCTCAACATCCCTTATTTCTACGAAGCCCTGGAAAAGCTGAACAAACCTTCCCAGCTTAAAGAGGCTGAGGACAGTCTGTATAATGACTATGTCGATGGTTTCTATAACACAAAACCTTACAAGCACAGGGACGACCGGCTGCTGCAAGCTCTGGTGGACATTCTGAGGGAGGAAAATTAAAATAATTCTGTGGTCCTGAGTTGGAAATATTCATTCTTTCTCCTTCCCCTTAGATTCTGCCTGTGTCTAAAGTGGTTGTTTCTGTCATTGATCCTTAGGCTTATTATAATATCCTGATACTTTTTATTTTTCTCACCAAACTGGACATTTGAAAGGAATGAGCTTAAACAGTAAATCCAGCTTCTGGAATGTGTCATAGATCTTTCAAAGCACGTCTTCCCTGCCTATGTGAGTAAAATGTTTGTTTTTTCTGGAGCCACAGTTCACACATGGTCCTCACACCACAGTAAAATGCCTCCTTGGGCTTTCTCATTTCATTTCTCAAAAGAAAAGATATAACCTGGGCAATAGATTAATTTGAAAAAGTAATTTGCAAAGGATGAGAGGAAGAAAAACTCTTCTGATAGCTTGTTTCCTGTCTTTGCCTCGTGGTTCTTTGAATTTTGATGCCAAAGAAGGCTCTGGAAAGTCTCTGGTGAAAGTTCACAATTAGACACATACCCTATCTTTTCTATTGCTAAGAAATGACCATCTGGTCATTTCGGGGAAAAGCTAGGTAATTTAGATCAAGAAACAGACCTCAAAATCTGCATTATCTGGTTCAAGCAGTTTCAGAAGATTTTTAGTGTGGCACGTAGAGGCCTCTATGTATCTAAAGGTGATGGAGACTCATGTTGTGTGCTTTGGTCTTCTTCTGTTTCTTTTTCTGAGGGTTTTCCTCACCTGTCTCCTTTCTCAGTCATAAACTAGATATCAAGAGAACTAATTTGTACTTCTTAGAACAAACTTATACTTGGGATTTGTCAAGTTCCTAGTCATTTTTTTTTTTAGCAATAATAACAGAAAACCACTCGAAACACAGAGAATCAATATAAGAAAAGAAAAATATTCATAATGGGAGAGCCAATGGGAAGTTTTGTTTGTTTTTAAAATTGTATTCCTTTTGTTTTGTTTGTTTTTAAAATTATATTCCTTGGAACAAGTTTTTCTGGATCTTTGAAACTGAATGTTCATTCCTTGAACACTAAAGGCTCTTCCCCAGTCTTAGAGCTGATAGTATCCAAATTCTCACCAAACTGCTTCCAAGTTTCAGCTCAGAAGATACAAGCTGGCAGCGCACAGGCCAGATTTGTTCCTCAGGTGGATTAATTTAGGCATGTAAAATGTTTTTAAAATGTGAGTTATTATTGAAAGTAAGAGATTTCACATAAAACCTGATTATCAGACCTAGGTTCCTTCATGGCAACAGTTGCCTAGAGCTGAGTAGCAGCTGCCCAGCTAACTTGAATGTCAGGTCCTTAAGGCATCCTGCTCCATGCAATTTACAGTGGACACGTTATTGGTCAGCACTCAACAGGCATTTTATCTTGCGTACACTTGCACTAAATGGACATGTACGAAATATAAATGCATTAGGAAAAAAAAAGATCCTAAACTTCTCTCAGGCAGGATCTGTGTAATAATAATTATGAGAATTTGCCATGATTTAATTAAATCATTGGCCCCCAAAATGGTATCCTACACTTCTGAAAGTACTTGTGATATCTAGTTTGATGTATCCATTTAATCTCACCTCACCTGGATGCTCATTTACACTAATTAATTAACTGCCAACCACCTAGCTTATTCTCTGTATGTTCACAAAGGCTCTAGTCACCCACAATGTTGGCAGTCTCCCATTGGGTTTGCTATTTATAATTCTTCCATGTAGTTTGAACTTCATCAGGCTATCCATGAACTAGACCAGGAAGAAAACTACATTGAACAAGATCAAGAACACTAGAGTCTGTCACTTGCTTTGGTTTGAAGTAGTTATTAAAACAAAATCTCATCCCCTATTCTATCATATAGATTTGTGCAGATAAAAGTATTTCTAGAGTAATACCCATAATGCTTTGAGGATGTTCTCCTAAAAGAACACCACTAGTATCAGTCTGTCCTTGGAAGTTACACATGTTTGATATAGGGTGTTAAATAAAATTTTGAAAATTTCAGCACATTAACAGGTATTAAAGATAAAAAGGACCGGAGAATTATTAGATAAATTTTCAACTAAAAAACAAAGCTAAGGCCCAGAGAGACCAATGAACAATAATAAATGAAAATCCATCCTTTCCCCATTCTTAGCCTAGGACTAATTGTATGAAGCTTTCTTTTTCACACTTCTGACAGTATCCTTTCCTGGTTAAAACCCCAACCAACTCATTGGATTGTAGCCAAAGGTTCACTCTAGAGAAGCTTTAATATTTAAATAAAGTCATGTTTGAATGTTTCCAACCTGGAGTATATTGTTCAGGCATAAAATATTTTTGTCAGTCTTTCTTAGTGCCTGTGTGAATTTTTGTGAAAATGTAAAAGAGGAAACTTATATAATATTTCCCTTGAAATTTTAAACTATATTTTCTTTACAAGTATTTATAATGTACCAATGCTTTTATCAAACAGAATTTTAAAGGCATAAATTATATTAAAGAACCAAAATTTTCCTGAGAATAAGAAAGTTTCATCTAATAAAATATTTTTTTGAAAGGCATGTTCCTCTGTCAGTAAAAGAAAAAAAAGTAGAATGTGTATGTGTTGTGATATTAAAAGTTATAGTTGTCTTATAGTCTGATAGAATGTGTAGCTGAGTTTAACGTGTGTGGCCCTAGCATTCTTATGGAAACATCCACATTTTACACCTGCTGTATTAACCAGAATATGTAAAATATGCTTATAAATCAGAAAAATAAATGATTTCTCACTAAGTCAAAAAGAAAAAAAGTTCATGTTTCCAACAAAAATAAGATCTCTTCTTTATTATGTTTCCCGAATAAACTAAAAAAAGTTGAAGCTTTACATTAAAAAGTTAATTCTTTTATAGAAAAATGGGTTGTTTCAAAGGGAATTTAAGAATCTACTTGAATAGGTATATCTCACTTTTTTTATAGCTCAGTCTTTCACTTTTTGACAACATGAAAAGTTGTATGACTGAGCCTTTTTCTAAACAGAAGTGTTGAGAAAAGACCTAAAGAGACTTACTACATGTCAGAAAAATGGTTTGCAACAGGTCATTAAACATGCCTTTGTTTATAGGCCAGATTATAGGAGCTAAGCATTAAACTCTTCCAAGAAGTCCCCTAGTCAGAAGCCCCCAATTCCTAACTTTGATATCCTACCCGCAGGCCCACTTTTCTCTCCTGCTTCAAATCTCTAACTGTAAAATTTCCGCCCACCATTTCAGAACCTGACCTTTATACCCAGGGGTGCTGGTTTTCCTACTGACTCCATTCCTTTCTCTTAAATCATAATTATTCAGCCAAAGTGAAATATTTTTTCAAGAATTCCAGGACTATTATTACCAACTGGTGTCCCCCACATCCAACCAGCCATCTTCAAAGTCTTTCCACCAGGAGGGTTTAAGTTAGGTCTCTGTTTCCTTTGAATGCCTAGATGGTAACTATTGGACTAACCATGTGCAAGCTGCAACTACAAGCGCGTGCATGCATGCACACACACATACACACACACACACACACACACACACACACACACACTAAGGATAAATATTAATTATAATGTACAAATTTAAACCTATAAAGAAAAAGTAATGTTCTCCTAACTACCTCAGAATTTTGCAAGACTGTATCACTAATACACCTGATGATTATTATTCATGCACTCCCTCTGTCCCTGTGGACAGAATGTATTTTCCTGGCCCATTGATGTTGAGTTTGACGATGCGATTTGCTTTGGTCAGTGGAATATTAATAGATATGATGCAAGCAAGGGCCTTAATGGCTTGCATAATTTTCAGTGGTTCAGAGCTATGAGAAAAGTATGCCCCAGGGAAATTCTGCTCCTTCTGCCTATTTCCAGAAGAAATGTGTATGTAGCAGATCCACATTCTGGAACCAAATCCAGCCAGCTCACAGAATGAAAGAGAGCTGTCCAGATAAGCATAGCCTAAATAAGCTGAACTTGTTATCTTGGCAACTTGTAAGTATGAGAATAAATGTTCACTGTAAGCAACTGAGTTTGGGGGTAGTTTGTTACAGAGCCTTACTGTGTCAACAAAACTCACTAATAAAATAGAAAGTCCAATTGTTTATGCCACTATTGATAGCAACCCCTTCAAATTGTGCTTTGTGAAACCTAGAATACAGAAAAGAGCCAGTATGAAACCATACACCTCTTAATTCCTATCCCACAGCTAAATAAAGACTCTAGCCAAATTTTTGAAATTTTTGCTTTTAAAGTTTTGTCTTAGCTTCTTCTGAAAGTAGAGCCTCAGATAATGAATAACTTGTATACAGATACTTTAGTTGGGAAGTAATAGCAGAGAGAAGTTATTCACACATACTCACGAGTAGCATGGAATAACATTGATCAGCATTGGACTTCCAAAAGACTAGAATGGATATTTCAGCAGATAATGGCATTGGTACAAGGTAACTTGAAACAGACACCTATGCTTTCCTCACTACCCCATCTCCATCCCATCCAATGCCTTGATACTTCCATTAGCCTCTCTCAGAACTTAGATGCAAGAGAAGAAAACTTGATTGGCTGAGATTAAGTTCACTTCACTTATTAGAAAGGCAACTCTTAATAGAAACAAAATTTTGTTACACAAAAAATGAAATAATTTTTGCTCACCTCAGGTTTGGCTTGAAATATGTACAATTGTAAAATTTGTATTGCCTATATGTATGTGGCTCAATCATAAGTGTATGGACAAGAGGGTGACCACAGTCATTACAAAATGCTTCCTGGATAGTATAATTTTTGAACCAAAAAATTTAAGATAAGAGCAACTTGTAATGAAAGGGGAATGCATAAGTTGTTTTAGGTTCTCATCAGAACCAGAATGAAGAGAAAGATGATAAAAAAGAAAATTCCTTGTTTAATTTTTTATTATGTCCAATTATGTTTTGTGTAATGAGTACCATTCTTCTAATACAAACATTTTATAAAACATTGAGAAGTGTTGATATTAACAACAATGAAAAACAATGACTTCTTAAATATATCCACAGTACAATGCAAAGTTTATCTGCATTTTCACAAACATTTTAAAACAAATGAGAGATCAAAAATATTATTTTTCCAATTCATAGATTAGAAAGTTGAGGCAGTGAAAGGTAATGTGGTTTACAAGGTCACACAAATAGCAAGGAGTTGAGATTTTAACCTGGCAGTTATTCCAGAGCCCAGGCTATCCCTTACATTAACAAGACAGAAAGGTGACATGTTAGAAGATATTTATAGTATGGAAATTAAATGAGTATTGTGTGTCTTATGCTGTCAACTTTTTTCCTGCTAATTGAAATAATAGAAATAGCTTTTATTAGTAGAATATTTACTATATGTTAGCATACATATTCTATATTTTCACAATGATGAGATAATAATTCATGAGAACAAGGTATATTATGTCTAATGCTTACATTATGTGCAAGTGAAGTGTTTTTACAGTTATGGAAACTGACACTCAGAGAGGTTATTTCAGTTGCCCAAGGTCACATAGCTAAGTTAGGATTTTAAAATTGGTCTACGTAACCACATCTTTTCACTATGCTACTCTGTTTCACTTTTTAGCCATACTTCAAAATTTTTCAAACCAATGTCTTAATAGGCAATCTCACGCTTCCAGAAACAAGAAGGTAGATTTTATACTGCTTCTTTACTTCAAATTTTGGAAACCCAATAAATTTAAAAGTGAGAGAGACAGTTGTCCTCAACAGTCACTATTCCTTGACTTACCTTGAAATGAACCAAACTCTTCTCTTAGGGGAGCAACAGGCCAACCCAATAGCTCAGGCAGCCTTTGGATTAAGAATCAACCACATATGAATTTACATGTAGTGGAGTCCCTGGTCTACCAAAACATATTGAGAATTAAGACATTGCAGTCTGGGCTGCAATGGGAGTTTGACTCTGGGAGTTTTCTACTATGCTGGTCTATTTTATTTCTCTTTCCATTCCTAGGCCTTCCTACCTGATGCTAATGTGTCTTTTTCTTTTTCTTTCTTTCTTTTTAAAAATTTCTCAAAGTATGTTCTTCAGTATATTGGTCAGTGGTACGTGTATCAAAAAAGGCTTCCCTGGTCATGTACATTTGCAAAACACTGAATGAAAGACTGAGTTTTTCATATTTTTTCATTGTAGTTTTTTCAAGTCCTTTTAATATACTGGTGTGCACTGTGACTGTTTAAGATGAATGGAATAGAATATTTTTTCCTGGACCATGTCCCAGAACCAGTGTTCTCTCAGCCCACTTGCGAAGACATTTTCTTCCAGGCAGCTATCTCTAGTTAATATTATCTCCCTGCTTGATCTGTTCTATTAGAAGTAAGGCTTACAATCACCATATGCCTGATTAATTCTGAAAATTTACAGCTCATGCTTTCTCCTTGCCTCAGTATAAAATGCTGCAGCACCACACAGCTGACAGAAAGCAGGTACCAACTGTTATCAAAGAGGAGATAGTGAGAGCCCACAAGCAGTAATACAGAGGTGGGGCTGGAACTCATCTTCAAGAGGGAAGACAACTGAGATGTGGGGGGAAAAAAGAGAAAACCCACCCAGTCACTCACGTCCATATAAATAGAGAGGCTATTGTTTCAATTTGTTGAGAGCAGCTCAGTTTATCTCTTTTGTTAGAGCATAAATTATTACTTTGAAAGTATCTTGTTGGACAATAATTATATCCTGTTACTAGAGCATAGGTATGAATTGCCTTCTTGGCTTGCAGATAATAATGAATTTGCCTAAATTGTTTTCTTCCCAACACAATCAGAAAGTCCCATAATTGGAAGGGGTTATCTGTTTTTCTACCCAAGCTCCTACACTTAAGAGGAATGCTGGGAAAGATTCTGAGAAAAGAATTGCCCCTTTATAAAACAAGATGCAGAGAAGAAATCTCTTCTTCAATCAGGCTTCATTGTGTTTGTATACAATGTCTGGGACTTTGCCAGACATTTCTAGAAGAGCTTCTCAATTTTATAAGCTTCAGGTCCCATAAAACATGGATCTGCCTCTTGTTCATTTCTCTGATATAAGTCCCCAGGTTATAAACTCTATCTTTCAAATCTACCCACTTGTCTCCATGTCCAGTGCCACTATCCCAGTCCACACGGTTCTCATAGGTCTCCTTTCCTTCTGTGATGTTTCTAAATTGTGTATCTTATCACACCACTCTCTTCCTTAAAACCCACTATACTTAGGATAAGGCCAAGTTCTTAACCTGTTTTGGAAGCCCTGAAAAATCTTGCCCTGACCTGTCTCTACAGCTTTATGTCCTCTTACTGCTGTGCTCAAACTCCAGCTGAGAATCTAGTCCCAAAAAGAGGGGAAATGAGTGTAGCACACTGGCCTTTCTTCTTGTACTGCAATGCCCTATGTTAATCTTGGAAACACGTTTTTCTGAAAGAAATTCTCTTCCACCACTTTATTTCTAGTTATTTTCTTTTCTACTCATCTTTCTGAGCTCAATTTTAAAATCCTTTCCTGAGGGGAGCCTTTCTGACCACTGTGCTAGATTAAGTCAGAGCCCTGACATATGCTCCATACAGCATTCATCACCAGGACAATCACATATATACTTAATCGTTTGGTGTCTGCTTCCCTGGATGGAATGTAAATTCCACTAACATCTCTCATGTTATATCCTCAAAGATTAGAACAGTGTGTTGTATAAGAAGGTGAAAATTCAATATAGACCTGGCAAATATTTTGTTGAGCATTTGGTTTATCTGAAGGGCAATGATATACTTTTGAAATTAGAAATAGGGTAGCCAAATTCACACTCCTCTAGAGATGCAACATAAACACTGATTTTAAACTGAGTCAAGCCAAGGTGGTTTCAGTTCTGTTTCTGTGACTTACTACCTGGATAACATTGGATGAATGATTCTTTCTTTCTAAGTCTGTTTCTTCATCTATAAAATGGTGAGAGTAAAGTCATATCAAACTCCAGCTGAGAATCCAGAGTCCCAAAAAGAGGAGAAATTAGGAAATATTCAAAACTCAGTAAAGAAAATATTGATATCAGAAAATCAGTAGAAAAATACCTTTCTTTTCTTTCTCTGGCTATTTTCATCCAGCTGCTTAGTTATCTATGAAAATTTTGTCCACTTTTTTCCCCTCTTTTGTTTTTATGTTTTATATCAAGTAATAATAGACTTAACAATGTCAGGCTGTATAGTTTTATTCAACTTTACATTATATGTCATCAGCTGAAGCACTGAATCCTAAAAATACCATGTAATTCTATGTATTTTGATAAGGAAAGAAACGTAAAACCAAATTTAGTTTACTGATTTTTCCTCATATTGATTTCAAAATACCCTGTTGAAATAACACAATAAAAGGTAGACAAAGAAGCAAGCCATATGTCAGATGTGTTAATCACTGGTATCTGAGATCAAAAGAGTATGTGTGTGACATGGCAAAGCAAACAGCTCCCCTAGGAGACCAAGCGCTGCATTCACTATCACATATCAGTAACCCAGCTCAGCAGTCTTCGCTGCACAAGAACAAAGTACTAAAGAGGGTTTTTAAATTTTTTCTTTTTGTTTTCTCTTAATCATTTATTTTTGTCATTGTTATTGGTCATACATCCAATTTCATATTAAAATCCGGAGGTCATCCTAATCTATTACTGACTTCATTAACTTGCTTGATATTCACATATAAAATTCCCAAGAATAATTTACTAGGGTAGCAGTTCTTAACTTTTTTGGAATCAAGTCCCCTTTACACTCAATATTATTGAGGACTCCAAAGAGCTTTTGTTAATGTGGGTTATATCTATTAAAACTTTTAAAAATTATATATGCATTTATTAATTCAAAAATTATAACAACAAACCCATCACATAGTAATACAAATAACAAAGTAAGAAGAATGGCATACTTTTATATTTGTGCAAATCTCTTTAATGTCTGGCTTAATAGAAGAAAGCTAGATTTTATTATCTACTTCAACATTCAACCTGTTTCTTTTGTGTCTTTTGTTGCCTTTGTCCATAGAGACATATCCAGAAGGATGTTGCTTAGACTAATGCTAAAGAGTTTACAGCTGTGTTTTATTCTAGGAGTCTTGTGGTTTTAGGTCTTAAATTGAAGTCTTTAATCCACTTGGAATTTATTTTTGTATATACTGTAAGAGGTTGGTTAATTTTTTTTTTTGCATGTGTTTGTCCCCTTTTCTCAGCACCTCTTATTGAAGAGGCTGTCTTTACCATCTCTTTACAATAATAGATTGTATATTCTTGTCTTCTTTGTCAGATTGATGAAACATACAGGTGTGGGTTTATTTCTGGGCTATTTCATTATAGATACACACACACAGACACACATATTTCTGGGCTATTTTATTACTATATATATATATATATATAAAATTTGTGTGATCACCACCCAAAATCAAATCTTCTAGCTCTGTGGTTCCTTTGAGTCAAGCTCTGCCAGATAATTTTTAAAAGATGATGAGACTCTATCACTGTTTTGTCAGAATAAGGAGCTCTCTCTTAGGAGAAAAAATTAAGATTCTTTGGACATTGAATTGCAATTGTTACTATAAAGCATAAAGGCTATAAATTTTTCAATTATTATAGAACCATTTTGATGCTCTTTGGCTTTTTAATGGATTACTCACTCTGTAGTGTGACATAAGTCTTGAAAATACACACAACTTGAAATTTGGTGCTATTGTTATGAGCTGTGTAAATGAAAAAGTTTTACTTTGACATTTGAATAAAACATCTAATATGCAATATGCTTAATATATACTTTGTTGCTTATTAACTGCTGTAATATAAGCTCTTACCATAGCAATATAATATAAGATATAAGGACTTTGCACAATAGAAGTGAACTAGGCAGTCCTTTAATGTTAAATATGAACTGCTTGGGGAAAAAAGGAAAAAGAATAGAACATTTTAGCAGAATGCCAAGGTGGTCTGAGAAGATTTATCCCCAAATAATATTTAATTAAGCAGATCACATATTGATGCTGCTAATGTTAATGAGCTAAGATTCCTAAATAAAGAGTGTTTGTGATATAAAAATAAATTACATATTTATAATTATGGATATAAAAAAAGCCAGTATTAAAAAATTACCTTCTGGAAGAATCATAGCTTGCCTAAGATCAAAACTGATTCTAGAGCTTTCATCAGTGACAGATACAGAAGAGTTAGTTTTGAAGTAACAGAGGAATCATAATGGAAAGATGCATTCAGAAGAAAGAAAAAAAACTCCTAAGGTAAGAGCATGGAACGTCACAATAACTATTGAATAGAAACAAATATTAGAAATAGTAAATTTCTAGATATTGCTCATTTGGAAAGAGAGTATTAAACCCTATTTTTTATGCTTACACAAATGTTTGGAGTATAACCTTTGTCCAGAACAATATTAGCACCTAGAACATTTGTTTTTTTATAATCTAATGTAATTTGCTTATGAGTTTCCATTGCCGCTTGGGAGTAACCAAAAAAAAGCATCATTCTTAAGCAGTTAAAATATCATACTTGGGGAATGTATACCCAAACTCAGGCAAGGAATGGAGAAAGGATGTGAGAAATGAAGCAAGTTTATAATCCTACTTAGAAACAAGTTTATGAAGAATTATTAACAAATTTGGGATTCAATAAATGCAGAATAGAGGTTGGACTAAAAGATTTTTCACTTCGTTATTAACTCCAGAATTCTATAGTTTTAAGTGGCATAGAAAGGATATTAATATTTTTCTTATAGTGAAAACTGTGATTCTTTATAAGTTGTAATGCTAGCCCCTCTAGCAGATAAATGCCAAATTTTAGTGGTTTAACATATTGAGTTTATTTCTGACTCTTTCTACAGTCTCGTACAGGTGGCCCTGTTTGGAGGCCTTCTAAATATTTTTTTTTTAGGGACCTAGACTCTGCCCTATTTTAAGTCCTCCAAGACCTTTCCAGTCAAATAGCAAATTGAAAACCTTACATGGGAAGTTTTTATGGGTCAGGCTGAAAGTGACTCATGTCATTTATGCCCATATCCCATTGGTTAGAACTCAGTCTTTCAGTCTTATCAAACGACAAGTGTTGGTGAGGATGTGGAGAAAAGGGAATACTTGTTCACTATTAGTGGAGATATAAACTGGTATAGCCACTATGGAAAACAGTATGGAGGTTCCTCAAATAATTAAAAATAGAACTATCATATGATCCAGCAATCCTACTGCTGGGTATATATCTGAAGAAAATGAAGTCACTATCTTCAAGAGATATCTGTATCCTCACATTCATTGTAGCATTATTCACAATTACCAAGACATAGAATCAACCTAAGTGTCCACTGACAGAAGAATGAACACACACACAATGGAATATTATTCATCCATAAAAAGAAGAAAATTCTGCCATTTTGGGCCTTATGCTAAGTGACATAAGTCAGAGGCAGGGGGCTGGTGGACAGAGAGGGGTGATGGTGGTATAGGTACAAACTTCCAGTTATTAAATGAATAAATTCTGGGTATCTAATGTACAACATGGTGGTGTAGTTAACTACATTGTATTTGTATACTTGAAAATTGCTGAAAGAGATCTTAAAAGTTTTCATCACACACACTCACACTCTCTCTCTCTCTCTCACACACACACACACACACACACACACACACACACATAAGATTACTATGTGAGGTGATAAAACTGTCAACTAGAAGGAGAAAAAAATGAAGTAGATAATAGAGGCTTTGTTCATCTCTCTGGCGACCAAATCAAAATTGCGACAGAAACAAGGAGCAGAAGCAAGGAAAAATCATCAGGGATCTTGATGAACAAGACATACAACTAGGGAGGAGTTCAAGAAAACACCCTGCAACAGCAAAAGGCAGGATGGGGTAAGGACACGGGACTGCCTCGTCCCAAGAGGCTGAATGAGACGGAAGCTTCTTAAAGGGGCTGCATCCATGAATGGATTTTTTTGGTGATGAATCTGCTCTTTCTGAGCACCAGTGCCAATTCGGCTGCATGCAGAGGTACCAGGGACTTACAGGGAGACATTGTCAGAATGAGGGCCAAGGTGAGAGTTACTCAGTACAGATGTGCTAATGGTATCCATTGTTCCTTGTTGAGCCCTCCCCGCTACCAGTGTACAGGACACAGCCGTGATATCATCAAACTGGATAACAGAGGTCACTCTGCCCAGAGGATTCCCTGAAACTCTGCCTCTCCCAACTCGTGGCCCCACCCAAGCCACATTCCCATTTATCCTCAGCGAGTTAGGTGCTGGGGCTCACAACAGAGGAGGCAGCTGGCCTCGGTTTCTATTGTGGCCTTTTGAAGCAACTATAAGCACAGCATCTGTGGATTGTGTGCTGAATCTTAACAGGTGGCCCAGGAGAGTTAGAGGCTTGGGCTAAGTTTGGTCTATAGCTGAACCTTTCTCAGTACTGTGCCACTGGACACCTACTTCACAAATTCACACTAATGAGATCAGGAGACTTAGGAGCTTTGCTTAGTACATAGAAACAGACACAAAAAGGCAGTCAAAATGGAAGACAAAGAAACAAACAATATGAGAGAACAGAATAGAGATCCAATATATATATATATATGTCGAGTAATTTAACAGATGTAAAATTCAAAACACTGATTATAAAGATGCTCAATGAACTTTTGGGAAGTGTAGATAAATTCAGTGAGAATTTCAACAAAGAGATAAAAAACATAAAAATGGAAATGGAAATCATAAAAGGGAACCAGTCTTAAATGAAGAACACATTATCTGATATGAGAGTATATTAATGGAATAAACAAAGGCATAAACAAAATGAATAAAGAGAAAGATCAAATGCCCTACCTAGAGGACAGGAAAGCCAATCAGGACACTCAATCAGAATGTCAAGAAAAATGTTGCCAAGACTTTAAAAATAATTTAAGGAAGCTATGGGACACTATTTAGACTTCAAATATTTGTTTGATCAGTGTAACTAAGAAAATCAAGATGTTGAACAGCTATTTGAAGAAATAGTGATGGAAAACTTCCCTAACCTGATGAAGGAACTGGACATAAAACCCCAAAAAGCTCAGAGAATTCCAAAAATCAGGGATCCAAAAAGGCCCACACCAAGATACATTATAATTAAAATGCCAAAGGTTAAATACAAAGAAAAAATATTAAAAGCAGCAAGAGAAAAATAAAAAAATACATATAAGGGAAAACCTATAAGACTGGCAATTGATTTCCCAAAAGAAACTATGCAGGACAGAAAGGCTTGGCAAAAAATATTTGACAGGGTGAAAACCCAGGATATACAACCAAAAATAATTTATCCAGCAAAGCTATCATTTAGAGTTGAAGGACAGATAAAGAGCTTCCCAGACAAAAAAAAAATAACTAAAAGAATTTATCATCATCAAGCCAGTATTACAGGAAATGTTGAAGGGACTTCCTTAGGAAGAAAAAACATGTATCAAAAACAGTAATAAAGAATGGTAATGACTATCAATTCCTATCAATAAGTACCTTAAATAGAAAAGAATTAAGTGCTCCAACCAAAAGATAGAGTGGCTGAAAGGATAAGAAAACAAGAGACCTACAAAATATATTCTTTTGATGGACCTAGAAGGCATTTAAGTCAGACAGAAAAAGATAAACACTATATGATTCCACTTGTATATATGCAGAATCTAAGGAATAAAAAGAACAAACTAATCAAAAATAGACTCACAAATATAGTGGACAATTTGGTGTTGGACAGAGGAGAAGGAGATTTGAGAGGAGAAGGAGATTTGAGTGGCTAGGAGAATGGGGTGAAGGGCTAAAGAAGTACAATTTGGTAGCTGATGGATGGTCACAGGGATGGGGAGCACAACACAGGGAATGCAGTTAGCATTAATACATTAGCTAGTTGGAGGGTCAGGAAAGGGAGGGTGCAACTGGGGGAATCCTTTTATGAACTATATAGATGTCTAACCAAGTACTGTATACTTGAAACTAAATAAAACATTTTTTTTAAAAAAGTGTTAACTATCATGGTAATCATCATTTCACTATATATATATATATATATATATATATATATATATATATATACACATACACACACACACACACACACACACACACACACCAAATTCTCATGTTGTACACGTTAAACTTAAGCACTATCATATGTCAATTATATCTCTGTAAAGCTGCGGGTGAGAGGAAGTAATAAGTTATCCCAGATGATAATTTGGGACAATTTTTTTTTTTTTATGCTATTTTACCAACTCTTGACAATACTCAAGATTTCTTTCTCTAGTGCATTTCCTAGTATAGATAACTATGGGGAAAGTTAAGAGGGGGAAACCCCATATTTAATAAAAAAAATACTATGAAATTTAAAGACCTCTGAAATCTATCAGATTCTTTTATTCTATGGACACTTTGAATCTCCCATTTCCAATGCCCTTCTTATCTATTTCAGCTGAAGTTAAACTACTTTTTTGTTGCCATGTTTTATTTCCATTGTTCTGATCAGAAATTCAGTTGCAAATCACAAGATGATTTCTAACTACTTAAGCAAAGTAGGATTTATTAAAATACATTAAGAACTTCATCAGAATCCAAATGAGAGCCAGAGAACTAGACATAAAATGCTAAATAGCTAGTAATAAAGCACACAGGAACAATGCCCATCTGCCCATGAGAAGATGTCCTATTGAAAACACCATCACTACCACCCATCACTGCTCAGCATGGAGCATACCTAGGACTGGGTACTAGACATGTCCCCATCGCAAACACAAAAGAACCAGAATCCCTCTGTCACCACACTTGCCAGGAAATGGATCTCTGTAGGATCATATTCTAGCATTGCTTCCTTCCTCATCCATATCTTGTCTGGGTGCATCCAAATGGGGAAATCTAAGTCATGTGCTTTTGTGCCTTAAGCAACAAGGGATTTTGATGTAGTCTTTTGCATCACATCTTGACAAAGCAGGACTCAAAATGTGGAAAAAATTGAGACATAAAAGAGTGTTTTCAAAAGATGCTTAGTGATCATAAGTGTCTACTGTACCCATTGACACATGGATTACTTAGATTGAAGTAGATAATATGATGAGCCTCAAAGAAGGCTTGGGACAGTGTTCTCATTGTATAGCATTTCTACCTCTCTTCACATGAAGAGTGTAAATCACAAATTATTTTAGTTGACAATGCTTTTCATTATGCCTTCTCTATGTCAAAAGTTCCCAAATAGATTAAATATTCATGGGTATATAAACTTTTTTCTGGAATGTCCTTTTTTAAAAAACTGGCTTGTTTTCTGGAAATGGATCTGTGTTACATGGTCCTAAATATTTCCTGCTGTTTTCTCACTTGTATCGGCAAAAATCAGATAAACAAAGGGAGAGAACATTATGAATCCCCCAAAACTACTGTTTTTGGATTGTAAAACATATGGTTCACGAAGACATTGCTTTGGTGCCATGGAAACTCATTTTTTCTTCACCAAATATATTTGAATAGCTGGCATTTATCTAATTTTGAGTGAGTGGAACAAGTTCTCTACATAAGGTGCCCAATCTTAATGTTTTTACACATTTTATATCAACTTCATATGTTAATGGGACAGCAAATCTTCCTGCCCACATTCAGAATAGGCAAAATAACAACTCTGTTCAGTAAAAAAAAAAAAAACAAAAACAAAAAAAAACAAAAAAAAAAACAACGGTTCAGGAAGACAGCATGAGAGCCCAAAGTTTTCTGGAATCTTGGTAGATGGTGATTTCTCAGTCAAGCTTTGTGACTACTATGAGTTAAGAAAATAACCTGTCAAGGTAACTTTTTCCAGTGATGCAAAGAATGACAGAACTTTCCATTGCTCCAACAATTCACATCCTATCAATATGAAATCACATGCTCCACATCCAGCACAGTCAGCCTCATAGATAACAAAACTGCTCATGTCATACATTTAAACGTTACAACTTCGTTCTTAGGTGTGAAGTTATTCACAAGCTCTATCTTCAAAGGGAGTAGCTGCTTTTATTCTCTGTGGAAATGTTCACAGTGCTACAATTCTTCTAGTATATTAAGAAAATTTCTGGAAGCCCTATACCTTAGTAAGAGAGGAAAAGCTACTGTTCCTGAAAAAGACAAATGGCTACATTCTCTGTGGAATATTTCTGGCAACAGTAGAGAAGATCCAGTTGTTCTACCAGCATTAGAGAATTCTGTTACATTTGTCTATTAGACTAATGCAATAGTCTAACTCTTTGGGCAGAGAAAAACAACACATTGTTACAAAACCTGAGATATTTTACGTCCTAGTCTGTGCCTTACCCAAAAGAGCCTATTACCTATTATAAATAGTCCCTTGGTGTTCTCTGCCATCTCATTCCCAGCTTATAAGTAGAAATGATCCTGAAGCCTTAATTGCTTTTCATAGGTCATCATCACTGTCATCCTGTGCTCTTTGCAAAGTAAAATTTTAAAAGTCATGTAACAATCAACTGTCAGAGTTTTCAACTTTTCCTTGTTAAGACAATTCTTCCTGTCAAATGGAGAGAGAAGTATTACAGCAGAAAGACATGCATGCCTGAATTCAAGCAGATGCTAAGGATTCTTTCATGAGAAAGAAAGCAAAGAAAATGGAGGATCAGCTCAAAAGAAAGTGGGATGCATGTCTTAATTAGCAAACAATGTCCTTTCCTAGCTATATCTAGACAAAATGAAACACCAAAGCAACTGAGGAAAGAACCGCTGCAGTTCCACTTGGGAGGCTGATCAGGAAGAACAAAGAGAAGGATGGGTGTTGAAAGTGGGGTTTCAGTGTTGTGAACAACTGAGAAAAATTAAACTCACAGGAAGCATCAGGTAGTGGCTCCATTCTTGTTCTTTAAAAGCTGGGCAAAGACAGATTATCAGGAAATCAGTGGAGCATTATTTCACTAGGTTAGTATAACTTGGTGAAAGAGACATCCTGGAGCTAATCATCTAAAATGATGATGCAGATGATGATGCAAAAGATGCTTTCCTGGGTGTTCATGAATTGGGCCTCAAGCCAAAGGCATCTATAAAGAAAAGAAGAGGGGTCACAGAAGATAAAAGAAATAGAGTAGTCCCCAAAGTTCAGTCTGAGGAAAGGCAGAAACCTTGCAGATTTCAGCCAGGAATATATGAGAGAAGATCCAGCAGGTTTTGTTGCTTTGTAGAGAGGTGTTTAAATCCGGAAATAGCTAGGAGCCTTGGCTACCCCTCTACCTGGCATCATACTTGTTCATCCTCAGCCCAAGTCCACAATATCCACATTTGTGGTCAATGCTGCACTCTCTGGTCAGTTTGAGTGTCTCTAGGAGTGTTTGGCTGTGCCCTTGAGCACGTGGAGGTTCATTCTCCAAAAGCCCTCCTCCTGTAGGTTCTCTCATGGCTTCTGAGGACAGCTAGGTCTTCTATAGTACCCATTTGCTGTAAAAGCTAATTCTGGCCAATGCCTAGTCAAATTCTAAAAGTCATGGGTACAAATTAAGTGTCATCAAATCATGGACAAAAGAAAAAAATGGTTAAAGAACAAAGCTCTCAGAAAATTCTATCCTAAATGGAATTTAAAAGTTATGTCAAAGGAGCACTAAAGGAGCCTTCTGATGTCTACTAGACAGTGTGTTGTAGTGGTCAAGTAAACCTGGGTTTAAATCTTAGTCATCCCATTTACTACCTGTGGGAAATCTAATCTCACAGAGGCTCAGTTTTTCCAAAATAGTGATGATCTCTGTTTCCTGTAATTTATAGGAGAAAACAAATGTAAAACATCTCTGTACAATGTCTATATTTAATAAATGTGAGTTTTTTAAAAAAGAAACTTAATCAATGACAATTTATTGGCAGGAATAATCAGAAAGTGAGCAAGAGGAATTTATATCAGTGATAGCAAAGGCAGCCAAGTATACTCCCTTAGTATTAGAACATTAAAGTGCCTTTTACCTCTATATTGATTATAAATCCTGTTGTTTTTAAAGTTTTCTTTTTCTGCTTGTCTTCATTTTTATCCTGTTTTCAGCCTATATATCTGGTGTGCTAGTTAAAGACTAACATAGATTAGCCAAAATTCTTTTCAACATATGTATATAATTTATTCATACTTTCAGCCAACAAGTATTTATTGAGTACCTACTATGTGCTATGATAAGCAATAAGGACCGAATACTCAGAATGGTTCTTTCTTTCTTGGAAAATACAGTTCAACAGGTGAAAGAGACACAGAGTTATCTACTGCAAGATAATTGAGGGGAATAATAATTTATAATTATTAATATAATAATAATTAATAATAATAATAATTTTGAACCTTGAGCATCCGGTCACCTTATAAAATACTTCACCATCACATCACTAGCAAAATGTTCCTGAACAAAAGAAAGAAGAAAAATAGGGAGAGAGGAGGAAGTATGGCATGAGAAAATAAAATAAATGTGAATAAGCTAAGCCTTGGTCTCATATCTCATTTACATTCGACAGCAATCCAAGTAGACCTATCCTCTGCCACAGGCTGCCACAGGATTAGTAAAGTGTCTACAGGAAGAGTTTATTGAATGCCTTGTTAATAATGACCTTCCTGGAAACTTTACCAGCATCTCTGAGGGTCCCCCTCCCCTTCTGCTTTATCAGCTTTTCTACATAACTACCTATGGAAATGAACCAATCATGGAAAAATGACATTTACTTAGCTCTGAGATACAGATGGCCTGGTGAACACTGTGAGCTAATGGAAAACTAACACATGCTAGTCCAGGTCAACAGCTGTTTCCATTGGAACTGTGGCCTGCGAGACACAGGTATATTTCATGGGCCCTTATGTAGACTGCCTTCTGTTCAATAAATGCTTTTAATTTTCTTTAAGTATAAAGATAGATGCCAGAAATTGGAAGTGTAAGTAAGTGTATTATGGACAACAACTTTGCTTCTTTTAGACCTACATAGTTGGAAAGCCCTCCAATTTGATTTATATCATGAACAGGTGAATCTATAACTGAGCACTTCAAGCTTTCTCACTACCCTTCTATGGGAGAGATAAGAATATTGCTTTGTTCTGTCATTTTGCTTGAAGACTTGTTATTTATGTACTCTCATAATTTCACCGTATTAAATCTCTCTGGAGTAATAGCTGCACCAGGTAGTAGAAGCAATCAGGCTGGACACTTACAATCCAAACTCTTTACCATACTTTCAATCCAAATATGGAGATGGCATGGATTACAGTACTCTCCATTCCTAGAACCAGTCTGGCCCTTGAAGGTGGGGGTGGGGGTGAGGGGGTGGCGGGCTGGGGGAGTGTTGGCAGCTTCACATTGCTCTCTTTAGTTTATGAGGGTTCTTAATGCCTATTGTCCCCAGTTTGAGGTCTCTAGCTGAAATTGCAAGGTGAAAAAAATTCCATTCAATACCCTATTATACTTGTTTGTTTGTTGTTGTTGTATTTTCTGTCTCGCTCTAGAAATACCCAACAGACATCATGTCTACTTTACTTACTGGTTTATCCCCAGAGCCTCTAACAGAGCCTAGTACAAACAAGATTATGGGCCTAGTTCTACTACTGCCTAACAGTCTGATCTTGGGCAAGTCATTTAACTTCTCTGGGCTGGAGTTTCCTTATGTGTTATTTGTTAGATTACTTTATACAATAAACTATAAAATATATTTAATGTCTCATAATCATTTTCATATCTCTAGGAAAAAAATGGTGATAATTCTTAACCAATCTGATCCTCTTTTATTCATTTAGAAATATGTAAAGTTACATTTTGAAGGTCAAAAACAGTTAAATAGTAGAAATTTCATATGATTTTACCTAACTCATCACATAAATTTTTATTGAGCACCTTCTATGTGTAAGGCACTGTTGCCAAATATTGGGATTAAATATTGGGATTAAATATAAAGCCATGTTACACTGACCTTAAATTCTAATTGGAGGAAAAATATAAACAAATTAACAGATGAAAATATATAATAGGTCAATTAGTGAAGGGGACTAAGAAGAAATACAAAGCAGGACAAAGAGACAGAGAATCATGTGAGGGCAGAGATGACATACCGAAAAAGGGGCATCAAGTGACATATAACTACTGAACGCTGAGGCTCTCAGCCATCTTCCTTTATTTGGCTCCCTGATTTCTAGCAGTGGCACGATTAGACATCAAAAAGGAGATTAATAAGAGATCCTTATCTGAATATTATGATTATTCCAAAAGAAAAGATCTGAAGATAGTAATGCTGGATGTTTGTTAACAAAATTGCTCTGCCAGATCATGCTAGCGGGAAGTCCAGGTACACAGCTTCCAAAAGGTTGTGTTAGTGACCAGTACAAACAGGCATCCAGGACTAATGAACATTTGAGTACAGCCACTAATTGAAGGGTTAGAAGACAAAGCCAACAAACAAAAATAACAACTCAGAGCAGTGGTCTCCAATCTTTTTGGTACCAGGGACTAATGCTCCTATGAGAATCCATCCAATGCCTAATGATCTGAGGTGGAACTGAGGTGGTGATGCTAGTGCTTGGGAGCAGCTGCAAATACAGATGAAGCTTTGCTCCCTGGCCTGCTGCTCACCTACTGCTGTGGGGCCTAGTTCCAAAGAGGCCATGGTCTGGTACCTCTCTGGGACCCAGGGGTTAGAGACCCCTGATTTATAGGAAACAAAGACTTCACAGGGAGAAGAAAATGTCAAAAAATTTTTATGTCTTCAGAGAGAGAAGAAATAGATATGTAAGTATTTAAAAAACTAATTTGAAGAATAAGACAATTCTAAGAAATAAAAAACATGCTGAAAAAAGAAAAATACTTAGTAAAAGGGTTATGTGATAATCTTTCAGGAAATGTCAAATAGGTAGAAAATATAGAAAAGTAAGTATGGCTATAAAAAATCATAAATAGAAAAAATACATAAAATATGTCTGCAAAAAAGGACAATAATCCACAAGGTTAATATTCAGATAATAAGTCTAGAAAGAGAGAAAAGAGAATGTGATGGGGGACTGGGATGAAACCATCAATTAAATAAATAATTCAAAAAACTATAGACAAATGGTGAAGTTTCAGAGCCCTCGCCACTAAGAAATGAGTACTTTCAAAAGGGAGAAAACAAGATTCACATAATAGCAATACTGGATTTTAGAGGGGGAAAGGGAGCAGTACAGGTGAAGGGAGAGAGAAGAGCAAGAGTGCAATTGGGACATATATGTTTGGATGCCGATTAGACATCTAAGTAGCTAGTGGGAAAATCTCATACACAAATCTGGAGCTTTGTTCTAGCTAGGCTTAAGATAAAATTTGGGTTTGTCTCTTCAACTTTCCTACTTCCCCCCTTTAAACAATATGGTCATTTTTTGCTTGCTTTTACAGATAAAAATAAACTAAGTCTTATTTTTTGTTTAGGCAGTTAAAGGTAAAGCATTAAGTATTCTTTTTTTTTTTTTTTTTGTAATCAACCCATAATTGCAAGGTTTTGCTTCCCTCTGATATTATCAGAACGACCAGGTGAGCCTGCATACCCATCCAGAATACCTTACTTAGATTTTGGTTCTTTCATGCAGATTTAATTCTATTCTAGGTACAGTGTTAAAGGGATGTTATAACCCCATTGGTAGAAACAAATAACTTCCTACTTGGAGAAAGTTAAAAACAGATCTCCTATTGTACTAAACTATGGATGTTGCATTTTTATGTAACACAGCTAAACAAGCCCTCTGAACTCTCTGGAAACAGCCTACTAGAACACTGTTAATAAAATATATTATGCCTAATTCCTTAAAGCTCCTTCCACACACACATACACTTCCTGCAAGGCATTTAAAGATAAATACATTCGTGTCAGATGAAGCAATTCGTGCTTACTTTCATCAAAGTAATGCTAAAACCATGCGTGGACTTTAATCAGATTTTAATCAGTCTTTTTTTTTAATTGAGATATAACTGACATATAACATTGTGTAAGTTTATAGTATACGAGACATTGATTTGGTACATATACTTACGATGATAGTCAACAATACTGTATTATAAACTTAAAAATCGCTAAGAGACTAGATCTTAATAGTTTACTGCACCAAAAAAAAAGAAATGATAATTACGTCCCATAAGAGGAGTTAGCTAACACTATGTGGTAATCATACCATAACATATAAATGCATCTCATCAGACTTGTTGATCCATGTTATGCATTTCTTGAAGAACACTCCAAGAGACACAAAGAAAATCCTTTCTTACTAACCAAGGAAACATATATCAACCTGATATAGTCTTAACCATCTTGGAGAAAGGCTCCTTGGGGATGTCTTTTTTGAATTCTAACCAGTCTTTGGCTATCACACTTTGCTCACCTCATGGGTGTTGGGCAAATCTGATAGGCCACTAATATTCTGAGTGTTGGAATGATGCTCTAAGATGTTATTGGCAGGGTAGGAAGCACATGAAAAGGCTAAGAATTCTTTCATGAGAAAAAAAGCAAAGAAAATGGAGGATCAACTCAAAAGAAAGAGGGACAGTGGTACTAATTAGCAAACAATTTCCTTTCCTAGATGTGCCTAGATCAGGAGGCAAGAAACCAGGAAACCAGGCAGCCTGTGATTGTTTTGTTCTCTATGGTTAGAGACATTTATCTCTGTTAGCTCACTCTTCTTTGATCGTTTCTTAAAAAATCTAGAGAATTTTCCATTTCTTGGTCCATTTATTATTTTGAAGTTCCAATTCCTCCACCTCCTTTCTACCCCTAAAAACTTAAAACAAAATATTTGATCTTTTTTATAGCAGAATATAGTCAAACATGAAAGAATATGTGGGTTATTTTCACCAATTTCTAGTGAAATTTAAAGACTATTTTCTACCAATTTTTTTCTTGTTACACCCACACTACCTTTTCCCCCCAAAGTTTTTCTTTTAAAATGACATCAGATGTATTATAGAGGTGTATAGTAGAAATATACACTATCAGTCAAGATAGGTTGATTACGTTGTGGTTGTGATAACAACTCCAAAATTTAGAGGCTTAGAGCAACAAAGATTTTTTTTCTTGCCCATAAGATATTTCCCTCATATGCCAGCTGAGGGCTCTGCTTCACTTTGTTCTCACCCAGGGACTCAGAGACAGAGAGCAGCCACTGACTACATTGTCAGTGTTCTTAAACTTCCACCTGAAAATGTCACTGCTGTTAAATTTCTTTAGCCAAAGCAGATCAGATGGCCAAACCTAACTGCATAGGGTCAGATGAATATAATTTTTTTCACAAGTCAGGCACTGAATATTTGTAAACAGTTATACAGTCTATTATACCCACTCAACCACAGAGTTATAATGTATCTGCTCTTATATCAAAATCCCTAATAATATAGAAAATTTCTGTAAATTTTGCCTAGATGTTGTTTAGAAAAACATCTAAATTCTGAGATTCAAAGTCCCAGGTCATTGTTTCAACCCTTATCTGTATGTTTGGTTAACAGCTAATGGTGTCACATTTTATAGATAAATAAAGGTCATCATCTCATTAAATGAATGTTTCAGATCATAAGAAAATGTGTGACATGGTTACCAAGGTTCTTCACTCGTAATGAAGGTCTGTAAATGTCACCGGGGGAACCAAGAGCCAATCTGAGGGTGGAAAAATCAGTTCCAATTGTGTTTGTGCAATGGTAATTACGTAGTTGTTTTCCATCCCTCCTCTCTAATGTAATAGATGTCAGTAAACGTGCTCACTGTTCCTTTTAACACAAATTCTACATGGCTCAAAGAGATATATAGAATAGGAGAGGATGAAGTCAGAGTGGGAGTAGTGAAAAAAAGGTCAGGAATCATGACCTTTCCAGTACGTGTGACAAATCAGGCAGTTCAGTAAGTTGCCTTGGGTTATATGCCCACAGTTTACTCCACTTCGATCCCATCTGTGATATTATGATTTATAAGAAATATATATTTTTGTTTTTATCCCCAGTTACTGGCACATAGCTGCTAAAGCTTTAGGAATTTCTTGAGTGAAAGGGGTAAGAGGAGTGTTTTGTTCTTCCTAATAAGCTCCTTTCAACCCCAACTGAGTTTTTGTTAATGAAATGACTCTAGAAAGATAGGGCCTGATTGTCAGGAGCACCAACCAAGTGATAAGAGGGTTGAAACTTTCCATCCCCAACATCTGACCTCCAAGGAGGGGAGACGGGCTGCAGGTCGAGTTAGGCACCAATGGCCAATCGTTCAACAAATCATGCCTAAGAAATGAAACCTCCATAAAAATACTAACTAAAGGTGTTTGGAGAGTTTCTGGGTTGGTGAACTGATAGAGGTGCTGGGATGGCATTAAAGTTCCACATCTCTTCTCTCATACCTTGCCCTATGTCTCTCTTCCATCTGGCCATTCTTGAGTTATCTCTTTTTATAATAAACTGATAACCTAAGTATATTGTTTTCTTAAATTCTATGAACCATTTTAGCAAATAATCAATCCTGAAAAGGGCATGATGAAAACTTTTAATTTATAGCTGGTCAGTCAGGACCACAGGTGACAACCTGGATTTGTAATTTACATCTGAGGTTGTGTGTGTATGTGTGTGTGTGTGTGTGTGTGTGTGTGTGTGTGTGTGTGTGTGTTGGGAGTGAGGGAGGAGGAAACAGCCTTATGAGACTGAGTTCTTAACCTGTGGGGACTGAGCTAACTCCAGTTAGTGTCATATTGAATTGTAGACCACCTAATTGGTGTTCAGAGAGTTAGAAAATTGACTGCTGTAGGAAAAATTCTACCCATTTGCTATCAGAAGTGTTAAAAGTAGAGGAGAAGCAGAAGAGTCTTTTCTTTTACCAGTATCCTTGTATCTGTGTAAATTAGACTCATGATATTTCTCACCTAGACTATTTCACAAGCTTCCTAACTTTTTTTGCCTCCAATCTTTCCCTCTTCACTTCAACTTCCATGCAACAGCAAAAGCTATCTTGTTAAAACCCAGTCCTAAGGTAAGAGTCACCATTAGAAAGGAGTTCACTAGTGCAGAATGAAGTTCAGTCCCTAAACACACCCTTCTCTCAACAACTTGAAGCCAATCTACTTTTCAGTTTTTGTTTTTCAATATACCTCCTCAGATTTAATAAAAGTATACAATTGACAATAGTGAAGCTTTTTTTCTTGAAAGATATAAGTATGTCTACTCTTCTCCTTAAGTTTTCATGTCTCTCTGACCCAAGAGTCTTTGGGAAACTCCTAAAAACAGTTAGGCCTCCTGACAGAAATGAAAGATAAAAATATCTGTAGTCAATTCTTGATAAAGAGTTATATATATTAAATTTAAAAGCAAAAGACAGGTCACTTAAAAATAAAAGCAAATCATTTAACCATGTCAAAGTGAGGTGAAAGAAAGAGATGATCATATTTACTTATAATCACAGCAAAATGCTGAACTATATTAATGTCCAAACATGAATGTACCCTTTAATCAATACCTCAGTTTAGATGGGAACAACCAATAAACTTAAATTCTAGTTAGGATTTATTTTAATTCAATTTTACAAATCATCCCAACTAACTTGCCTTGGATAAGAAACAGTTAATACTGATAAAAAAGAAAAGGCATCTTTTTTGGTTTGAAACAAAAAAGAAAACCAGGGGAAAAAAATCATAGCTGAGTATTTTTGTTTGTGTAATGCTCTGTTTTCTCCTCCCTGACCTAATCCCTGCTCCAATCCTTGCTCTCAAATTCTTCATTTTACTCTCCGAAAAGCTCAGCTCTATGAGAAACAATTCTATGTTCTCAAACTTATCTTCCCTCTACTTTCTGCTTATAACTAAACCTAACTTCCTCTGGGAACACCACATCCCTTAAAGCTCTAATAGAAGTTGCATATTTCCTACTTTCCCAAATACCTCAGTACAGAAGTAAGTCCATTTTCCAAATATTTTTTTACCCTCTGTAACTCTGGGTCTGCTGGGCCTCATGTTATCTTGTCTTATCTCTATCCTTCTCATTACCCTTTTCATCTTCCCATCTTCTATATGCTAGCTGAGCTTTCCTTCAGACATTGTCCACCATCCTCAAATCTCCTACTTTCTCTGACCCATAAACTTTTATCAACTTAGCTTAACTCCTACTCAGAAAATATAAGCCATCAGACTAAAACTACATAACCTCACCTCAACTTCCCACCACAAAATCCCTGAACTATCCCTTTTTTCTCCCTCCTGTTTTAATGTGGAGATCGTTTCTTACTATCAAAAGCAATTCATCCATCTAGGCTTAGATTCTTATTCTCTAGATTGTTCTCATAAATTATACTCTCCTTCTCCAGCTCCCTCCCACTAGCATTTAGCCAAGCTCTATCTCTCTAAACTTAAAGGAAAAAAAAAAACAGAATAAACCTGTTTTTAACCCTTTAGTACTCTCATCCATCATTTTATTTCCTTTCTTACAGTTATTTATTTTTTGTTTTTTAAATTTGGCTTTATTGTCATCCTTCCTACTCTTCATTCTAAATCTGGCTCCTGGGCTTACTGTACAACTGACATTGCTTTTCAAGGTCATCACTGTCCTCTGTAAGCATCCATTGAATGCTTTTGAGTTCTCAGTTTACTTAATGACTCAGCACCTGCCAATTCAATGGAATAATCCTTTTTCTTAAAACACTATCTGGGTATCACCTCTTTTGCAAATCTTTTTCTGTCTCATTTGTTGACGATCACTTCTCATTAACCATTGAACACTGGAATCTGTCTGAAGTCCTTTGCTCTTCTCCCTTTACTCTCTCTCCAAATCATCCAGTTCTGTGGTGGTTTGCAGTTCCCCTTAAATCATCTTTACCAGTCTGTGGGCCTCTTCTCTGGTTTTGATCTGCTTTTGTTTTCAATAGCCCTTCAAAGGACTTTCCTTGGGGTGTTGGAGCTGGTCTTAATGATTCCTGGGATGGCTCCTACAACCTTGAAGGGAAAAAAGCTGGCTTACATTGAGTGAGGTAGAGACATCAGAACAGCCTCAGCACAGTTCTGAGGAAAAGATATAAAGGACCAGAGATGTGGGCATGTTAGAATTGTTTTATTCTCTAATACCTCAGAACCCATCCAATGATAGAGGAGGTGAGAAAATAGCCCTGGTTGATAGGTGGATCAGCTTGCTACAAACTAAAACTAGACTGCTCCTGGTCTCCTACATACTACATAATCCAGACATTGCTGTCCTGATAACGACTGGAACAGCCTCTTGAAGAGACATCTCAGGTACCAGTTTGAAGATGACACTCTATGATACTGAAGTGTTGCTTTCAGGATGTAGCATATGCCTTATGCCAGTGGTCATTGTGTGTTGTTCTGTCTCTGATAGGTAGAATATATGAATCTGGGAGCCAAGAGGTGCAATTACAAAGAATCCACTCATCTCAATTCTAGTGATCCACATGTCTCCTGGGAAATTTATGCTGAGGAACCAGACCAAAGACAGGCTTTAATTACCATTTCTATGGTGCCAAATGCCAAATTTATTATCAGACCCATAACTTTTTTGTGAGCTCCAAATTTGAATATACAACCATATATCTAATATTCCAATTAGATGCCTCAGAGGTATCCGAAACCTAGTATGTCAAAAACTGCACTTACCATCTCTCCCTTCCTAGGGTATATCATTACAAGTGAATAGTACTGCCATTTACTCAGGAATTCAAGCCTGAAATCTGGAGTCTTCTTTAAACTTTCTCATTCCTTTATCCACCATGTTTAACCAACTATCAAGTTTTGCCAATTCTATCTTCCAAATATTACTCCTGTGTTCCAAGAGGAGGGACATTATTACTCCTCTCTACTCCTATTGCCACCACCCAAATTCAAACTGCATCATTTCTCACTTAGATATGCAATAGCCTGCATGGTGGCAGCCTCTAAAATGGTCCCCTATGATTTCTTATCTTCTGGTACCCACACCATTGTGTAATCCTCTCTTTTAGTTCTAATAAATAGAATATAAGAAAAACGATGGGATGTCTCTTCTGAGATGGCTACAAGAAGACTCTGGTTTCCATCTTGTTCTCAGCCTCTCACTATCCTGCTTGCTCTGAGGGAAGCCAGTTACCATGTTGTGAGCTGCCCTATGGAGAAACCCACATTACAAGGATCTAAGGAAGAAGCCTCTAGAAATAGATAGTGAGGAACTGAAGTCCTCAGCCCAAGGTCCATGAGGAATTGAATCCTGCCACAGCCACATGAGTAAGCTCCTCTCTGTTGAGCTTCAGATGTAACAGCAACCCTGGCTGACACTTTGACTGCTGGCCTGTGAGGCCCTGAGACAGTGGCAACTGGTTAAGCTGTGCAGGTACTCCTGACCCATACAAACTATGAGATGTTTGTTGTAAGATGCTAGGTTTTGGATAAATTTTTGACATGATAATAGATTCTGAATACAGTTTCCTGACTGGTTTGCTCTTGTTCATTCATTCTTACCTTCTCCAGTCAATCTCCTCAAAGAAGCCAAAGTCTTATTTTAAAAGTGAAAATATAATTGTGTCATTTTCCTGTTTAAACCTTTAAATTGCCTCCTACTGTTGTTGGAATTGAGTCTGAAATCCTTATTCTGGCCTTTGAAGCCCCATGATCTAGCCCTTCCTGCTTTTGAGTCTCATTTTACATTACTCTTTCCCTCACTCATCCTGATCCAATTCTGGCCTTCATCCAGGTTTTGGGTTGCTGCTGTTTTTAATGCAACACATTCTTTCCGATGTCACACACACTGCTTCCTCTGCCCCGTACTCTTCACTTGCTGATTGCTATCCATCTTTTAAATCTCCCTCAGATGTTACCTCCCCCAAGAGGCTTTACTAATCCCATCTCAAACTAAGTTAAGTCCACCTGCTACACATCCTATAACACATCACACTAACATGACAAGAAATATTTGTCACTATTGGTTCTGACTTTCCTATCAAACTGTAGACTCCCTGAGGGCGGAGAAGATAACTCTCATGTTTATCACCAGTTCCTGGCACATAATATGAATTTTACAAATAGTTCATGAAGAAAGAGAAGAAAGGGAAAAATATGAACAATAAAAAATCATTCTTTCATATTGCATTATAAAATATTATAATTATTTCAAGCCACCTTAAAAATTAAGCACACCAAAAAGCAGCCAATGTTTTACATGCCAAATGTTTGAGACTGATTATTCACGTGTAAGCTTTCAACCTATGATGCAAAAGCAGTGTGAATTATACCAGATTTTAGACATTCAAGTAAATTTATTTGTCCAAATATTACTTCTCTCAACAAATAGTTATTGAATGTCGCTCTGTGACGGGAAATTTTCTAAGCTCTGAACATCAGAGATAATAATGAAGTTTCTGTTCTGAGTAACTGGGTGGATGATGATGCTGTTGACCTAGGTGGAAAAGACTAGGGAAGGGCAGATTATGGCAAATGTAAAAATATTTTTAATAAATTTAAAGCATTATAGAAGCATATATTGTTTGTTAACAACTACTGTTGGTCCTTCTATTTTGGGACCAGTATCATTATTTACCAATGGTAAGAAAGTTAGAGTTGAAAGCTCTAGAAACAATTTCAGATTTCTTCTGGCTTAAAAATGTTATTAGTGTTTTAGTCTATACTCCATAAATGCACAATCTCTGAGTGCAGGAATCTAGATTCTATATATGTATTCAATTTTTATAAGAGTTTGAAGGGTTTTGAAGAGAATGATAAAGGAACTGCAAATGTAGAGTGTCCTTGACCTAGCAACTCTACTCCTAGGTGCTTCCAACTGCAAAGCTGAGCAAGTAATAGGCCATACTGTTGAGTATCTCCGAAGCAAAATGAAACTTAGTTTCATCCACTTATGGGTAGCATCCTTGTGTTGACCCTGTAAAGTATACAGTTGTTTTTTCAAAGGAAAATGTGGGGGGAGAAAGCCTGTTATGTATTAATTTTATAACTTTGAAACCAAAGGATATTTTAACTCACCCATTACCCAAGAGAAATTAAAACTTATGCTCACAGAAAAACCTGTATGCAAATGTTTATAGTAGCTTTATTTATAATCACCAAAAACCAGAAACAACTCAATGTCCTTCAACTTGTGAATAGATAATCAGACTGTGGTGTATACACACGATGGAACACTAACTAGCCAGTCAAACAACGAAATAGCAAATTATTGGTACATGCAACATGGATGAATCTCAAATGCATTATGCTAAATAAAAGTATCTAGACTCAAAGGTTACATACTATATAATTCTATTTACACATTGTTTTGGAAAAGGAAAAGTATGGGGACAGTGAACAGATCAGCCGCTGCCGAGTGTTGGGATGGGAATAGAGGTTGACTACCAAGGGACATTTTTGAGTGAAAGAATTTTACCTTACTGTTGTGGATTTACACAACTCATTTGTAAAAACTCAGAACTGTTCACTAAAAGAAGTAAATTTTACTCTATGTAAGAGATATCATGCATTTGCACTGAGTTAGAAATGTCAAGATTAAAAATAGAACAATGGTAATGAAACTCAATGTTAAGTCAGAAACCCCCAAAAGTCCAGAATGAGCATACAATTTCACATCCCCACAGCCCTTTTCCTGGCAAACTGGCATCAATAGCGCAGTCAAGGAAAACACCAGACACATGTATTAAGCAAGCATGATTAAGAACTCTGTAGGTTTAAAGCTCTTCCTGACTGGAGGTCACTGAAGCTTGTTGAAACCACGGGGGCCACTGAGAGTGGGAAGATTCACTGTTAGATATCATTTCCCAAGGCAATAGCAGATTGATTAAATCTAAAATTGATATGTCAAAATTATAAACTGCAAAAGAAAGTGATTTGCAAAATACTAATTGAATTTCACTTCCCTATCCACCTTAATACACAGAAGCACAAGCCAGCATAAAGCAACAGAAGAAAGGCAAGACATCACCAGAATCATCTGTGTTGAAATGCTGACCCCTGGTGTCCATAAGACATTAAATCATGTGATTCTGGACGACCACTTGATCTGGTCTTTCAGTTGTTGGTACAGCTACTTATGAAAGAAACAATACAAATTTTAAATATAATTCAACCTGGAAAATTGTGCTTGGCACAGAAAATGTGTGTTTGCTTTGCCACCATTCACTTCAGCTTGTCTAACATCCTCTTTCCAGGTATTTGTCACTTGTTCCATTTTTCCTAGGAAGAATACAATTATCTGAAGCAAATTAAGCCAGCACACTCCCACAAAAATAAAAAAAAAAAAGAGAACATAAAGAAGAATTAGATTATGTTTAATTTCTCATTCGGCCATATTCTATTGTTAGAATTATTTATTCTGCCTGCCACCTGATTCTCATTCATTTTAATTTGAATTCTTATTGTGATACATGAGCCACTGCTTGCTTTAATGGTTAATTCATGATTTGCTTCTCAGATCATTTAATTGCTATCTTGTTTAGCCTTGGAGAAGCAATGAGAGTAATATTTTTTTAAAAGATAACTATTAGTTCATGAGAAAAAAATTCATATTGGGAGAAATTTTCAAATGTTGCCTTGCTCATTCTTTCATCAAAACATTAAAGTATGTACTGACTATATGCCAGGCTACATAAAAATAGCCCTCTATTCCTTCTCTGTCCCAACATTCCCCCCACCCGCCCCGCTTCCCTCATATATAACTGCCTCCCAAAAGAAACTGGTTGTGTAAATCCTCTTTATTGCTTTAGAGCTTGTTGTATGGTCCTTAAATATTATTCCTTGGCCAGTCTTCCAATTCCTCTAAAATGTAGATCTGCTTCAGAGTTACTAGCATGACAAAGACAGCCCTATTAGTTCTATCAAGGCCTCAAGGGTAAGTGGAAAATGATATCCAAGTAGAAGTTTCAGTCTAAGTCCTATAGTCATCAGTTCATTCAGTACATGTGTATTGAGTGAGCATTGGCTTATCTAGGTGCTGGGACAAACGATCAAATCTTAAGCATTCACCATTTGCACATCTCACCACTGTTTTCTAGACCACTAAGAAAAACAATGCTAATTAAACTTACTGCAATGCCTAAAATGATAGTCTTATAGCTTTGAATTTTACTTCACATATTCTCAGAAATTTGGCAATTTCTTCAGCTTTCCACTGCAACACTTAGCAAGTTATAGGCCACATTTTGTGTGCATCTCAGAAAATGCAATCCTGCTTTATATGCATACGGGTAGTCTCCTTGTGCAGGCTCTATAAAGGGTATGATTGATGTGTTAAAAGGAAATGTGGAAAAGGAAAAAGAAGCCTGATAAACCAAAGGATATTTTAACTCCTTCCCTTCGAAAAATATAGGACAGAACTTTAAACTGAAAACATTTTGGTGTGTGGTGATAGACAAGTGTCTAGTTTCATTTTTTTGCAGGTGACTTTCCAGTTTTCCCAGCACCATTTATTGAAGAGGCTTTCCTTCCTCCACTGGATGTTTTTGGCTTCTTTGTAGAAAATCATTTGCCCAGATAAATGTGAGTTTACTTCTCAACTCTTGATTCTGTTTCACTGCTCTGTGTGTCTGTTTTGCTGCCAATACCATGTCGTTTTGATTACTGTCACTTTGTAGTATAATTTAAAGTTGGGCAGAGTGATGCCTCCAGCCTTATTCTTTTTTCTCAGGATGGCTTTTGCAATTTGGGGTCTTTTGTGCTTCTATACAAATCTAATAACCTTTTGCTCTATTTCTTTAAAAAATGCTGATGGAATTTTGATGGGGATTGCATTAAATCTTTCTAATACTTTAGAAAATAAGATTATTTTAACTATGTTGATTCTTCCAATCCAAGAACATGGAATATCTTTTTTTCATTTCTTTGTATGTTCTTCGATTTCTTTTAATAAGGTCTTGTAGTTTTTATTATATAGATTAAACTGAAAACATTTAGCTTTATTTTTCCTTAAGGAATTAATAATTTGTTCTTATTTTTTCATTTACCATGGATGGTTAAAGAATTTATTCTGGCCAGGTGCCAGTACTGTGAGGGCCATTTGGGAAACTACAATCTAGAGCTGAGATCTTCACTTTTTTTTTTTTTTGCTTGTGTATCACCTAAAAGAATTTTTAAAATCTATGTATGCCTTATTTTTAAGGTGAGATTGACATTTTTCTCCATCATTTAAGTAATTGCAAACTATGTATAGGTGTATTGTAAATATTGCTATTTTAAAATAAAACTGTTATATCATGGCTCTGTTTTTTTAAATATGGAGTTGCAATCATTTTTCTAGTGACAAAATATTTGCTTCAGTACCAAATGTAAGCCCATTGCCCTATTCCTACACCTTTCTCCATACACAATTAACTTTTTGTTTCAATGCTTAATCACAGTATCATAATCAAAGATATTTTAAATGTCAATAAAACGCACTCGTGCAGTGCCAGAAATGCACCTAACTTATGAAGCAATGCTAAACAACTACAACCAGGTTTCTATAGATTTATTTGGGCATTTACAACATGACCAACAATGACTATGAATCACATACAAAATGCAATGACATGAAAATGTAGGAAATGTGCACCTTAGAACTGGATTGAGGAAATATGGTCAGGTGATCTCATGGAGAGGGAGACATGTGGTTATTTATGAGGAAAGAGCTGATCTATGCTAGACTGTGAAAGCAAGAGATTGAGAGAGCGAGAGAGCGAGAGCGGGAGGGAGGGAGAGAGGGAGAGGGAGAGAATTCAATTCAGTGTTATTTATGAGACTAGCTGCCTTTCCATTTTCGAATTAGGATCTTTCCTTAAGGAGTCTCTCCACATACGTCAGATAAGGACCTGGCTTAAAGGTAGGTAGGCAGGCAGTAGATGCCAGGCAGCCTTGAGTCTACTCTGCCCAGTGGTTCTCCAAGTCTGATTCCTAGACCAGCAGCCCCGGCCTTACTTGGGCACCGTTGGAAATGTAGATTCTTGGTCCCAACTCAGACCAGCTGAATCTGAACACAAGGGGGTGGGCCCAGCACTCAGTGTTTTAACAAGCCCTCCAGGTGATTTCCATACAATTTACAGTTAGAACAACTGCCTCAGGGAAGTCTAAACCAATGATAAAAAGAAAAATTAAAGTCATTTTATTTCCTTTTTGTTATTCCATTTGTTTATAAAGTCTTATTTAAATTTCCAGTCCCTTCTCAGGTATCCTCAGAGGAAGTAAGGAAGGAAGCCTGTGGTCATGCTTTAGCCAAGATGTCCAAGAGGGCACACCTTGAGGCCATCTTGGTGGCAGCAGCAGCAGTTAGTGAGAATCCCTTAGAAGAATAATCTTAGAGGAAAAAAAAAAATGGGTCCAGCTTGGCCTCACTTGTACAGTTGTACACTACCACAGGGTCCCTGACCTCTGGGCCATGGACAGATACCAGTGTGTGGCCTTTTAGGGACTGGGCCTCACAGCAGGAGGTGAGTGACAGGCAAGGAAGGGAAGCTTCATCTGTATTTGCAGCTGCTCCCCAGCACTAGCATCACCTCCTCTGCTCCACCTCAGATCATCAGACATTAGATGCTCATAGGAGCGCTAGTCCCTGGTGTCAAAAAAGGTTGGGAACTGCTGCACCACCAGACCCAGTTATTAAACTCAGGGGATTTGAGTTAGTTTTACTGAGGCATTGTTTTCTAAGGTGAAGACAATTTGGAGTGGGAGAAGTCACACTGTGAGAGAGTTCCGTTTTGATCTCCCTATGCTCCTCAGTATGTCTAGAGACAGTCTCCTTTTAGTGTCTTTCATACATCTTTACAAAAAGAGAGAAACCAAACAAGAAAAAAGGCCCAGGCTCAATGCCTTGGCAATCTCCAGTTTCTATCTAGAATTCAATAATATTTTCTTGTTTTCTCCATTATTTCTCTTCGTGGTTAACATGAATTATGGCAGGAAATAATTGGTTTTCCATCTGAAGTCATTATTCATAAGTTCCAGTTAAAGAAAATGTATTTAAGTGAAAGATGCAACATTTTAAAGAAAAACATTAGGATAGTGATAGCAGAGGCAGTTGAAGGGTATGGTATGTAAATTGGAAACACTCTGTTAAGAAAGATTGTGGGTTGTTACCCTGGCACTTGTTCAGAGACTTGAAACTCAGTTCCTCTCTTCAAAGAGACCATTGTTATTCCTAATTCAACCTTTAGGCTGGCTTTCAGAAAAGCATATACATACTACCTTGAACCTTACTCAATCAGGTATAACAAAAAACAAAACAATAACAACAACAACAAACAGAAGAACATTGAAAAAAGAAAATTGTGATAGATTTTTAAGGTAAAGGACCCCTGTGGTAGTGTACAACTGTACATTTTAAAGATAAAAATTTCAATTAAATTTATGGTAAGCTATCCTTTCTAATGAGAAGAGGACAATTAAGAAGATACAACTCTCTTCTATCACTCTAGCAATGAAAATGCAAATAATTCCCACTGAGAATCATAATTATTTACATGCTGTGCACAAATTATTCTTCTGTATATAATGATGTAGGCATTTGGTTTTAATAAAATATGGCTTTATTAATCCTAGAGTTAAGATTTCTCTATAGCACTATTCCTGTAAATTTTTTTCCTTTTAAATGCATCTTAAGAATACACATTAATACTTCCCATGGCATATGTGGCAATGGAAGCTTTTGCATAGAAATACTAACTACTCAGTTAAGTTCCATTATCATCCTACATAAAGTTCAGCATGGAGAGTTATAGTTGTAATGTAAATTAATTTCTAATTAGAAAATTGTCTTAGTGTATACTTCATAGAGCTTGGAGCAAGTCTTAGCATGCTTACTGGTTTGGAAGATGTGAAAGTTTGTTGTAAAGCCTAGTAAGTGATAATCAAAGCGGGTAGTAACATCCTCCTTTGCAGGGTGATGCTTCTATGAGGGCAGAGATTATTCAACTAGGATTCTCTTGGCAACCAAAGAGGCTTTGACTGGATTCCTCTCTTTGGCCATTTTTCCTGCTGGAATCCAAAAACCACCCAAGTAAATAAACACACCATGAATGTTACTGGATTTCAGAGACCATTGGGAGTCAACAAGCTGATTCAATCATTACTAACAACCCCCAGTTCCAGAGATTCAGAGCCAGGACCCTTGAGTTACTAACTCATTAATAATTAACAGAAATAAAAACTGAACCAAACTATGACAATTCAGAACAAAAATGAAAAACACATTAATCATCAGAAGGGGGTGAGGGCAGAAGATGCCAACTTCTTTCAACATCAAGATCCTTCTACAAAAGACTGTGAGCTGAAATGAAACTATTTGCCAGAGGCTCCTAGAGATAAAGGTGAGCTCCTGAAGAAAATGTTCCAGATGCTGGAAATACAACAGTACAAATCAGACAATATTGCGTCCTTGTTTAATTGTTGTCATTATGTATGCAAAATAGAACTCTGAGGCAAACAGCAAAGACAAAGCTTGCCTAAATTTTCTTCTTTCTCTTCAAGGTGACTGCTTACAAAATCTTGCCCAATCATCTTTTTCTCTTTTATAACCCATTATCAAGTTTTCCCAGTTGAAAGGCATGAGTTCCTGCAAGTGTCTAGAGGTTGAAAATAGGATCTCACTGCATTTTGTCCCTTTCTGCCTATCTCCTCTCCACCTGTCTCCTTCAGAAACTTGGAGGGAATTTCCTGAGGGTCACTTGCTCACTGCACCTGCAAGTCAAGTCTTAGGACCCACCTCAGCTCTCTTCCGAACTGGTAGGACTCCACCTACATTTCACAAGTGTAGCTATATTATTTGTCTACTTGCCCGTGACTTCAGATTCTGTGTCAAGTGCCCTTGTCACTAAACTCTGGGGCTTTCCCCAGATATGGTTGTTTCCTGATGAAACTAATCTGGATCTCCCTCTACTTTGGGGTTTTCCCCAGCTTGCTGTGTGATATTAGCCTCACCACTTACCTCCACCACTCTTCTATTTCCCACCTATAGTGGTGTGCAATGTTATGACCAATAATTGGAAAATGGGCCCTCTTCCAGGAGACTTAAAATACTTCATCGCGGCTACCTGGTATCCCTCACAAAACCACAGTGAGAAAGTTTTTGTTATTTATGCTGTTTTTACATTTTGGTTTCATTTTGTAGATATAGATACCAAGACACTGAGATGTTTAAATAATTTTCTGAGGATTATGTGTTGTCATATTCAATTGGCACTATATTTTCAAAAGTTTCTGATTGCACTCTCTGCTCTATACTATTCAAATCAAGTCGTATAGATAGAAATATTTATCATTGGTATCTGGCAGCAGTCAAAAATTTTAGTAATCACCAATGAAGCCAGAGACCTTGCTCTTCATTATTTTAGCAAGAATTTAAAAAGATGTTTGTTACATATTTGCTCAAGTAATAGTTTTTATTTCCAACTTAAGTGCATGTTCTGTTGCTGCTTCTGAAACTTAGTGGAGTGTCCACAGTCAAGTGCATGGCCGGACAGGCAGTCCATGCAGCCTGCACACACACACAAAACCAAACCTCCTGCAGAGCCAGAACAGCACATGGTTCAAGACAGAAAACACAAGAAGCGGCCTTGCCAAGGTCCAAAGTTCTGGGCAAGAATGCCAAGAGCCAAGTCTCTAGAGAACAAACAAGCAGGCAGAAGGTCTCCCAGGAACAGAGTGTGCTGCTGCATTTCCAGTTATGCTGGACTCCAGGCAGGGCATCCACCGCTAGCAACATGCCCTCTTCCCAGGGTCTCGGTCTAGGAAGAGCAACAGGATGTACCTTGGAAAGAGCAACAAGATTATCCACCAAATCACGTTTCTACAGATTGAAAAGTCAGCCTGATTTTGAAAAGTTAGACTGATTTTTCAGAGCAGTTTTCTTTGAGGGAAAAGTGATATGAACAACTTTTCCCCACTCCAGACTCAGTGATCTATATTTTGCACTGTCTAAATATACTGTTATTAGGCTCCTGAGTTACCTGCACTGTGACTGAACGCAGCCCACACATTTAAAGTTCTATTAATATAGTAAACCAGAATTATGAATGAAGAAGTAAGGGAAGAAGAGAATAATAAGTGAAGCATGGAGAGGACAGATAAAATAGCATAAACCAGCATACAGCATTAAATCATGAAGAACTATGTATAACAAGCAAAAGTTTTTACAGTGACAATATTTGAAACTGAACTCAAGTGCATTTGAAATATGACAGCAGGATAAAACTAGGTCCTTGCTTTTGGTTTTTGTTGTTTTGATGTTTCCAGCCTAACACTTGGAAGACGATGCTGAGAATTTCTCAGTGACTGTGGTTTAATAATTGTTGTTAAGGAATAAAAATATGAACACTGTTAGTAAAGTGTTTATTCCCTTCATTTCCTATTTGAGACTTATTTCCTAGCTGTGACTCCAGCAAGGAATTCTGAGTAGACTAGGATGAGACCCCCGAAACATTTTTAAAGGGTTCGTTAGCTATGGAATCATAAGAAAGAATTTCAAGTAATAATGTCTTATATGTATTCAAAATGTATGTGACATGCTCTTAGGTACACCTCTTTGATAATATGCACAGGACATCGTAGAGTTACAGACAGTAAACTGATAAAGAGAGAGGTAAAGTGATTGGCTTGATGTCAGAAATCAGGTCCAAAGACATACAGATCTGTAAACCGAGAAAAAGATTGTCTGTTCAGGTTGCTGGTTTTCTAAAACAATAGGCCAGCTTTGAACTTGGCAGTATCTTCCATCTAAGGAGGCGGATGCCAAAAAGGGCATTAACATTACACTGTACAGAAGCAGCATTATAAACATAGTATACAGATATGGCTCCTTGCATTACAAAAGATTCACCTGATATCCCGAGATTCCTCAAAGCATGGATGAAGTAACAGGAATGCAGATCTCTGGCTTCCCAGCTACTGTGTTCTGAGCTTTGTGGCATCTTCCTCTCAGTGTGACTAAACATAAATGGTATCCTAATTATGTTTCTCTTTTTCTTGCATTATAAGAAATTTTCAGAAGTTGATTGCCACTGTAAGATAATAATTTTACCTATTGTCAGTCATTATTACATAGACATATAGAGATCACAGTTGGCTTATTAAATTAAAGGCTTCCTTTTTCTTCTCTTGGTTAAAAATAAGGAAGGGGAAATCAGACTAAAGGGGGCTTACATCAGAGCTTAATGGCAAATTAAAGTGTGTCTATTGGTGTGTGCATGTTTCTATGAGTCACCTCTGTTTTTATATTGGAATAGACTCTTGGAACCCTCAGGTTGACTTTTACTTTTGTTTTACCTCCCTTTCATTTTTGGGTTTCCATGGTATCAGGTTTAAAGTCATCTATTTAAATTGAAACTTTAACTTTTTCCCAAATGTTTTTTCCAAACATGTTTCATTTAACTTTCTACAGATCAAATGTAAACACATACCTTTTGCAACAACAGCTCTTAGCCTAGTGCCTTGCAAATACTTAGTGCATAAGAAATATTTATTGATATTTCTGTTCCCAGTTTTATTCTCAAAATATGCTTTTTGATGCTTCAGTCTTCCGCATGGGATCTTGTTCCCCTTGATTAACAGGTGAGAGACCTAAGTTCACAGACATCAGTGGGAGAACCAGGACTCCCATAGAACTTGAGCCCCCTGACTACACTGAGTGCTCTTTGAAGTGCATCACGTGCTTTCTCCCCAAACACTGCTATGAAGTAAATTGAAAAATTACGAATTAGAATCAGTCATCTGGGAAAGCACATTCTGGACAAACAGCAGTAATAGTAAAGGTCTCACTGTAAAGTTCGCTTCACGTGACCAACTGCAGAATGCTTTGACAGCGTGGATTGATCTGTTCTTTCCCTGGAAGCCGCCTCTAGAGGGCAGTGCTCTCTTCATAACACATAGAGTTCCTGGGTTCAGAACCCTGGAGCGAAAACCCAAAATGTTTGACATACTTATTAACAATTTTAAATCAAACAGGACACACAAATATCTCAGGTCCAGTAGTCTTTCTGTCTGTGAGGGCGAGGAAGAGACTGAAATGGGTATGTAGCTCTGTGGGCCTTTTCCACTCTTTCCCCCATCCCCAAGTACAAAGGCTCGAAAATTAACACAAAATGAACTTGAAAATTCCTTTAGAATTCCAACCCAACTCTCTAAAGTAAAACATCTAATTTTAAAAGCAGAAGTGGAGAACAGAAGGCTAGCAGGATGCGTGCAGAGAACTGCTGCCAGCCGAGCGTTGCTGTTGCTGGAGGAGCCAAGGCCTGCAAAGGAGGCAAGAGACGGCCCCAGAGCGCCGCGCGCGCCGGGAAAGGAAGTCGACTTTCCCCATGTAGGTTCCAGGAAGCCATGGAATGGCTTAGCAGAGAGAGACAGGGTCAATTTGTGTTTTATATGGATCATTCTGGAAGCTCCTGAAAGAGCAGAATGGAGGGAAGCAAGTCTGGAAACTAGAAAGCCAGTTAGGAGGCTGTCGTATTAGTTCCGGCAAGAAAATGTGCACCTGAGACTGGGCAGCGGTGGAGGGAGGGGAGTGGATAAGATGGATTTGAGAAACTCATAGGAGAGGAAACCATCAGGGTATAATAATAATTAGATGACGAGGGTAGGGAAGAGAGGAAAATCAAGGCTCACATTTCATAACTGGTCACTGAGTAAAGAGAAGGTGAAACAACAAACAGATTGAGGTTAGAGAGAAGTGCTACTTAGTTTTTGAAAATTCAAATCCGAAATACACAAGTGAAAAGTAAAGGTGTCTGGCAGGTGATAAAATTAGTGATTCTGACGCTGGGAGAAGAAATCTGAGTTGGAGATCAAATTAGAGAGCATTAGCATATAGGTGGTGGTTAAAATCCTGCGAGTGGATAAATTCACCCAAGAAGAGTATCAATAATGAAAAGAGCCGTAAGCAAAAAGCAGGCCCTGGGGGATACTAGCATGTAAGTGGTGGGTGCAGAGAAAGAAGCCCATGGTTAAAAAGAAACAGAAAGGAATGAGACAAACTGAGAGAATTACTTTGTGGGGAAGGGGCAGTGGTACACATAATCAGCACTGCCAAATACCCCAGAAATATATAGCAATACAAAGATTGGAAAGTGTTCATTGGATTGTTTAATTAAAAGAACACTGTGGCCTTAATAAGAGCAGAAGCCAGATTGCAGGAGGTATAGAATAAATGAAAGGCACATGACGTAGTCACATTGAGTACAGGTTATTCTTTTAAGAAGTTGGGATAAGAGAGAAGAAGACATGAGGTATTCTTCAGGGGACATTAGGTTGAAGGTAGATTTCTTTGTCAACGAATAGGAAGGAGACGAATAAGCTTATAGTCTGAAGGGAACACAGCCCCGTAGGAGGAAAGGATGAAGTTTCAAGAGGGAGGATGGCTGTGGAGACTAATTTTGTCAAGTACGATGGGGCGGGCCTGGAACAAAAGAGAGCACCACATCTGAAACTGGAGAAACATAATGAGGGGTGTGGGTACAGCTGAGTTCGCAGGTGTGGAGGAGGCAAGAAATTGGGGGAGTTCATATTCAATTGCCTCTGTAGCAGGAGACTTTATTATTTTTTATATTGCTATTACTGTGTCATCTCCAAAAATGAACAGGTCAGACTGTTGTGTTTTCCAGCCTTACCTTGAAGGGCTGGAATCACTATTATACTTCTGGGGCTGAAAGCAAGTTTCTGGGATACGAGGGTGGCTACTTCCTTGCAGGCTCTTCTTTGAAGTGGTGCTTTAATTGGGATTCTACAAACAGTCATTAAATTGCCTACTGTATATCTGTGTTTCTATCTGAAGAAGTGAAGGTAGAGCTGGTATGGAGGTTGAAGGAGGTGGGTGACTTTTCTGGACTAAAAACAGGGGCCAGTGGTAGGGAGTTGTGCTAGTGGCTAAAGCCAGGCCCCTCCTGGAAGCAGTTCCTGGAAGCTGGCAGGATCTCTGAAGAGATGGCACATGTCTGTGAGGGGTCCTGAGCTCACCAGTCATGAAAACCCAGTCACCTTGGGTGAGTTGGTCAAGACGTGGAATAGGGTGGATAGGTTTGGGGAATGGAGCCTCCAGCCTTAGGATAACCATTCTGGCCTAGGTGGTAAATAACTAAGCTATAACTACAGTAGGCTGGAGAAGGTCTCCTCTGGTTTCCTGCACCAAACAGTCCTCTAGGGATATCTGACAATCCCTGGCGAGAAGGGGCTCCAATAATGATTGCCACCTTGGAGAGGAAATTTTTACTTTAATTTTTTTTAAATGCTATATGACATTTTTTCACTCCTAAGTATCATGGAGGAACTTCATCACCAATATAACTCAACTTTCTTGACAAAGTAGAAAGTTTGCTAATAATGAGAATATAGAATGGATGTCAGATGCAGGGTGTGAGACACATACAATTTTTTTTTTTAAACAAGGAGGCTTTAGATTCTTGGAATCAAAGAATGTCTACGTTGAAAAGGACCTGCTGAGCCCTCTATTCTGGGTTCCACTGCATCTCTTCCACACAGACATTTTACAGATGAGAATAAATAAAGCTCAGAGAAGCTAAAGGTCATACCGAAAGCCACCCAAGACAGCAGTGCTTCAGCCTATTTGCTCTCATTTTACCCTCAGTTAAAGCAGTGCCCTTTCCAGCGCCGACCGGGGCTGACCACTGTGCTATGCACACCACCTCACCCAGGGCTGTTGCGCCACAGAGGCTGCCTTGACTTCAGGTTTCACCACAAAAGGTGAGACCAGCTTGAGTAGTCTAGCTTCCTTCTCACAGCTGACTCCCAGCAGCAGGACAAAGGCACCTCGGCTTTGGACCGGGTCCCTGGCCTCACCTGACACCAGGAGGCTGCCCTCGGGCCAGAATGAGGCAGCTGCTCTCTCAGCTGCTACTGCGCAGGGAGGGAGGGGACTGCAGAATCAAAGCTGAGAAGGCCCTTGGGCTCCAGTCCCTTTCATCCACAGAAGGGAACTGAGGCCTCTGAGCAGCTGGGGGGCTTGCCTAGATACCTAGGGAGTCTATATCAACAGGAAAAACCCACTTGTTCTGGTTTTTCTTTTTCCATGCTTCTTTTCCAAACACACAGCTCCTTATTTGACTGCAAATCAGAACAGCCCACGCCTCCCTGTATTAAAATCTGCACCAAGAACACCCTGTACAGGTCACTCAAACTCGGATACACACTGAGTCCTGGAAGAGCTGACAGAGGCAAAAGAGCCCCAGCTCTACTGCCTCCTGGTAACTGGGTCAGCACTTCACGCTGAAGAAGGAGGAAAAGGAGCACTCTTCATTTAGCTGATGGAATATTAATGGAATCATGGAATGGCAGGAAGAGAAGCTATAAAAAGACTAGGGCTTCCCCTTTAAAACTGGCAGCCCCAAACCCCAGGTTCTTTAGGAAAGAAAGGCCGAGCAACAAGGACTGAAGCAGAAATCCACCCTGTGAAGGTTGGGGGCCAAAAGGAAACCCTGTGACTGAACTCAAAGGCACAGAAGGGGCTCAACCAAGCCAGGTGACCAAGCCAGGTGGGGAAGGAGAGATTAGGCTGAGAAGAGCTAGCAAAAGTTCACATGAGTTTGCTATGTGAACAGGTCAATTTTCTTGATTATGCTCTCCGTGATTTGTACCTGGAAATAAAACCACCCCTCACATGCATCCTAGAGTTCCACGTTCTTGCTCCATCCCCAAGCAGGCCCTACACTGCAGTTTCTGGGATCCCCTAGACCAGGATCTCTCAAAAAAGGGGAGGGTAAACATACTCTATGTGCAAAATGATTTTAAGGGCACTTGGTAATTTTTATTTTAATAGTTACATGTTTATATTTACAGTCACTAGTTATAATAACTAATACTAGTTTTCCACTTATAATGAATAAAATTACTTTAAAAAGTCTGAGTCAATTCAGAGAAAATTATTCTGACAAAAATAATAAAAGTGATATATAACAGCCCCAAATCTATGAAAAGCTGCCCATAATCTTCCCAAACAAGGAGCAATGTCAATAGCAGTCAACTGTGCCTCACTGTGAGCATAAAGGAAAAATGCATGGTTTGAAGCTTCATGTTATAATAAATGGTCTGAATTCTCCTACCCTGTGTGAATACCTCAGAGGTTTGTTTTTGTTCTGTTTTGCTCTGTTTTATTTTGTTTTGTTTTGTTGTTTTGTTTTGTTTGTGGGAGGCTCTTTATTGTTCTTTTAAACTTTCCAGATGGGTATATTTTCATTTTCTCATTTTACAGTTGGGGGATTCTGGGCCTCCTTTATCCCAAATTACTTACAGGAGCGGGGGTTTGGAGAACTGTGAAGGGCTTCTAGTTCCTAAAAAGACCTCCTATAGAAGAAAGAGTAAAGTATGAAGAGTGACTCTTCTATCTTCTTTCAATGACATATTGAATGCTAAACAAGAAGTCCACATTAATTTTCATATGTGATATGAGATTCTTTGGCCCATGGATGGTTATACTCCCATCTTTCCTCTTTATCTCTTCATTTAAGACTGAAAAATCAAAACCATTTAGACCACTATTTAATCCACTGTAATTTCTAGTCTTGGAAAGCCTTCCAAATCCATGACATTTCTGTCTATAAACCCATCAGGCAGAGATAGTAACTTGGTTCAGTGCCAGGGAAAAGCTGAAATTCAGTAAATATTTAATGTTGTCAATGAAATGATTTCCTTAAACTCCGACCTTTGTTTCAGCTGGTTTCTTTCAAAAGAAGATAAATAAAAGCAAGAAGAGATCTATTTTAGTGCTGGCAAATATACAGAAATAAGGAAAATAAGCTGCAAGAGAACACAAGCTGATCGATCCAATTGAAAAATAAAAAAATAAATGATTTGATATTTTGTCCAAAAAAAGCTAAATTTTTTTCAACAAATTGACTAAGTTCATTAAAGTTTTTGGTATAGTCTCTGCCTGCATTTCCTAGTAGCAGTGTTTACAAGTGGGGCACCTCACAAAACTCCTCTTCTGTCAACTCCTACCTCCTCCTATAGTTTGGTTTTATGTAAGAAACAGCATAAAAATGAGGCATACAACCTGACACTCAAAGAAATAGAACTAAAAGTGGAAATACTAGAATTGAGTAAGTCTCCAATTTATGATTGAAAGTTTTATATTCTGGGACATATCACTACATCTGCCTAGACCTCAATTTTCCCACATAAATAAGGTAGCAAGACTCCTGAGCCATGGATTCTTAACCTGGTGTCCACAGATTTTTTTTAAGAGCTATGTAAGACTTCTAAAATCAAATTTAAAATGTAGTGATTACACAATTTCACTCTTCTAGGTAGAGAATCTATAATTTTCATCTTATTTTCAAGTGTCAACAACCATGTCCTAGATGACTTAAGGTCACTTTCTGGTCTCATATTTTATTATTATAATATGCAGAGAATCAAGGGTAGTGAACAGGCATAAAAGTAGGTAAGTGGCAGAAGATAGACATAGAAGTTATTGTTCTCCTATTCTTCTACTAATGCTGAGCACCTATAGGTTTTTCACATTTTCCTAAAGTCACTCTACTTTCTGGGAAGAAGGGAACCCTGTGTGCAGAATACAAAGCATACCACCTTTGCTGTTATTAAATTATAAAAGCATTCCTAGACATTCACAAACTAGATTTGCATAATTCCTACCACATATTATTTCCATTAGCTTTGACTGAAAAGGAAATCCTTTATGATACTATTAAGTGAAGATGCAGAGTGACTAAAGCCATGTGCTGATTGTTAGAGGCTTTTTAAAAGCGTGGTTTTGACTGCCTTCTAAAAGTACAGAGGCCAATAAACTGAATGGGATCTGCAGAGGACAAAGTGAGAAGAAGCAATAATAAAATGGTGACCTATTGAAAAGATGCAACAGTTAAAAATCTAAAATTGGCACATTTGTCTATAAAGTGAAGCCCCCTGGAGACATTCACTCTGTATTTACTGAGCTATTATGTGAGAAAGACAAGCTAGCATTAACCCGCCCCACTTCTTTGTTGGCACAGAGATGGGAGATGGGGAAGACCAGGGGAAGCCCCTCTCTTCTGTCCACATCTGAAAGCCCAGTTAACTCTTACCAGACATGGGGAAAAAAGACATCTTAGGTTTAACCAAATAGAACTACTATCTTTGTAAATAAAAAATGGCAAAATATTGGCAATGTCATATGGTTGGACCTAGTATGTGGAATACCTCCAAAGCAGGATATTCCAGCTATTTGAGTATTAAAAAGATGTTCCTGACTCATATTTCCTTGGCAGATAAAATTAAGGTTCTAGAGAAAAAGATAAGAGATAGGTAATTCACTGTGAAAACAAGTTGGCCCATTCTTTTTGGTTATAATAATGTTTTTTAAAGGAAAGAAATATTAAAATTTCAAGACATCTCTTAAGCAAATCTAGAAAACAGTTATGCTTCTTACAGAATTCATTTAAACAAATTTCTGACCAAAGCAGAGGTTGTTGGGTATAGGGACATTTGCAGAGTTTCTTGAGCTTAATCATAAAGGGAGAAAGAACTACTTCAACAAATAAGGAATAGCTAATACCTAAGAAATTATTTAACAAAGAAAGAGTTCTGGATTAGCATCATCTCTGAAATTGTTAGATTTTTTTGTTTTTTAAATCCTTGATGCATATAATTACAATATTTAACAGTCTAGATATACCATAATTTAACTAATGCCTAATTGCTGGAGATGTAATTTCTAATCTTTTAATAGTATCAATTTTTCATAATTGATAATCTTCAGTATTAAAATTAGTAGGGTTTGGCATAAGATTATTTTATGCAGAGGAAGTCTGACAGTTACTGAAGTTTAAGTGTTAAAGTTTCCTATGAGTTTAGGAATGGACAGAAGCATTCAGCCAGGCTGTTCGGTCTCTCACAAGCATGGAGTCTATTGGTTTCTCTGTAATGCATCTATCCAAGGGGGCTCACTAGACAAGGTCTTCATCTCTTACAAACCCAATGAAAATTTGATTCAATTAGCTTTATAAACTTTTTATTTAAATTGTTTTGCTACTCAAAGTCCCTGATTTTCCTTAGAGAATTTATCAGTTCAAGAGATCATTTTTCAAAGAGCAAAATTTAAGGCATTTGGGTAGTTTGCCGCTCAGTTTTATTGCATTATAACTGACATATAACATTGTATTATCCAAGGTGTACAACATAATGATTTGAAACACGTCTATATTGCAAAATGATGACCATCACCTCACATAGTTATAATTTTTTTTCTTGTGATGAGAGCTTTTAAGATTGACTTTCTTAGCAACTTTCAAATATTCAATGCAGTATTGTTAACCATGATCACCATGCTGTTCGTTATAGCCTCAGGTCTTATTTATCTTATAACTGGAAGTTTATAAGATAAACCTGCTGACCTCCTTCACCCATCCCACCCACCCTCCCATCCTCTACCTCTGGCAAACAACAATCTGCTCTCTTTATCTATGAGTTCAGTTTTTTTTTTTAATTCAACATATAAAAAAGATCATGCACTATTTGTCTTTTCTGGATTTATTTCATGTAGCATAACGCTCTCGAGGTCCACCCATGTTTTCATGAATATCAGGATTTCTTTATTTTTTTATGGCTAAATAATATATAAAGTGTTACATATACCATATACTAATATATATATATATATATATGTATCTCACATAGAATGATATATATTTTTTATCCACTTATCTGTTGATGAACACTTAGGTTGTTTCCATTTATTGAGTATTGTAAACAACGCAGCAGTGAACATAAGGGTGCAGAGATCTCTTTAGTGATTTTATTTCCTTTGGATATATACTGGAAGTGAGATTGCTGGATCATACAGTATTTCTATTTTTAATTTTTTATTGCTTCTTGGCCTTTTGGTTAAGATTGAGTGTAGTATTGCTTATTTTTAATTTTTTGAGGAACCTCCATACTACTCCCATAGTGGCTACACCAATTTACATTCTCACCAACAGAGTGTACAAGTGTTCCCTTTTCTCCATGTCCTCACCTGCATTTGCTGTCTCTTGTCTTTTTGATGATAGCCATTCTAACAGGTGTAAGTTGGCTGTGGTTTTAATTTGCATTTCTTTGATGATTAGTGGTGTTGAGCACCTTATCATATACCTGTTGGCCATCTGCATGTCTTTTTTCTTTTTTTTTTTTTAACACCTACAGCACCTGGTCTTCCTAGGTGGTCTCCCATCCAAGTACTAACCAGGCCCAGTCCTGCTTAGTTTTTAAGATCAGACAAGATCAGGCATGTTCAGGGCGGCATTGCCATAGACTGCATGTCTTTTTTGAAAAAATGTTTATTCAGTTCCTCTGCTCACTTTTAAATTGGATTGTTTGGTTTTTGCTATTGAGTTGTATGAGTTCTTATATACTTATATTTCATTTATATATTTTGAATATGAACACCTTGTCAGATATATGATTTGTAAATATTTTTTCATGTACTGTAGGTTGTCTTTTCATTTTGTTGAGAGTTTCCTTTGCTATGCCCAAGCTTTTTAGTCTGTAGTAGCTGAAATGGTTAGATCTTGACAGTAACCATTGTAGCTATGTTAGGAGCAGAAAATCGTAGGGGCATGATGAGTAGAACTCAACTTATGGTGCTAGTATTACTGGTTACTGGGCCTCCGAAAGAAAGGCAGCACTGCAATAAAGGTAGGCTCTGGCTTTGTTACCTCTAGCTACAGCTCCCCAGGAAAATTGGGCAGTGGAGCTTATGTTCTAGAAGGGTCTAGAGGAGTCACCAGTTCAATTTACAAGCTCTATCAACAGGAGCAAGACTCTTGTTAGTTGATTTTCCAAGGAAGGCCCATCCGTTTTTTCGGCATTTTTCAAAGGGAGCCAGAAAGGGACTGCTTTCATTCGTTAATAAGTTGAAGTCCCTAATGAGAAGCTTCGTGGTTGAGTCAAAATTTTAAAACAGATACTATGCTGACGTGCAGACAATTTTAAAATTCACAACTTTTATGAATTTTAAAACACACATGTCATCACACTGTTTTCTGAACATTTCTTCCCCTAGTGCAATCAATAGTGAGGCCAATTGCACCCTCATATATACAAGTAAGTTCAGAGACGATCTTTGGTCTCCACTGGACCCTCAGTTATTATCAGTGAATCCACAGGTATGAATAATAATAATGGTAATAGTACATAGTAAATAGCAACAATAGTAAACATATATAATAATTACAAGTCCAGATAAAATTCTGTATATTTAAGATATGATTCTTGCCATGTGAGTTGGAGAAAAAGAACTCATAAAATTATTTTAAAAGTTGCCAAACAAAATACATTTAGCAATAATTTCTAAAATATATAATATGAACAATAAATAGCATAGAAGGAAAAGGGGACTTCAAACGGAAGCAGGAGGGGTTAAAGAAGCATTGAGGAGGCAGAGCTTTAATTGATGGCTTCTTATTTTTTTCATTTTTCCCATAGTGAGAGAGGAAAGGTAAGGGGTACCAAGTGGAAAGCTGTGCCAAGTAAAAGTAAAAGAGCTGGAAATGGCATGTTTGGGACTTAGTGAATATAGAACAGTTTGACTGGAATAAAGAGACAGATTTTTTTTCTGGGAGTAGGAAAGACCTAATTTTAGTCTTAAGTCAGATGGTTTAAAATGCTGTTAGAGATGATATAACTTTATTTTTTCTAGCAGTGGGTTAGTGAGAAAGCCCCATGATTGTTAACTTTCTCTTCATTAAGATAATCAGCCTGGAATCTACCTTGGTTTCTGGTGCTCTGAAAAGAGAGGGTACACAAATGTGCAGAAGGGAAATCTAGAAGCAAATACAGACTCAATTTTATGAAGTACGTCACATGCAAAAAAAAAAAAAGGAATAATAGCTAAATTCACTCATATTTCCAACCTGCAAGGACAAATGAAAAGATAACTCCGTTCAGCACATTAAAAGACTCACTCAAGCTTTCTGGGCTATTCCCTGTGGTCTGGGAGCTTGGTAAGTAGCCTGACAGAGCTGATGGATGCTTTGAGTTTTTAATGTTTTTCAGAAAAGTAGTTAGGCATAGCAGCTGGGATTACATGAATAAATCTTTAATAGTCATTGAAAAGGCCAAGGTAAGCCCAGCAACATAAAAATGAAAGACAGGGAAAGAACAGACAAAAATTGGGCAATTTTAACTAAAGCCACTTATTTCTTCATTTCTGAACCAGTCGAGTTGCTGTTAGACCTCGGGGCTGATAGTGTCATCTGGTAAAGAAAGCAGGATGGCAGTAAAGCAGAATAATTATCTTTATAATAACTAAGATTTGTATAGCACTTTTAAATTGTAAAACACTTATAAATTTATGATGTGATTTAGAACTCTCAAGAATTGGTGCAGTTCAATGGGACAAATCTTAACCTCATTGTAGAGCTGTAGAAGCTCTCGGTGCAAACCTAAGTAGCCACCCTTAATTATTCCCAGAGTAAGCTGTTGAACCAGTCTTCTGACTTTCAGTCCTATGGTCTTTGACCACAGAATTGTTTCCTTTACTTTAGAGACACAAAGACAATTAAAAGGATATATATACACATATATACATATACATATACATATACATATACATATACATATACATATACATATACATATACATATACATATACACACATACATATACACGCATATACATATATATACACTCACACACACACACACCCCTTCTCTTTTATTTTGGCTAATCCAAGATGTCCCTGTCTTTCTTGACAACTTCATTACAGATTCTAAAAAAAACCATTTCCAGTCCAATAGCCCACTGAGGTTAGACCAGAATGCATGGTCATCCTGCTTTTCTCAAAAGGAGAAAATGAATGCCCTAAGGCATCTTTTGCATATAATAAATTAATGCCTCTCCTATGCAAAGTGGCACTAGTTAGCTACCACCCTTGGGAGAACTGAGAAAAGTTACTCAAATAATTGTCTGTGTTTTATGGTTTGGATAAGGATCGTGGTACAACAGTTATTTCTGAAGAAAGAGTCCTTTGGTGACTGGAAGTACCACAGCTCTCCCTGCATACACTCTACAATACAATAATATAGCAATGCTAATGATAATGACAGTCATTTGTTGGGAATTTGCTACATGCCAAGAACTATGTAAGTGCTTCGCACACATTACCTGATTTAATCCTCTCAACAAATTTGAGAGGAAGGTGTTATTATTACCATCTTACAGATGGCAAATTTGTGGCTCAGAAAAGCCAGTTAAACTTGTTCAAAGTCTCACGTGAAATGAGGAAAAAAACTGAAATTTAAGCTGAGGTCAGTTTCATTCCAAAGCGATCCCCTCACCCATTATACTATACCATGACAAGCAGTACTTTATATCTTGCTCTTTGCTGCATAGGGTGACTAATTCTCCCCACCCCATCTTCAACTGTTTTGGAGAAACAGAAGACTTGTAAGCAGACTGACAAAAACAATGGTTGGGCAACAAATTGGTCCTTGACATTAGAATCAATGTTGAAACCAAAAATAAGTATTATATCATAAATTATATATAAATGGAACTTGAAGGAGTCATAAGAGACCATAGACTCCTTCATTCATTCAAATAATATTCACTGGAAATCTAATGCATGCTACATAATGGTTTAGATGCTAAAGGTGAAAATAATGAAATTTCATACCTCCTGCCTTCAAGGAATTTACATTCTGAAAAGAAATATAAGCATACAAACCACTGCAAAACAGTTAATAATTATGAGATATATACAAAGTAAGAGGTGGCAAAAAGAAAAGAAAGATCAACTCTGTTTGGGGACATCTTTCTAGAAAAAGATGCTTGAGATGAGTCCCAAAGTATGAGTAGGAGTTTGACAGATAAAATTGTATGGGAGTGATAATCCAAGAAGAAGAGAATATTCAAAGGGATAGGGTACCACACCACTTGGAAGGTTTGGAGACTTGTGAATAGTCAATATGGCTAAAGTATAGGATGAGAGAAAGGGCAGCAGAAATATTAGACTAGTGAGGCTGGTCATAGAGGGCCTTGTAAGTCATTCAGTGGGAGATGAGATGCCACTGAAATCAGAAAAGAGATCATTGCAATAGATTTGAAAGAGAAGATGAGGAGCTGAGAAATGGGTAAAGAGAAAAGGTAATAAGGGAGTCAGATCAACAGAACCAAACTTAACTCCTGATTAGATGAAGCAGTTTGACAGGTACTAGGGAGAAAATAGTCTTGGGGATGACATTCAGACTCCTGGTTTGGGTTGGATGAGAGAATGGGCAAAGCAATAAAACAGTCAGGAGTAGTCTGAGATAGTAATATTGATAGAACCTCTGGGAATGTTCTGCGGGCGCATAAATACACAGAGAGACTCAGTCACACAGATCATCAAATAAGATCTTGGTATCCCCAGCCAAAATAAAATCTGCCCATTGGTGGCATCCAAGTAAACATTTTTCTCACCATGAAAAATATTGACGTTTTGAATTTATATTTGATCTCTTTCTAAGAGATCAAAGCTGACTTTCCCCAACTTCAAATAAACATGCATAAAAATTCTCTAACCTCTTTTAATATATACTTTTTCACAGAGTCTAGTCTTCAGCTCCAACTTTCTACTAGTCAACCATTTCTAATACAAATACACAAGGATTATATGGAACAATGACCAACTTATATATAAGAACCTGTTTACTCTTATCACTTCATAAAAGGGGAACGTGAGCAAAAACATGGGGTTAAACAATGTATACCTTGTCAGGAAGGAAAAAAATAATTCTCAAACAGCACACAATTGAGAAATTATCGTTGTATATAAAAACGACTTTAAAAATTGTTTTTAAATGTTTAATTGGGAATCAGGCCCTTTGGGTGCAGTGTTACAGTAAAAACCAAAGAACTAAAGTACATTCATGTTTACTTCCCATAATTGCCTTGAATTGCAAATAAAGGATTATAGCAAGATAATATGAGGGAGGAAATTCCTTCTGTGTTAAAGATTAAAGAGTGCAGGTAGGGTGGAAAAGAACTGATATGTCTCATGTGTATCCCAGTAAACAAGAATCGTTAAAGGACATTCTAAGTACAATTAGGATAAAGGCCCATTCAGCTAAGCAGTCACATCTGGCGTCTAGTGATATCAGTTTGCATAATAGAACTAATAAGTTAAGGTAGTGAGATTGTTGGATTCTCTTGTGAATATTAGACTTATTTCCTCAGCGAGTCAGACTTAAAATGTCAGCGAGATCAATTTATGTGAATATAATTAATAAGGTAATTAAGAAATAAAGCTCAAGAGGATATTGCCTGATAATTAATAACCAGCTGGAAAGAATAAGTTCCTAGGAATCAGTGAATTAAATAAAGATCAGCGTGGAGAATTTCTATCCATGAGATATCGGTTACCCTTTAAGGCTGCCAGGGTTAGTATCTGAAGGACATCTGCTAAAAAATAAAACTCAAAAAGGGTTTCTTGAAGTTGTATGTCCCTTCATTTTATGTCCTATCATTTTATGTCCTAGAGAACCTAAAGAAAGTGGGGGCAGAAGTAGGCAGGAAAAAAGAAAAGGGGAACAATGTCATCCACGAAAAAGAGCGCCTTGTCTTGAGTAAGGGTCTTGGTTCTGGCTCTACTCCCACCTCTGCTAGATGTTGACTATAGAAACTGAAAAGACACACTTCACTTCGGGGCCTCAATTTTTTCATCAGTCAAATGGAAGGGTTGAGTTTTGTGACCTCTACGGTCCCTTGAAACTCTGAAATTTGAATTATACACACAGCTCCTGTAACAATGACAACCAAAAAAGAGCTAAAAATTGAAACCTTGGGCCAGAAAAAGAATGAGTAATTGTTGCCTGTTGGTTTTGAATAGGTACTAACAGGCACTGCAGCCCAGATTTTAAAGAAAATAAGAAAAATATAAAAGGAATTGTCCCATTTTCTTAAGTCACGCGTCTGAAAACAAAAACAAGAAACGAAGTGGGGGACTATGGCTTATTTCTCGGTTCAGCTCCTGATAACTTGTTGTTATAAGAGGTCTAGGTCACAGCTATCAACGAACTACCCCTAGTTATAAGAAACAACATAAAGCATTCTCCTTAAAGTTCATTCCCCTCAGTGACAGTGTTCTCTGAAAACCAAAGCTTAAAAATCACAGAAACTTGTTCAACTAGAAAGTGTCATTGCTAACCAGACACTCTGTGATAAGGTGAACATTTTGAAGCTAGGCATCAAATATCTTATGAACATGAGGGCAAGTAAAAAAAAAAAAATAGACAGCTGCCTCAGTTTACCTTCTACCTCCTGAAAATGCTGCAAACCCTGAAAATCCATGGAAGTTTCTAGGTTAAAGTTTGGTTACTCGGCTTTGACTGTGGGCCAGCACAGGGACTAGGGAAGGCCGACTGACTATAAAAGCCAATTTTCCTCAGACCACAAAGCAAGGTGGGGTGAGGGGGCATCAAGCAGGCAGGGGATTAAAACCCTCATACCACCATGTATACACCCAAAACAAAGTGACATTTGGGAAGAAAAACAACAGAAGTAAACTGAGAGTCCCTTTCTCCTTATAAACTCACCATTGGGAGATGAAGGAAGTCAACTCTGGAGTATGATGTCATCCATGTAGTAATGGAGCTGGGGGAAACTAAACATTCTGCTAAGCTTGGTAATTTTTGGTATTTCGAGACAAGATGAGGGTTTTTACAACCAGGATATCAGAAACAGCAGCACGAGTTGACAGCCATCTTCCCTGAACACGCCCGATCTTGGCTGATCTCCAAAGCTAAGCAAGGTCGGGCCTGGTTAGTACTTGGATGTGAGACCACCTAGGAATACCGGGTACCGTAGACTTTAAAAACAAACAAACAAACAAATAAAAAGAAACAGCAGCACGGAAGCCACTGAGACAGACAAACAAGGAAGTCAAACAGTGGAGCCATTTTCAAAGTCTCTGCTTGCTACAAACTAAAAGCATAGCTCTACCCTTTGTTCTACCATGGGCCAGGCCCACTGCACATTTGAGTAAATGGGAGGCCTGAAATGTCTCAAGGCTTGATGCTTCCCAAAGGTCTCTAATGGCACATTTGCTCTTACCTACAAGCACCTGAGCACCAGTAGAACTGGATGAGAATGAACAGCAAGGCCAATTTTCAAAGGGGAAAATAAGTCACTTGATACCCAAGCAGCTTGGAAAGCATGTGTAAATAGTGAAGGGTTGCCACTCAGGCCTACGTAGAATTGGCATGCTGTGAGGCTGACTGCTGCTATCCTTGCAAATAACCACAGAAGTTGGTGTATCATCTGGCGAGGCTGCCTCCTCGTCCAGACTCTCTGCATAGCCTGCCAGCTTCTGTAGCTCTCAGGGTCAACCAGAGATCTCCCAAAATGCCACTAAAGAATCACAATTCTCAGCCCCAAGGTCCCACTTGCATCCTTGTTTCTTAAGCAGAGCACTGGGGCATGCTTTGAGTAGTGATGTAAATTGCAAAGGGTAGACATCCAAATAAAATAGGGCAGAGTGTCCCCCTTTGTCTCTCCCCGAAGGAGTCTGTACTCCAAAGAGAGCCCAACTTTTCAGGCCCCAGAGCAGTGAAAAGATTATTTTAACAGTTGATGGTTTGAACAGGTAGTAGTTTATAATTATTTAAAACCCATGTGTTTAGCATAAGACAACTAATAGTCATTAGATAAAGCTCTTAGTATTTTTTTTTTACACGAAGCAGCTTAGTTGCAGAGTTGTGATATCATATAATCATAGCAGTGCACAGAAATAATTATAACTGACCTGAATTCACCCAGAAGAACAGCTATGATAAATATAGTTAAGTACACTCACCAGGACATCTGTGTGTTATGGTTAGATTTTTCTTTATGGCTCCAGTGTTTTATGTTGTGGAGAAAATTGTGAGCTAGAAATTTGAATCTAGGTTCTAATCAAACCACTGGCCAGTTATGTGACCTTGGGCGATTTACCTCTTTAGGACTCAATTTTTCTTACCTGTAAAATGAGGACATCAGTGACCTGTAAAATTCCTTCCAGTGACAAGTAATGGTCTAATAATCTTGGACCAAGATTGCAAGGAAGTTCATTTGAGAAGAAAGAATATTCCAGCCTTGCCAGGAGTTTCAAGACAATCACAAGGCCTGGACAGTCTTTGCCAATTATTCCCTTTGTAAAAAGGGAAATTGTCAATGTGTAAAAATCTACAGTATCATTTTTTTCAGTTTGCAGATGCTAACACAGTGGTTGGTTATCAACCAGAGGCCATTCTCACCCCTTCTCCCAAGAGATATTTAGAAATGTCTGGAGACATTTTTGTTTGTTACAATTGGTGTGAGGTAGGGGCGTGATGGGGTGAGGGTTGGTACTGGCATCTAGTGGATAGAGGCCAAGGCTGCTGCTAAACATCGTATGATGCACAGGATACCCCGCCACAGGATACCATCTGGCCCCAAATGTCACTAATGCTGCTGAGGACATGCTCTGTGTATACACTGGCTAGGTAGGTAGCTGAGTGATGAAACTGGGAGGCAGCCTAGAGAGGCAGCTACTTCTCACCTTTGCCACGTTGTGGCCATGTAGGGGATCAGGACTTACCGTTGCCAAAATCTTTCAATTCCTCCAGTGCCATTAATCTATATTTTTACATGAAGTGCTGGTGACAACTAATTCAATTCTTTCAAAATACTAAACTTGCCTAGGCAGGGGAAAGAAGTCAGATTTAGCTGCAGGCTGCCTCTCTTTTAAATCTTGGATGGCAAAAACCAGCTGCAGTCCCTTAGCCTTCAAGAATATGTATTCAGAAAAAACATGGCCACCTGAGCTATTGTGCAGTTCTATAAGATTAGTCTAAATAGAGGTTGTTTTTTGGGGGGCGGGGGAAGGAGAGTGAGCAAGGGACTGTCCAAATGCGTAAGTGTGAGAAACATGCAATGAGTGATGGAGAGCAGCAAATGAAACTCCTGTGCTTCTTCTTCTGTCTTGAATTTAGTCTATACTCAGGTTTTGTTTTAATACAAATTTGATTTTCTCTTCCTTCAAATCAGATTAAATCCCAGAGCCCCAAGCCTGCTTAGGTGATATAAGGTAAAAGTCTTCTCAAAACAGCCATGCCCTTTAGTGAGCCTCTCTTGGCCTCACAGCTTTTTGGATGTTGTGACTTGCTCAAAAAGAGTGGTATGGGCTATTGAACCTTCCTGCATCACCAAGTCATGAAAATCTGGAGGCTCCAGAAACTTCTTTTAGTGGGCCAAGCCCCAAAAGATCACTGATATGTCTAGTAAGAGGGGAGAGGTGGTGACATCTCTTCATATCTGAGGAGGCTCCTCATTTGAATCACAAATTTAAAACCATCTGGCTGGCCTTGGGCTTTTCACTGTTCATTAAGGAACTTTCATCTGGCCTTTTCCCGGCTTCAATCATCTGACTCAGACATCGGACACTTGCGCTTAGGAACACTTGGCATTTACTTTCTTGAGTGACTAAATAATAATGCAGTGATTCAGTTTTCTATCATGTAATTTCATCTATAAAGTTTTGGAACACAAAGCTACCAGTTTTTTTTAATAGCAATTTTGCAGAGAAGGTAACACTATGTTAGTTTCTAAGCACTTTAAGCTCTTCTCATGTTGTTAGCACATGTATTGACTTTGATACATAGAACACCTTATGAAGTCAGTTGGTGTGTCTTATTATATTTATTTTATAGATAGAATAGCCAAACTTTGATTACCATAACAACCTATGGAGCAGGTAGTAGAGCACAGACTCTGCATCTGAAAAATGAGAATAGTAGTATCTACCTCATAGAGTTGTTATGAGAATTAAATGAGTTAATAGATATGTAAAGCATTTAGGAAATAACCTGGCACAAAGTAAGCACTAGAGTTAGCTATAAATACCCTCATTTTCCAGATGAGGAAACTGAAGCAGAGAAAACCCAGGCAATCTGGCTGCAAAATATAGCCTCGTAACCATATACTCTCACTCAAAGAAGAAACCAAGAAACCAAGTGCTGAGTCATTCTTCACTCAAGGGGGAGAATGAGAATTTGAAATCTGGGTCTTGCCTCCTGATTCTAGATCTAGTGTCTTTCCACTTCACACTGTGGCCCCTGAGTACTGTAAGATGTATGAGAAAACAAGTGATGCAGGTGAAAAGTTGTGTGCAACACAGTGATTTTCCCGTCTTACTTTGAATAGAACCGAGAATGTATTCATGAGAAGTCCATGACCCTCTGAAACGAAGACGGATAGGAGGAAGAAGAGAGTCAATCAGTCCAGAAACATAGTTAAGCTATTACCATTTACTTATCTCTATATGTGTGTTCCAACCCATCAAAAAGAAGTGTTCGTTCCCCACAGGGAATTCTTTGAGTTCAGTCAAACATACTAAGTTGTGCTTCAAGTCAAAGTAATTGCCCACTCCTGCCCTAGAGAGTTTCAAATATACAACCACTTGCTAGGTGTCCAGAAACTGATCGCTTCATCATCAAATGAGCCAGCCATGGGAGCAATCATTCCAGCAGGAAGGTTAACAGGCAAGAAAATGAATCATCTTATGGTTATAAACACATTTTTGCTGCTATGACTAAAAACTGCTGTGATTTTTTTTTTTTAAGTTCAGATGCGTAGGTATTTTACTGCTGAAAATGCCAAGTCACTGAGCTTTTGTTATGATAACCGACCACTCCACAATAGCATTTTATGACTATTTTTCTGTTGTTATGTGGTCAGCATTATAGATTTCAAATAGATTTGAGCTATTGCTCATCTGCTTTCCAGCATGCAGCATTATTGGCTCTGAAGGAAGCATTAGCTTTGTAGACTGTGAATATATATATATATATATATATATATATATATATATATATATATAATGAATAATTCCGGAGTGCAAATATTACCAAACCTTTATATGTGTTCTTTGTTTCCTAATAAAACTCTTCTAAGGTCTTCCAAGGGGCCCGCCTCAGCTAACCTAAGAATTCATTCAGCTTATTATGTTAATATAGTAATGTGAGAGTCAGGGCTTCTCTGACTGTTGCTGCATGCATTAGGATGTGATGGTTTTCTGAAGTGGCTTGTTTAAAAATTTTGCACTTCCTTGTAAGAAAGGTTCATGTAATGTGATTAAATATTATTATAATCATTATACATATTCATTAAATAAAATTATTTTTCAAATATATACAGAATAAAACATGCTAGACTTTACTTCTAAAATAAAATGACATCTTTCTAATGCAGGTGTACTTTACTTTAACAAACCAGTGGCTTTCTGAGATACTGAATGTGTGTGAAAGGGTTTGCTGGCAACGCCCATGCTGAGCAAGTCTCTCCTTGGGTATCTGTTCTTATCCATTATTCAGGGTCCTTGTTGACTCAAACTTAATCCCTCCTTAGGCACCAAGAACATAACTACATAATCTTTTGGAACCACCCAGGTTTGGGTACTTCTCATTCATCCATACCTAAACAGAGATCCTAATGTGTAATATTTCAAAAAACAAATTACCTTATTTGAGAACTGAAGTAAAACTGGAACAGGTTTATTTGATAATTATGTTCGATAAATATCGCTAATTACAGCATATATAACCCAGGTGTGGTCTTATTTAATCTTTCCTCACAAAGGAATTAGTAAAGTCTTTTGGCCCTGGGTAACTTGGATCTGAGTGTCAGTCCCCTCCTTGCATCATTCTTCTTGCATCATTTACCTTTGGGATTCCCAATTATACACTCTGTGTAGACTTCTCAGATTCCCTCTGCATTCTCTAAGCCTTCACTTCTACCTGCAGAAAGTATCTTTGTTTCAGCAAGTGTTGCTGACGATAATTTCAGCCAGGACATCTTTCTCTCCCCTGCACATTTGTATATCTCATACTGACAGATTTGGCTCCTATGGTGCTTTTCTCTACATCTATTCTCAGGTTTGCACGATTTCTTGTTGTTAACCTACCTGTTAGGTTAAGTCTCAGGCATATCTCACAGTCCTCAGCTGAACTGCAGAACACCTCCTGGCCTTTGGGGAGTTGAGGATGGACAAGACAAGGGCAGAGAAGATGTAGCTCTAGACTCCTAGCTATGCTTCAGCTGAGGCAGCTCAGCTTTGAGCCCTATTTTGTGTGGTGTTGTAGGTAAGATTTTGTTCCAAGCAAGATCATTGGCAAACAAACAAATAAGCAAATGGAGGAGTTTGAACACTCAATGATTGAAAGCATTTCTTTCTTGACAAAGTCACCACAAGATCATGGAACTTACTATTTGTAGTCACCGTTCTGGTCATCTATTGCTGTGTTATAAAACCATCCAAAACTTGGCAGCTCAAAAAGACAACAATTTTATTATATTTCTAGATGTCTTGGGTCAGAAATGCAGGCAGGCCTTAGCTGAGTGGTTCTTGTGTTCCATGTGGCATGAAGGAATTCACTTGGTGATATTCAGCTCTCAGGTGGGTCTGGAGGGTCCACAAGAGCTTCACTCTCAAGAAACTTGACAGGGATTGTAGGAAGGGCAGCTTAGCAGGGTTTGTCAGCACAAGTTCCCACACAAGGCCTCTGTGGCATGGCAGTGTCAGGAGAGTGTTAAACATCCTATATGGAGACTCATGGCTCCCAAAAAAAGAGTATTCTAAGAGACAGGAAGTAGAAACTGAGAGACGCCTTGGGCCTAGGCTCAGAAACTGGCAGAGTGTCACTTCTGTTATTATTCTAAGGCAGTTACAGAGCCTTCCCACACTCAAGGGGAAGGCAACAAATTTCTCGTCTCAGTGAGAAGAGTAACACACAATATGTGGCCTTCTTTAATCTACCATAGTTACAGAACTTTATGTGTCCCAAATGGCCAGAGTCAGTGACTTCACTGCTTCCTCTTCTCTTTCTGATCTTAGTTTTCTTCCTGGTATTATACCCTACACTGGCCAAGGCAATCAGGTGGCTGAGTTGACCTAAAATGGCCAGTCTGGGGGAATAATAGCTTCACAATGTCCATTATATATTTTTGAACTGACTTCCAAGATTACTTACAATTCCCTACCAGTTATTCCACTGTGTAAAGTGAAGATGTTTCACTTTGGCTAGGGTTTCCAGATAAAATACAGGATACCTAGTTAAATTTGAATTTCAGATAAACAACAAACATTTTTTTTTTTTAGTATAGGTATGACCCAAATAGTGCATGAGATATACTCATACTAAACAATTATTTTTTAGTTCCATAGCCCTAATATTTTTCCAGTATAGTGGAATAAAGAATAATAATGGAGACAAGGGTCACAGAATTATTTTAATTCTTTGGCTTTTCTTTCCCATTACATGAGGTTTTTTAACCACATTGATTGGGTGAGGATGAGAAGGATCCAATTCTATCCAAGATCAGTCAAAGCTTATAACCATCACTTTGCCAAACTATATATGAGTGTTTTTTACTGAACAAAAATTTCTGCTTCGCAGATGCTTCTATCATTCTTTTTCTAAGCTAAAGAAAATCTCTGCATTTAAATATTTAAATATAGCTATGCTGCAAATGTAAGGAATCAGTCAAAAATATTTATTGAGAGTGAACTGTGTATTAAGTAAACAATGATTGACATGTGGTTCTTGCCTGGGAGGAGTCCAGAGTCTAGGAGGGATACAAACATGTAAACAGATAATCACAGGGCAGTGTGATGGGTCTTCAAACAAGACAAGAGCAGAGTTTGGTGGGTATAATTAACAGGGCTGGTGTGTGTGTGTGGGGGGGTGTATCACAAACAAGGTGACATTCGATTTGATCTTGCAGGACACACAGGAACTTCCCAGGCAGAGAAGGAGAGCAAAGGCATAGAGCAGGGGGCAAAAAAAGTCATGAAGTCATGAAGGAGCCACCATGCTTGGAGAGCAGAGAAAGGTCTAGTCTGGTCAAAGCTGAGGAGGCAAGACCAGAGCCCCACCCATATCCTCACACACTATAATTACACAGAAAGGGTGAGAGAGGATCTCAATCCATGTCAAAACTCAGTAACATCAAAAGGAAGAATAGCAAGAGCAAGTGGTCGCAGGGCTCAATAGATATTCAAAATAAAGGCAACAGGAAAGATGCCCTACTTCTGCAAAGATAAAAAGTAGGTTGCTGTTATAGCTCTAGCAACTTTGACTCCTCTCTTACTGCAAAGAGTTCCAATTTTTTGTGTGAGGCTGGCTTGGTGGGCTACAGAAAACAGTTGGCTTCTTTTCAATTTTGGAGGTGATCAACAGAAATACTTCCCTGGTAGGCATTTCCCTGACATATTGCATGAAAAAAAAATAGCAAAAATCTTCTAATGGTTTTATTATAAATCTCATGATAGTAGGATCCTAATCTGGCTAGAAAGCAAAGATTCTGTGCCTGCTGAAACCATGTGTGCTTGGGTATTGCATAATTATTATAATTTATGATTAGCGATAGCCCAGTGATACAACATCAATAAAAGAACATGGCAAAAAGCCAATATCCAAGACTGACAAAAGAAACTGTCTTTCTGATGTCTGACACACCTTGAATCATTTGATGTGTCTTTCATACTCATTTTATAAACTTAACTATTAAAACTTGAAAAACAATGATATACCACCACACACCTATTAAAATGGCTCAAAGTAAAGATATATATATATTTATATGACAATACCAAGTGCTGATGAAAATGCAAAACAGCTAGAACACATATATTGCTGGTGGTAATTATACTTCGGAAAAAGTTTGGCAGTTTCTTATCAAGTTAAACTTACATGTAGGTATTTACTCTAGAGACATGTAAACCTATATCCACACAAAAACAAGCATATGAATGTTGACAGACAGCAGCTTTATTCATAAATGCTAAAAGCTAAAAACCCAAAATGTCCAAAAACTTGTGAATAAATTATGTCCACATGGCAATAAAAAAGATACATACAACAACATGACTGAGTCTCAAAAGCATTATTCTAAGGGAAAAAGTCAGATTCATGAAACCACATAATGAATGATTTAATTTATGTGATATAGTGGAAAAGAAGAAAAGTAGGGGAAAAAATCAGATCCATGGTTGCTGGTAGCTGGAGGTGAGGGAGGGGGATTTACTACATAGGGTCATGAGGAATTATCCTATATCTTGATTTTGGTAGTAGTCACATGATTATATAAATTTGTCTAAATTCTTCAAACTTTACCCTTAAAAACAGTGCATTTTACTGTGTGTAAATTGCATATCAATAACAACAACAAAATTAACTTGTATTTCAAAAACAGAAAAAAAAAAAAAACCTTGAGAATTATGAGAGTCGATATCTTGAATTGTCATTTGAACATTGGTTTGATCATTTCCAGCTCTGAAAGCTTTTGATACTTAGCCTTTTGTCGACCATAATATGTTTCCTATAGATCCTATCCAACAGTAGACTTGAATGTTTATCATCCATGTTTAGCCAATTTTGAGAGAATTCATTCCTACTGACTACAGCATCCATTGTATGTAATGAGCAAACTTCTCTCCAATGTAGCTAGAGAGGTCCTAGTTTTATACCATCTGTGAGGGGATTGAGAATCTGATCACTTAAATAATTTTCTCTGTTGTATGGTTTAGAGGGGAACTTCAATTGAACATATAGTTTATATACATTAAACTAGTAAAAAAGAGACCAATTGGGGGTATTAACAGCAGGAGCCAGATAAGCCATGTACTTTAAGAACTTCTTCATTGAATGAAATAGTTTTGAACACCACAGAGGACAACATGGAAAGAATTTTTCTACTACTTTCTCTGTGTGCCATTCCTTTTGCTTTCTTAGAGATAAGTCTCAAACCACAAACCAGAACTAATTCACCAGGGCAGCCAGCTGTTCCCTTTGTAAACAGGTATTTTATCTTTCTTATCTTGATAGTCTTGTGTTGGGATGTAAAATTCCTGAAGTAAAACTCCTACTAAAATTCCTCAGTAGATGAGGCAGTGCTTCCTTTATAAAGCTAATCTAAGTCAATAAAATGCTCTTCAGTGGGGCAGAAAAAAAAAATGAACAGAGCTTAAGAAACACAACAAAGGAGTAACCTTTAGACTAATTTTCTACAGGCACATCAAGTGACATCTGGCACTAAGTTTACAACAAAGTATTCATCAAGTGAGAGGCAGAGAGAATATTAACCTTAAAATCCATGTAGCATTGAAATTATAAAGCACAATATTAATCAGGCAAATTTTCTATTAAAATACATGCTATGAATATACATGTGAACTGCTGGTTATAAATATTAATTTGCATCAGTGTCTTCCACTCAGAACTTCTGGAAGTAATGCTATTATGAAATGTGCATGCTCTGACAAAGCTGTAACTGCTGTGTAGTGGAGCAGGGAGGAGGATCAGCCAACAGGAGCATGGACGCTGGGCAAGCATGAGGACAACTTTACCAAAGAGGAGAGCATTTTTGATGTTTCCCAACACTGTGATTTGTTCTTCCAACCATTTCAATTAGCTACTGGAAGCCACAGCTAACCACTTTAAAGTGACTTTATTAGGATTTTTCAGTCTTTTTACATTGTCTTCCTTTTTGATACCTTGTTGATTTTGAGCCTAGATACTGAATCATTTAACGAATTACCTCTCCATAAATAGAGAATTTCTGTGCTCTGCCTTTAATTTTTCACACACATGCACATGCAAACATCCAATTTAGAGTCCTAAGAGCTTTGCATTTTTATAAATCTTCTCCTTAATTGAAACCGTAGCTAATATCTGGACCCCTTATTCAAGTATTTGATATTATAACTGTTATTTGTTTTAATTTCAATTTTAAAAGTTCTGAAAGTTTACTTACAGATTAAAGTCTCTCATCATTCAACCCACTGCCAGTGGTTTCCAGAAGTCTGTGTATTTGTCAGGTGCAGCTTGGATTTGTTTTCAGACAATAGGAAATGACGATAATATTCTCATATTACAGAATTAATAATAATAGCTAAACTTTACCATGGGCTGGGCCCTGGCCTAAACACTTTTATTGTATTAATTTATTTGGACATCACAACAATCCACAGCAGTAGATACAATTACTTTAACGATGAGAAACAAAGTCACACAACCTATCTCTGCCAACTACTTGACCAATTACACTTATCTCATATGAGACAATGAGAAACAAGGACTACCAAATAGCAATCAGAAACAACAATGAATTTTTTGGATTGCCTGGTGAGAGAGGTTTGCATTACTCAGGGACAAGCAATTCTCACCAAGCAGCACCTGAAAAGACCATGTTTAGAGCCAAACAGGAGAAAGGCAATATTCTGAGTTCAGGCTCCTACATTGTGGATAGTTTCCATTCCTTCTTTTTAAGTGGTCACTTGCAGGTTTTACGTCATTGATAAAGAGAAGCCTAGTTTCCAAAACAGTCTAGGATGAGTTGTGAAAGATTCCCAGTGTGCCTAAGGTCATCCAGCAAACATGCTGAATGCACATGCTTAAAGTGTAGCAAAATTCATTTCACTCCCAGCGGGTATCATGTGGCAACACAATATCTATATATTGTGGGATTAAAGTCTGGCTGCAGTAACATGGATGTGAATCACATGCTTCATTATTCCTGTTTTTTGAGGGCATAAGTACAGAAAGGACCATAGGAGATGAGCTCCAGTAATTTCTAACTTACTTACAAGCTTTATATTTGGGAACTATTTCACACGCAGTGCTTCCTAGACTTATATGGAGGGTACAATAAACTGAGAAGAAACATTTTCTTGTGTCTGCTAAAATTCTGTAAACTTGGAAGTCAGGCATGGCCACACCACTACCCCCCCAAAAAAGGGAAAACAGAGTAAAATAAAACAAAAGCAATGTAGCTATTTCAGACTATTTGAGCGTAGCCCATTTTTGGCTCTTCTGTCAGTAGCAAAGGATATCTTTCTAATTCCCAATATTTTTGAATATTTTACATTATCTGCCTGCTTAGTTAACAGCAGCACATGAAGGAGATATAAGAAATATGCCACTAGCTGATGTAGCTGCTGCAAATGCCATCCCGAGAACCATGTTTCACATCAAATATCTAGGCTGAGTGCGAGAAATGTAGGCATGACTCCAGTCCTCTCACCACCAGCAAAGTACAGCAGCAGCAGCGAATTCATGATGTGCAAGCACAAGTACATCTGTTTGGATGTGGAGAAAAATCTCAGAGTAGAAATAAGAAATTGTCCATTAGGTAGCTTCCTTCCCCAGCTCCAAAAATTTTCCCTCAGAGTATTCTTTTATGTAAAGCAATAGTTTGCTGAATTTCCCCTTTCAAAAACTAATATTTTTGGAAAGAACAAGCAATCAGAACAATATTAATTCCCTGCTCAAAACCTTCTGAGTGATAGTGACTCTTTGTCAAATGCTACATTTCAGTGAGTAAAGAACCTATTTGAAAAGAAAGCTGCCTAAATATACAAAAAGGAAGTAACTTCCAACCCGTGCATTATTAGAGACTTTCTATGATAATGCAAGTAATTGTTCACAACAAAAATAACTTCTAGTCCTGTGTCTCCTGTAATTTTAGGATTTACACTGGAAGACATAAAAATAATTCAAAATAATACAATACTCAATTACGAAACACTATTTAATGTAAAGGAGTGATGGAGAAGTATCAGTTAGGGTCTAAGAGGATAGTCAAAAAGCCATTATAAAATCTGAAGTTGGGCCAATTTGCTAGGGCTCCTGTCTCTAAAAACCAGTTAGTCCATGATGTAAAATGAGGACCAGATAGCCAAGACACTTCCAGAATCACAGTATCGCAATAGTTTGGACGTAACCAGCAGAGATGAGCAGATATCAGCAGCAGAGATGTCATTCAACCAGCAGCCAAGAGTTTAGATATTTACCCAATATCCTATGAGTTTTTCTCTCAGGTTCTTTGTTCACCTGCTACTATTTAGTTTTCAGCCATTTAATTAGTATAGATTCACTCTTCCAGTTGTTTTATAGGAAATAAAAATAGCAAAGCCCTATCCTCTGTATTCTGAGACTTTATCTAGATACAAAAGAATGCTTTAAAAAAAATGATTTGCAAAGAATTATAAAGCAACATAATAACAACCATAAAGTAATATCTTAAATGCACAAGAGCTGAAGATTTACATTAAAAATAATTGCTCTGGGATATATTTAATCAGAAAAGACCAACTGAAGAGAAGTAGTTTTATGACATTTTAAAGGGACTTACAGACATGGATTTCCAGTGAAAAGAGTAAATGGTATTTAAAGGCAAATATGTATTGCTTCTACTGGAAAAACTTTGATGTGAAGAAGGAAAGAGGATCTAACCAGACCAGCAAGCAAGTCCTGCAGAAGGAAACGTTGTAATGAGGAATCTGCAACCTAATTAGAGTTTTGTTTTTTTTTTATGCCAGGTGGCTTTATGCTTGAAACAATACAGCATTGCTCAGTAACCAAACACTATTTAAAAATTTTGTGTAAAACTTTAGATATTTTATAGCATTTATTTTCCCTCTAATTATAAAAGTAACAACTATTCATCACAAAAAATTTGAAAAATATAGTAAAGTACAAAGATGAGGTTTCAAATCTTCCATAATACCACTATTTAGATTTAACCACTTTAACATTTATAGACTTTCAATCATTTTAGTGTATCTGTGTATGTCCATCATGTGTATGATATGCCTTATACACAAAATTGGATATCTTACTACACAGAGAGGTTTTTAAAAATATTTTCCCCACTTTCATATTTTTAAACCAACATCTGCTTTATGTGACATTAATTGCAGATTTTTTTCTCATGTTCTGATTTCATTAATGCTTTTATTCTCCATTTCCCATTATGTTTGGCAAGTAGGAGAAAATGCAAATAAAAGTCCCAGTTATGCTGTCTGAATGAAATAATCCTTAGTTCAATGAATCTCTTAGCTTGATATTAGTATATATTGGTTTCCTAAATTAAAATATTCAGAGAGACATTAGCAAAGATTCGATACATTTGATTCTATGGAGTAGTACCGCCCTAATCTTAATCCTTTATTACTTTTTTCAATTTCTTTTGGGCTTTTAGAGCATTTCTGTTTCAATTTAGGAACTTGATGTCTTCAAATTTGTGAAGAGATGCTTTTATTTACCACTGTCAATATCATTATCAAATCTCATTTATGAAAGAACTGAGTCATATCAAGTGTATATAAAGTCCTCAGTAAGCCTATTGATTCATACTGTTGCATTGTATTACTCTTCTACCACACCCCTAGTGTGACATGGAGCGAAGTCCAGCATGTCTCCTTCCAAAATCAGTTTATCCTACTCATACACAAAAAGAGAGCTTCATTTTTACTATGTCTCCATTTGAGGCATACAATACAAAAGAATGATTAAAAAGAACTATTATGTTAAATGTGATGATTCTTTTTCTTCCTGAAAAAAAATATCCATTACACATTTGAGTCTTTTATTGGATATTTCTACCTATAGTTTGCTTATTTCAGTATTTCCCATAGTAACATATATAGGGAAGTATCTTTTCACTTTGTAGTGAATGTTCGAAATATAGAGCAACATAACACCGGAGAATGCTTCCTTGTTAACTGATAAAACTTTCCTCTGGAGATGCTCATGTGCCCAGAAGCCTTAGCAAGGTGAAGACAAATTGCCTTGATCTCCTTCTATTTCTGAAAACTTAGAAAAGTTAAAAAGATGGCGCATTTCAATACAAGATGAAAATAACTCCAGGAGAGAAGGCATCTATGTTGGACACTACATAGAAGTGTGTACCTTCCTTTTCCGTGTAAAGTGACCTTTCCAAAGATTAGTGGCTCGAAATGTTCAATGAAAACCTGGGAATCTTGGCTGATGATTTAGCTTTTTTAAATGAGAAAACATATAGAATATATTGCTTAGGTTTGGCCACTTGCAAAAATATTATGAGATAAAATATTTTCTAAACCCAACAAAAATGCTTACACATTGTTCTGTTAGAAAAAGGTATATTTTCAGAGACTGGCAACTTACTTTTGCGCATAGTAATGTGTGTTCCGTCTCTGCAGATAGATCTAAACAAATCAGGGTTTTCTCCACTTTCTGGGCATTACCATGAGAACTAATTCAGTTGGACTTAATGCTAGTTCAACAAAAAGCAGTCACTTAAAAAACTCAATGAAATTGGGTTCACAGAATTCTAGGAAAAAAATAATCCCCGAGGTGAACTATGTTGAGGAAGTATATTGCTAAATTTAAAAACAGGCCAGTTATCTTCCACATACTTTCTTTCTTGTGTCTCTTCAAACCACTGAGTGAGCAGTGTACAAAGGAACTAGATACAGAAATTAAAAACACACATACACAGTAGGAAAGACTTAACCCAAGTCAATGCGTGATACAGAGAAAGAATTCCCCAATTAAAAAAAAAAATTGTAGCTAGTTGAACATTTTACATAACAAAACATTATGAAGCCTGAGTCACCATGAGTTGACTCAGTAAAATGAATATTTTAGTAGAATAAGACTTACAATAAAAATAATCTGACATTTACTTAAATTATAAATAAGTATATGATAATGAGGCCTAAACTAAGAAATACATATTCTAAATACTATTTAGCATAGCCAGAGTAAATGCTTCTGGGGTTCTCTGGAAGAAGGAAAAAAAAAACTGGATAAAACCCCTGAAGGGAATCTATAGAACTGGGCCTGCCCATTTTGGGGAAATAGGAATCCAGGGTCTAAATATTAAAGAACTAAGGACCACAAATTCTCTCTCATCTCATGATCACCTTCCTTCAGGTTGCCTTTTTGCCTACAATCTGACGAGTATTATCTACATTATATTCCATGTGAATGGTGGCCACTGGAACTCTGCGAAGCAACAGAGATTTCTCCCACCCAAAGAAAAATATCAGGAAGATTTGGCCACTGTTTGTGCCTCTCCCATGCGTTCTTCAACTTTGCATTCAAGCATATATTCAACAGCCATTTGTGTAGAATTGTATCAGTCAAGACTCGGTTTAAGATGTCAGAAAACCCAACTCAAATGGGTCAAAAACATGAATTTGTTTCATGCACCTAAGTACTCCAGGGATATACTGGCTTCAAGTGAACAGATAGCATCATCAGAATCAGAATCCTGCATGTCTTGCTCCACCCCTTAACTCCACTCCTCTGTGTCAATTACTCTCTGACAGTAATTTGTAAATTGCTTAGTGCTGTACAAACTGAAAGAAAAAATTCTCCCAGTTAAATATGATCATTTCTTCTGCCTTTATTATTAATTCCAAACTCAGCATAATCACTTGTGAGAACATTAAACTATTAGTCAATAAGTGAATAAGTACTTTGAGAAATAGAAGTGACCACACCCTTAAATGAAATAGAAGCAATTCAGTCTGAATTAGAATCCCTGGTTATGCCTTAATGTTAAAATGTACAGCTAAAACTTACTGGATTTCGTTAACCGATGTCATCATAAAAATAATTAATTCATTTAAAAAAAAAGAATCCTGTGGCGGATGTTGGGCACCTGCATTTTTAACAGCTCTCTAGGTGATGCTTATGTGTAAGACCCACTGGCACCCACTGGCATGCACATTCGACAAACAGCACTGAGGACTAACTTGCCTAAATTAGTGAAATATTTAAATATTGTGAAATATTTCCATACATATTATGGTATTAAAATGTGTCTAAATTATACTCTCATGAAACTTTTTATTTTGGGGTGCTAAGAACAGATATTTCAAGTTTTCCAAAAACACCTATGACCCACAAATTCTCTAATCTTTTACTTAAATTTCATTCTTAAAGCCTATCCCCACCTTCAGATAAGTTTATTCACATACAATTTTAGGGCAAAAGGCAGATGAAACTCAAAAGCCCTGTTTTAATTGTTATAAATGTGTTGGGATAATATTTTTAAAACAGTAACATATTTGTTTCTATCAGTGGTTTCTTCTTCCCTTCCCTTCATTGAAACTAAGAGGATGCCTAAGAAGAGAGATGAAACAGGGCAAAAAGCAGAAAAGTCTGAGAGTCTTTTTGGTTTTGGTTTTCAAATGCTTAAGAAAAATAGAAAATATCTGGGTTAGAGACAAAATATTTGGAAGAAACAGGATGATGATTGTACCTACCACCTCCACCACCTATACATAAACACTAGAAACAGGTCCCCTCGATGGTGATAATAGTAGAGATTTTGGAGGGTCCTGTAAAGGAAACTCTATGACATGATTCCTGGAGAGGAGGTATAGCTATGGTGTACCTATGCAGATGAGAATATAGAAAGCCCAGAATCTCCCACACTTACGTCCCCCTAATATTTGGCACAAAAGCAACAAATTTTTTTCTGAGTCCCACCAGCCTCTACGAAGACTGAAAAAGAAACACAAGAAAGAAATGAAGAAGCCAAAAGAGCTATGTGGACACTAACAGGAAAATTTTGGACTGTTTTGCCTCAGCTGACTAAATCTCTTGATCATTTGACCTGTGTTTTTTCTGGGGGAAAAATGAACTTGACAAAGATGGACTGTCATCTGTCATTTGGCAGAACCACAAAACTTGAGTCATTCCAGTCTCAAAATATAATTTGTACATTTTACAAATGGAGGGAAAAAAGCAATGAATTAGCAACAGAGACTTTGTATCTATTCATGATAATTTTTGTATATTTTTGTATTAGTTATCTATTGCTGCATAATAAATTATCCCCAAACTTAATGAATGCCTTAAATTATAATGATTATTTATTGTCTCACAAAATTTCTGTGGATCAAGAATTTGAGAGTGAAATAGTTATGTCATTTTGGCTCAGGCTCTCTCATGAATCAAAATGTCATCTGAGACCACACTCACGTGATAACTTGCCTGAGTCTGGAAGATCCACTTCCAAGATGTCTCGCCCACATGACTAGTAAGTTCGCCTTGGCTTTTGGCAGGAGGCCTTAATTCCTCTCCTTCACAGACCTGCTTGAGGATCCTTATAAAATGGCAACTGGCTTCCGCTAGAAGAGATTCAAGTGAAACCAAGACAGAAGAAGCCACATGTCCTTTATGATGAAGCTTTAAAAATTGTATACTGTCATTTCCTCTAAGATTCTATTGGCTACACAGGTCAAGCCTACCGATTGCAGGAGGGTATTATACAAGATCAAGAATATCAAGAGGTGTACTCATTAGGCATCGCTTTGGAGGTTACCACAACTTACTTCTTTGTAATATTTTCACTAGAAAATAAAGGATTTTTGCCTCGAATGAGAAAAAAATTCTAATTAAATGTCACCTCTATCAATCATCTTGGATATAAAATAGGAAAGCAGTTCACCTCACTCTCAAAAGGAAGCATTGAGTAGGTTGTGTTCTTTGAATTTAACTCGGAATAAACTTCTTTTTGTATGTTTCCCAAAGACAAGGCATCAGGTGGATATGGGAAGCTTCATCTTTGTTGCTTAGACCAAAAAAAAAAATCAAAATCAAACTTCATTAATAAAGCACTGAGAAACTAGTGTGGATAATATCTGATCTTCATTTCATTTTATTTTGAATGGAAAATAAAACGGGCATTGCTATAAAACTCTTCTAAGAAATATCTGTTTCTTAAAATCTAGAACTTTTCACTCATTGCTTTATAAAAATAGTCAACTAACTTAAGACCTGGCAACGATAATGGAGTTTTTCCTGATCTTTATTCAAAAATTTCTAGAAGTGACTGGTGTGTACCAATAACTAAGGGAGAATTTACAAATTCCCATACCTGTACCCTGTATTGTATAAGCCACCAAAAACTGTATAATTCTACCCTGGGAAGATGGGTAGAATTACAAATAGTACAAGGAAAGCATGAGCTAAAATTAAGATGCAGAAAAATAATATAGGTTATATATGACTTTCACACATGTCCAAAATACCCACTGCCCACATACTCTGATAAAAATTAAACCAGTGCTTGAAGTAGCAGACAAAAATGTCACTAGTTCTATCCATATAAAACAAAACTATTGGGTAACTTAATCTATTTGGTTACTGCATTTAGTTAACTCAGTTTTTTAAAAAAAATCTTCAAAGAAGTTTTTAAACAAAATTATATAGTAGCCTTGGCTCTATTAAGTACCACACTAGGTACATTTTTTCATCTGATTTGTCTCCCAGCAAAACTGAGAATTGTGAATTGTTACTTCTAATATTCGGTTGAGAAATCTGAGAGAAAAATTAAATAACTTAGGAATATTTACTAAACTTCCTATTTTAAAAACTGCTAATTTTAATCTAGTTAGTGCCTTCAAACCTTGGCTGCTGTACCTTAGGATCACCTGAGGTATCTTAAGAAAAGAAAGTTCTCATTGTCTATCGATTAAATCAGAATATCTAGAGAGTGAGGTGTGATCTCCATCTTTTTCTCTCTTTCATTTTTGTTCTTCTTCTCTCCTTCCTTATTTTCCTTCCTTCCTTCCTTCCTTCCTTCCTTCCTTCCTTCCTTCCTTCCTTCCTTCCTTCCTTCCTTTCTTCCTTCCTTCTTTCCTACCTTCCATCCTTCCCTTCCCTTTTCTTTCTTCTTTTAATGTAATTTTCATAAAATTAACCTTCATGAGCAAGTAAGATTAAAATTGATTGAGATCTATATGGGCCAATTGATCTTTCCTACACAAAATTTGTCCAAAATAGAGTATGAGAGAATTCATAAAGCCTCAAATATAAATAAGTTCTTTGCCTTATATCCAGGCATATACAGGACTTAAGTTTTCTCAGAAATCTCAGTCATCTAGAGATGCCAGAACTCTAAGCATCTTTCTAAGTGGGGGTACTTGGTCTCACTCCTAAGAAGAATCCAAACTCCCTATCTTTTCCACCTCCCTGACACTTGTGATTGGCAGGGATTATTCTGCTGTTTGAACCTTATGGTTCATCTTTGCTGATGAGCAATCCTAGCACCATTTCCATCTTGTCCAGACTAAAACTCGACACAGCATACATTGTTTAACAATTAAAAGAAGTATCCTGAGCTCAGCTCTGTCCTAGCTCCCATTTGTCTTAATAAATGTGCAGGGGCCTAGCACAGCCCATGACTGGCTTTATACCAAGCAAGTGTATTTTGCTTGTCCAGTGTCGTAAATCCACTAGCAAATCTGTGTTTATTTAATTTAGTTTTTTTCTTAAATGACTTCACAGAGTGTTAGTAACTATGGGTCAGGTTCAGAAAGAATTTATTTTCATGTTCTAATTAGCATTTCCAGTAGCAAAAACCTGATTACCAGAATGTCTGTGTCCCCTCATCCCTACTTTTCAGTTCTTGTTCAGAAGGCACCATGTTGACTCCAATGGAGACATGATGCACTGCTTTAAAGGCCAAATTTGAACTAAATGTTAGGAGAGACCCAAGAGTCATGATTGGTCGCCTTCTGTAGCTGCTCGCTACTGGCTCTAAAAGGCGTAAACTTAGTGTTTTACTAAGAAAAAAGGAAAGTAAATAAGGGGTGAAAATAAAAGAAAGCACGATATCCTTACAAAAATGTTTTGGTGTAGATGGTGAAGGAGGGAGGAAAGATAAAGTTGATCCATTCATTACCACCAGGGATTGAATCCTCTTAGAATAGCTATTGGCTGAATCATTACCTCCTTTATCATTCTAATTCTAAAACAAATCCTGGGGGATTTTCAGACACCCTTAAACTGTCACTAATGATCTACATGCTAATAATCAGGTCTCCAGTTGTCCATTTTGCACTCCTATACCACAACCCCTCTGCAGCTAACCAGTGTGGAATTAAGCTTCTGCTGAGTTTTCTTGTGAAGGGTGATTGTAGGCTCTGTTCTAGGGCTCCCAAGGGTTGCCTCTAAGGATCCAGGTCTTTCATGGGGGCAGCACAGTGTAGTGGAAAGAGCATGAACTTTGGAACCGGATAGATCTCCAGCTTCTTGATCATGAGTGAACAAATGGCTAATTTTCAGTGCTGTGGGAAAAGGGTTCAATAAATGATATCTCTAGGTCATACTAATTACACAGGATAGAAGATAAGATACCAGGGGGAAAAGTCATTAACATAAAATGACTGATGAGACAACAAACACCTTAGCAAGGCAATTTAATTTAGGTAAATGATTAAGGTGAAAAGTGTTGGGAGCCATTCTTGATGAATGCCCTGCAGATAGGATTGGAGTTGCCTGCAAGCTAGAAGTTTGCAGAGCAGGTGGGCTCGTTAATCGGTGGCTTGTTACTGAAGAAGGAAGTTTGGCTTAATGGATAGCCTGTTAGTGAAGGAGGAAGTTTGGCTTAATGGAAAGAGTTGAATGTTCCTTGCCCCAGGGAATAAGAGATGAAAACAGGAACAAGGATGTTTTGAGAGAACTTATGTAAAGGTAAGCAATTATTTGCATGTGTGTGGGTGTTGCTTCTCTGCTCTTCCAAGGGTATATATATATGCTGTGCTAAATAAACTCGAGGCTCAGTATTCATTGTTAGCCCTCCTGACTCTCTCTCTCTCTGTCTCTCTCTCTCTCTTTTTTTTCTCAGTCCTTACTCTCCCTCTCGGGAACTGTTCGCTCTTAGCTGGCTGGCTCCGGCAGAAAAGAAAGCAGAAAAAGGTTGACAGCTATACTTTAAGAGAAGGACATGAAGTTATTCCTTTTTTTTCTCTTGCATGGTCTTCATGGAAAGTGACAATGGACCAATTCCAATGTCAGTAAATCTTTGACCACCTATGTTTAGTTCCTTTGCACACTCAGCAAAGTAATACTAGAACAGACCTGGAATTAGAAATTAGATCTTTTTAATCATAGCTCTGACCCCAATTAACTGTTTATACTGTCATAAGTAATTTGGTATTTTGAGGTCTTGGTTTTCTTACCTGTAAAGGTGAGAAATTAATGTCCACCTTTTTCCAGGGGGTTTTAAGACTCAAATGAAATCATATTTATTCATTATTTACCTATTTTATTCATTTAACAAATATATATTGTGTACTATGCACCAAGCATTGTTCTAGGTGCTGGGGATATAGGAGTAAATGATGCAGACTAAAGTCCCTGCTTTTATGGAGCTTACATTTTAGCAGTAGGAGAAAGATATAGAAATCAATAGATAAATAAATTGATAAGTGCTTTAAAATAAAAGGATAGCTAAGGGAAATAGAATTACTTAAAAGCTTTATAAACTGTAAAGAACTATACAAATTTAAGATTTACCTTATTTTCAAGCTTCACTGATTAATAGGATTTAGCTCAAGGTCTTTGACACTGGAGACTATATTCGATTCTTTCAAATAAGGGGAATTCCTGTTTTGTTTATTACAAGATTGGCCTTTTACAAAAGATCCCATTTTCCCACTTCTTCCTAAGTCCTTATATTGGCATGAGTTTCTAGGAAAAGACTCACCTCCTTTAACATAGAGAGATTTCAGTCAGTGGCAGAAATATCTAGAATTTGAGTGTTTTCTGAATTCTAAATCCAATCTTTCTCTCTCTAGGTCTTTGCAAAGATTTAGAGGGGGATTGGGGAGGGGGAGGATTACTCTGCTTTGTTTCATTCTCAGGCCTGATGAAGATGGAATCAGGCTATCTTTATAGGTGCTATGTATGAAATATTAATCTTTAATCATGGTTATACTCAGTTCATTTTATGTAATTTCTTGATTAATGTTAAAAAGCATATTTTTAAAACATTTCTGAATGTGCCTCTAAATGAAAGACATGTCTCTGAATACAGAGAATAGCAGCAAGTCACTCTATTCTTACACTGGGATAAGCACAATTGAATCACAACTTGAGAAGCCAGTTGCAGATTTTATTTTAACATAAAAACAGAGCACTCACCTAAGAGGCTGAGTACTACCAGCTCCAGCTGAAAGGATTGCTTCCAAATAATATGAGTTGCCCTTGGGCATTAAGGTGGCAGTTCTGCAAATGGAATTCAAGTTAATTTAGATATTCATTCCATTAAGCTGGGCTACTTTAAAATGGAACTCCCTATGTTAACATTTAATAATAATGGTTCATTATCTCCCATTCTTAGATGCTTTAAATACTTTTTAGACAGTCTCTAGTTGCCACAACTGTAGCTGATCTACAAAAATATTTCCCAAGCCTATTTAGCAATGACAAGACAATAACTTTTCTCTCAAAGGTCAAGGAGGGGTCGATGGATGGGTGCTTGAACAACTACTATAGAGAAGCCTTCCTTCACCCACTCCCTGGACTCAAAGAATAAATATTAAGAGAATCAATAGAATATTTTATAAAAGGGTAAACCCCTAAAGTGATATGGATTGTGTTACGTTTTTGAAAACACAGTGCTTTGCACCAGTAACCAATATAATTAACTTAGATTGTCCTCAAAGCTTAAATCCAGAAATTTCTCTCTAAATTAGTTTCTCTGAAAATTTTTGTCTGAATTGGAGAGACCCTTGCATTTTCTATTTTTTTTTAAAAGTTAAGAAAGCTAGAAATTAAGATAACATTGAGATTATAAAACCTAAAATCCAATTTAATAGTCTCACATGAGGGTATTTTTTAAAACAACAATTTATTTTTCACTTTCCTGTCTTGAATTTATTCTTTTTTTATTATTATTTAGGGAATAAAAAATTTAATTTCTTTGTAGTTTGTTATAAAAAAATAAATTTTTACATGATACAAACACTAAAATAGTGATTTAATTAGGTATTAAATATATTTCTTTCTCAAGTTCTACTTTAAAAATCAATTACTTGTTTTGAAAAGAACTTTTCAATGTTTGTATGTGGCATAATTTCCAGTATAAAACTCAACTTTTTTTAACTCAAGTTTTTAAAACTAAGAGTTATAGTCAAGATGGTTCATTCCATTTCTTTTTTTCTTATTTTTCTTGCCTTTTTTCTTCAGTTTTCAACAGGCTGTGCATTTGTGCACCTGAGGGAAAAGACAAACATTGTTTTTGAATAAAGCTGTGCTATACAATTTGCCAGCATAAATGAGAATTCTCTCAGGCACACTCTTTTTTTTTTTTCCTCCTGCCATCGATCAGAGCTTCTCTCTAGCCATACTCCAATCTTATAATTTGAAAAGAAAAAGAAATCATTGTTCCAGCTCATTCTGGCTTGAAACAGGCCTTTAAACGGTATTTAGGAAGAGTCATTTCCATGACAATATCAAAGCCCTTAATCTCTATTCCTGTTATGAAGAGGAAAATCTCTCATTTCAAGTGACCTTTCAGACCTATATTTTTCCAAGGTGTAAGACAGATGTGAAATGAACTCATAAAGAAAATGGTTGAGAAAAACCTATGAGCACACCCAGGGATTCTTTTCTAGGTTCTTAAGAGGTTGCATATAACCCTCGGATCGATTTGCATCAATCCTCTGTTGAATATAAGAATTATAGAAAGCAATTTAAATAAGGAAATTGAAACTTTATCTACTTATATTCCAGATTCTATTGAAAGTCCAGAAAATCTAATAAAATAAAATTACATTTGTATAGGTAGCAGCACATTTCTAAGAGGTTAAAACATTCAAATAACTAAGGAATTTGCAAGGTCAGTATTTAAAGAGCAGTCATATCTGTTTTCTCTTTGAAACTGATGAAAGTCATCCTACAAAGGGAATTTCAGTATTTTTTGTAGCTCCAGAAACAGAATATCTTTTTTTTTCTTTTTTTTTACGGTGAGAGTTTTGAATAATAATTTGTCTTTTGGTATTTTTCAAAACACTGAAGATTGTGAAATAAAACACAAATATACTGAACTTTTTAAAATTTTACTTTTTACAAAGCTGTTTTGGGTTTCAGATGGAATGTTAGTCTTTTTCTTATTTTGTAGAAAGGATTTTGGCTTTTAAAGTGCACAGCGAATCTGACCCTCGAGAGCAAGAAAATCTTGGATGCACATTGAACTGATGCTGTAAATTTTCTTAATATGTCTTCAAACACTTTGGAGGGGTCTACACAAGATGGGCACTGCTGTTTTTTTTTTCCCCATCCAGATTTGGGAAGTAAAAAGTACTATTGAACAGAGAACTTCATTATAGTTGCATAATTAATTTTGTTTTCTCACAGATGTCAGCAAGCTACTGGTGAGGTACAGCAGCACTGAAAAGAAGTCATCTGAGAACTGAATTTAATCACTTAAAAATATTTTCGGCGGCCACTCTCCTTCCCTCCAATTTGCAAAAAGCCATTTAAAAAATTTATGGGCAGTGACACAGCTGCACAGAATGAAGTGATAAAATAGAAATTATAAAATCATAATTATATTAATATTAACTCCAAAGTCAATGTACTAAAATAATAAACTCTGCATTGTTTTATAATCTTAAAATATTTTTTATATGAACAATTTCATTTTTCAAAAGATTAGAAAAATTTGGGCATATGACTATGTTACAAGGACAAATAAAGTAATGTACTTGAAGTCATGGGGCAAAATTCTTTAGCTGATTCCATTTGGATGACTTGGGAAGAGTAAATCTTGTGTCTCAGTTTCTCCATTAAAAATATGGATAAAGAGACTCTTGGCCAATAAGCTCAAGTGTTCAAAGATCTCAAAGTTAATTCCTTCTGAAATTGCAAGTCAATGAGAGCGATAAGGCATACATCATAAAGTGTAGATAAGAAATACATTTTAAAGTGAAGGCAGATGAGGTTTTCTCTTAGGTGAGCTGGTTAAATGAGCAGACTTTTTCTCATATCTTTTCTGAGCAATTTTTCAGTCAATATCTTGGACTGCGGAGTTCATGTGTGGTACAGAATTTTTCATTTCGGGTGTCATGTTCCATTTGATACTGCTGGCATGCTGCATTGCTCAATTTGGAGCTATATAATTTTTGTTTTGTTTTGTTTTTAATCTTAAGAGTACTTTGGGCATAGTGGGTACTTGTTAGAATTGATAATGATAGTTAATTTTTTTCTCCTATGTTGTACATACATTACTTTTCTGATGTAAATAATTCTATTGTAAATATTTTCCTCAAAGTATTTGAAATTTGCCTTGTGTTTAAAAAGAAAAGACCACTTTACTGGAAACAATGTGCTTAGAGGTGTGAACACAGGTTTTGGGGTCAAGAATTCCAATCCTGGCTTTACTAAGGTTATGATAACCTCGAAATGACAAGTATTGGGTTTCACTTAGTTAATATAGGTGACTATTTAAAAAAATTTTTTTTAATACAATATATGGTTGTGGTGATTATGAATATTTGCCCATCCTATCATTACATCAATGGGTGATTGAGGGTGGGGTAAAATTTTCCATGATAGCATCTAGGGCTACCTCATAAGGTTGTTTAGGTTATGTACTGTACAACTCCAAAGAGTTGCGTTCATATAACATTTGCACCTCATTGGGGAAATAGGGGCATAGCTAGTTTCCCTGCTTTTATCATATCTAGACATATATGATAAGATGTTACCCTGAGCACTTTGTACAGAAATAAATTATAGTAGGGGGAATTTTTTTTCACTCAGTGAGGAAACTGAGTTTTGCTTCTCAGTCAACATAGAATAAAACAGAATGTCCTGAAGCTGGAGACAGCGAAGCCATGGTGAACATCTGTTCTCCATACCCATCCAGCATCCCTTCCTCTTTTGTCTCATATTAGACACCCTCTCTGTATCAGCCAAGGTTCTCCAAAGAAACAGAACCAATAGGAGAGATACATGGAGATTTATTGTAGGAATTGGCTCGTGTTATTATGCATGCTGAAAAGTTCCACAATCTGCCATCGGCAAGCTGGAGAAATAGGAATGCTGGTGATGTAATTCAGTCTGAGTTCAAAGGCCTGGATTCTCCAAGTGCAGGAGAAGATGGATGAATGTCTCAACTCAAGGAGAGAGAGTGAATTTACCCTTCCTCCACCTTTTTGGTTCTATTTAGGCCCTCAAGGGGTTGGATAATGCTATTCGCATTGCTGAGGGTGATCTTCTTCACTTTGTCTACCAATTCAAATGCTAATCTCTTCCAGAGACACCCCTCCCCCATCACAGACACACACAGAAATAATATTTTGCCAGCTATGTGGGCATCCCTTTGCCCAGTCAAGCTGACATGTAAAATTAATCACGATCTATCTACATAGTTTTCTTTCCTGGAGGAACCCATTCCATGTGGTCTTACGTGGCTGTTGTGGCCCCATCTCCCATCCCCACAATAGGAATGAACATATGACTAGGCCTGGTCAGTGATCCCACCAGTACTTGGTTGAAATTAAGTCCCTCCTGTACTATGAAGGTTGAAAAATGTCTTTGAGGTTCAGGCTGGGCTTATCAAAGAGTTGCCAGGAGTTTTCTGCTAGACCTACTTGAGAAGATGTTCTCTTTTCATGAAGGTTACAAAGCTAACACAATGTGTATTGGGGCTATGTGGCAGGAATATTATTTCTTCTCCAATATCTGTCCTCTCCTTTCTTCACAATAATAAATGGTCTTATAGAATATACAGAATAAAGCCTGCATTTTCCAGCCTTTCTTGCAGCTACTTATGGCCTTGTCAACCATTGTACATAAATAAAAATGTCATGTGAGAGCATTCAGAAATCTTTAAGATTTGCTTTGTATCCTTCACCATTATATCCCCTTCTTGCATTCTGCTGCTTAGAATATGAATGTTATGACCGGAGCTCCATCTCAGACCATGAGCTATGCCCTCACTCCTGGGATGGCAGTTCAGAAAGCTATGAGAATGGGTACCTTAAGACTTCATGAAACAAAGTTGTTTTACCAGCCCTGAATTGTTCACATACAAACTTATGCATGAGAGAGAAATAAAGCATATTCTTTAAGTCATTTTCATTTTATTTTCTCTTACTTGTAACCATAAGGGACTGCTAATTAATCTTAGTTAATTCAGGTTGCCTTAATCAGCATATTTACCACATGGAGAGAGACTACTTAAGAGTGAAGACATGTAGAGGAAAGAGCAAAAAGAAAAAGAATTATGTTGATATAACTTGAGTCCCTGGATCTAGCCACGCCTAAAGCCATACTACCTTTCAGTTATATAAGTGAAGATATTTACTTTTCTGCTTAAGATATTTTAAACTGAGTTTCTGTCACAAAAAAAAAAAAGTCCCGATAAATCTAGCAATCCTGAGGAAGTATGCTCTCATTCATATAAATGACATTATTGTGGCCAATTATGGGCTACGGAATTAGGAGTAGAAATTTATTTATTTAGCTCTCTAGATTCTCAAGGGACAGAGAGATCTAAACTGACATCTAAATTACATTATCATTCACATCATTCCTTTCCCATGATAATGCTGTTTTTATTTGAAAATATTACATGGGACTTCGGTGGTTTACAAGAGTTAAGAGATTCCTTGGAAATGGTAATTTAGGAAGATTTGGCTGGCTTCAAAGTCCAGGAGGGACTGAGAGGATTTTGAAAGATGAGGCTGGGAACAGGACACCAGTTATGAGTAGGAAGTGGGATGATGGGGGCCTTGCCCTACTAGTATGTTATATTAATAAAGTACTTTGCAGTTCACGGTATATATTATCCAATTTGATACTTAACAATTCTTTGGAGTAGGCAAAGCAGGTAACCAGTTTTACCATTTCACAGAAGTGGAAATGGAGACTTAGTGTGGTTATGGGTTTTGCCCAAAGTCACATGGGTGTCAGAGCACAGGTCAGAATCTATATTTTCTGATTAACAGTCGAGTATGGATATACTGTGTTTCTCTGTACACAGAGATCCACCAATAAACAAAGTTCTCTTTTCAGCAACTTCATTCAGTTTTGTTTATGAATTCTACTTAACTGTTCATTGTTTTCTTCTTACTTGAGACCTCTCTTGAGCAGTGATGTGAACTAACACAGAACTTCATCCTGAGATGGATCATGTTTATGATGCACTATTGGAAACAAAGAGTGTGTGTGTGGATCAAGGAAAGAGTACCAAACAATGACAAAAAATCCCAACTTTGAGTACCATAGAATAAATTTATGTTAAGTTTCAAGTCTTTTCCTCTGCTTAGTGCCTTCTCCAATATGAAATCTAATTCATTATTATATCAGTAGCCCTGATAATTTTAATAATTTACCATCCCAAGGAGCCATGGGAAAAAAAAGAAAATTGCTTTTAGACAGTGTCTTATTCAAACAAACGGAAATGGTTTCTGAACCACAGAAAACAAATAAACATTCCTCTGCCTAAAACTTCACTAGTGTTTGCCTGTTGTCTGGCACTAGAAGATGTGCTTTAAAACAATAGTGCAGTGTGTGCCTGGAGATTCTGAATGCTAGTGGGGCTATATAAACTCCAGAAGAAGAGGATGTTGACTATGTCTAGGACCACTGAGCTTGGAAGAACCCCCAAATGCAAGGTGTGAAACCACAGGCTAAATATCTAAATATGGCAAAATGAAATGCCGAATTCTTAATGGTCAACTTAGCTTTAATAAATTTTAAAGAAGCATATTTTATTATTGCTCAAAATATAGCATAACATACTATGCATATAGCCATACTGTATGCCCACCTTATAACATTTATGCTTGGCACTCTGGTGACATTGTAAAGCATTCAAAATAATTATGCATCTTCTATTGTCATGTCATTAACACAACTTTTATCTTTAGCGTGTGAATTAAAAAATGTGTGGTTTGAAATTCTGTGGGATCCTGCCAAATTTCTTAGGACCATGGGCAAGCAGAGCTAACAGGTTATCCTTTTCCATAATGTTATTCTTGGGCATGGAAAGGAATATATTTTTAATAAAAGAAAATTGGCAAGGGGACTTCTTGCAGTGCAGTCCTGGTTTGGCACAAAACGTGAGGCACCAGGGATACAAACACCTCATCTTCAGATCCTTACCTGGCAAAGACACAAGAGGACACATTTCCCTGGCTATGCTCAGCAATATGCAGCACCACGGTGGGTCTCAGGTCTTTGGACTGCCCTCCGCCCAGATGGTAGAAATCCAAAGTAAAGCAATATGACCTGGCAGACAGAGTTCTGGAGCAGAGCATGTGATTTCTTCCATTCCTATGGAGATCCTCATTTGGCTGGAGGTCCATCCCAGGGACAAAATGTTTCCAGATCTCTGGCAGAAAAAGAAATGCCCTCTTTTCAACTTCCTCTATTTCAAAGAAGTAGAATGCTGACAGAAAAAAAAAATTAGTATCCTCTGTACTTTTGCTATAGCAATAATAGTCATATAGATTTTAGTGTTTATGTCAAGATGAGGTCAACAGTGGCCACTTGTAAGATCATTGTAAGAATAGAACATTCATTTTTATAAGCTATAGAGTATTAGATACATAAAATATATATATGCATATGTGTATATGTATATATAAGTATCTATGATATGAAATATGACTAAATATGTATACATGCATATATCTGCATAATATATATGTGTGTATACATACATATGTGCTATGTTGAGCATGCTGGATTTATGAGGTATAACCATAAAAAGCCACTTTGTTTTTGTATCCTGCTGTCCTTATTAGTTGGAATCACAGCAATCACTTGAAGTTGTAAAATACAATCTTGATTCAGAAACTAGAATTTCCAGTTTGATATATGAATCAGTGTGGTAGAGCTAGGGTGTTGTCCCCACCCTTCCCTTATCCCATTTACTGTGCTTGCATATCCATCACTCAGCTTCTGTGAAGGTCATCTGTCACTGGTTCCCAGAGAATTCTCAGGAGAACGGTCTTCAGCTGACAGGTACCACCTGGCATGGGAAATCAGGACACCTCCCCTCCACTCCCAACCACCACACAGACATCAACGACTAATTTCAAAGGTACAAGAGGCCAGCCTCTGGCTCCAGGAGAAAAAGCTTTGCTATGCAACTTGGGCTGCAGAGCCCTCTTTATAGATCAAGCCAAGGCTAGATCTAACCCAAAACCATATCCTTGCTCTACTTTCCCACCTTCCTTATCCTTACTTTTTCTGAAGAGCATTTGTCAAAAATTTATTTGCCCCTGAATTCTACAGTCAGACTCTGCTTCTAGAGAATCCAATCTAAGGCAAAACAAAACAAAAAAATCTCCATTTTTAATTTAAAGTTAAGATTCTACCCTCCACTCAAGGTAGAGATGTCTACAGGAAGGTCAACAGCCTCAAGAGAAGAGGAAGTGGGTAATTTCTTATTATGTTTCCTTTGTACCACTACTCCACTCACCATCAGCTGGCTGCTATTATCAAACAATTTTCCTGCATCTTTTGAAATGAATATATGATTTTTCTTTTTAAGACTAAAAATATATTGAAATCCCCTGATATTTTCTGACACTGAACCATCTTTATACTTCAGGTAGGAAAAAACCTTGCTTAAACATGATGTTCTGTAGATTTTGAGGCTATATGTTATGACATTTACATCCTTTTAGTCTCTACTTCTCTTTTCTTCATTCTAATATTATTTAGAATTATAGTTCTAGATATTCTAATATTATCTAGAATGTTCAGGGATTTTGTTTTGTTTTGCTTTCTGTTTTTTTTTTTTCCTTTGGCCTCTGATAATTTATTGGACAAAACAAAACTTTTGTACATTTATTTAGTCATCCTTATTTTCTATATCTTTGGTTGCATGTCCTAGAATTATTATTTTTTTCTTATTAAAGAACTTCTTCCAAGAGTATTTACAAAATAATTCTTTGTGTGGCAAACTTTGTGTGACTGAGAATATCTCCACTGGATCTTCCAGGATTCTGTTGAAATCTGGCTGTGGGTATCCTCTGGGTGACAGGCACTCAAAAGTAAATGTGAGAGTATTTTGAGGGTCAGCCCCCTACCTTGGAGCCTCCACACTGCAACAAAGCACTTTTCAGTTGACTTCTTGTGTAACCCCCAGATCTTAATCTAAAAAGTACACCCATACTCTCTTACTGCTGTGGTCTCCTTGCCTAGAAGGAAGCTCCTAGCGGGTGGCTCCTTGAGGACAATACAAGCCTAGCTACCTTCACTTGGCCCACAGGAAACTCATGTATCCTTGGTCTTCCAGATTGTTGGCTCCTCCCACTTACTGACTTCTCCCCACACTAAGGCCTCATGGATGTCTCTTGCCCAGTCAGAAAGAAAACACCAAACACACATGAGATTCTTCCAAAAACTCTTTCACTGCTACTCCACTCTAGCACTAGATAGAGACTCTGATGTTTTGCAGCTCAAGAAGCCTTCAATTGAAAAATGAGATGGCAGTCTCCCTCCTTGCAGACGTCCTCACTGGTTGCCTTGAAGCATTCCCAGCAATAACAAAAACTCTATCTTGATAGCTCTGTTCACTCTTCCTTTTATATTATTAGTCTTCTCTTACTAAGGATCAGGATAAATGGCTCTGACTTTTCAAGAGAAAGTAAGAGTTAATGGAGCCATGCCTTCAAAATTCTGAGAGACAATGGTTTTTAATCTAAACATCTATACCTAGCCAAGTTATGGCTAGAATAGAGATATTTTCAGACACAGAAAATCCCCAGAACTTTATCTCACTTGCACTTTTTCTCAGAAAGCTCCTAGTGGATATATTCCACCAAATTAGGCCAAGAGAGATGAAGAATAAAATCTAGAAAATAGGCAATCTAATCCAAGAGGAAAGCAAAGGGAATTCCCAGAATGATGGTAAAGGGAGAACTCAAGACAGCAGCTCATTTATCTGCGAGAAAAAAATTCATCCAGATTTCAGAAGGTGAGAATGCTTTGGAATAGACTTCTATAAAAACATGATATCAGCAAATTAAAACCACAATGAGATATCAATTTACACCTGTTAGAACAGCTATTATCAAAAAGACAAAAGATAAGTGCTGGTGAGAATGTGGAGAAAAGGAAAACCTTGTTGGTAGAAATATAAATTGGTACAACCACTATGAAAAACAGTGTAGCGATTCTTCAATAAATTAAAAATAGAACTATCATATGATCCAGCAATTCCACTTCTGGGTATTTATGCAAAGGAAATGAATATACTAACTTGAAAAGATATGTATATCCCCATGTTCATTGCAAAATTATTAACAATAGCCAAGACATGAAAGCTACCTCAATGTCCACCAATAGATAAATGGATAAAGAAAATGGGCTCTATACATACACACACAATAGAATATTCAGTGATAAAAAAGAAGGAAATCTTGCCATTTGTGGCAACATGAATGGATCTTGAGTGAAATAAGTCAGACAGAGAAAGATAAATACCAGACGACCTCACTTATATGTCGGCAGGTTGGGAGTAGGCAAAATGAGTAAAGGGGGTCAAAAGGTACAAACTTTCAGTTATAAAATAAAGAAGTCATGGGATGTAATGTACAGCGTGGTGACTACAGTTAATAATACTGTATTGTATATTTGAAAGTTGCTAAGAGAGTAGATCTTAAAAGTTCTCATAACAAAAAAAAATGTAACTCTGTGGTGATGTTAACTAGACTTATTGTGGTGATCATTTTGCAACATATACTTAAATACTGAATCATTATGGTGTATACCTGAAACCAATATAATGTTATATGTCAATTATATCTCAAAAAAATTTTTTAAAGATGATACTGTCAGAAAATGGAAGTGTTTGAACATGAGAGGTTGAGGATAATTATGATAAAAACATAAAAAAATAAAAATGAATAAAACAAGAGAACTCCAAGAAAAATGAATAAAAAAATATTCAGGAAAAGAAAAGTAATTAAACTATGGTATGTAGCTCATTTGTAAATAGGGTTTACATAATGAAAATAATTTAAAACTGGAAAACTTTTGAAAACAAAATTACAGTAATACTATTTTAGGAGAATGGAAAAAAGAGAAGGACTTTCATCTTCCAAAATTTAAAGGTCAAGAATAATATCCTAAAGTGAAACATTAATAACTGGTAATATAAGCATATTATTACAAGATAAAGGCTTTTTTAAGTTTATAAAAACTAAGAGTGAAATAATGTTTTTATCTGGGGTAGAGAAATGGTAAGAGGTGTAAAGCAGGAAACTTTTACTTTTCATTAAAAAAAACTGTAGAATTCTTGAATATTTATATTTTGTACATAAATTTGATATAAAATAAAAACTAAATTTTTAAAAATCAAAAGTTAAAATATAGATTGTTCAGTAAATGACATTGCAACAATTGATTATTCACAAGAAAAAGATAAAAGTATATTTCTACCTTTTACCATCTACAAAAATAATTTCAAAATAAATATAAGACCTAATGTGAAATGCAAACTTTAAGTCTTTAGAAAAAATTATAAGCATCTTTATGATATCAGTCTAAAACAACTCTTAAAAAGGCAGAATAATGCAAAATGTAAGGGAAAATATTGATAAATTATATTGCACATTACAATTAAAATCTTCAAAAAAGTCATCATAAGCAAAGTTGAGATAAGGCACATATTGGGAGGAGATATTTGCAAAGTATTCGGAACATATATAGAATTTCTACAAATAATAGGAAAAATGCAAAAAGTTCAATAGAAACAAAGTAAATTATACAATCAGGCAATTTGTGGAATAAGAAATCTCAATGACCAATGAGAGTCAGAAGAGATAAGCAAACTTATTAGGATCAAATGAAACCAAGAATATATCATTATACACCAGTGAAATAGTGGGGGAGAGGGGTGGGGTGGACAATATAAAAGCTGATAACACCAATTGTTGAAGAGAATGTGGAGAAAGAGAATTTATAAATAGCTTGTGGGAGCATAAATTGGTACAATATTTTGAAGAGTAATATGATAATACCTCAAAAAGCTGAAAATGTGCATAGTGCAGTAATTAAACTTCTAGACATATCCTTCAGACCTAGAGAAACTGTTGTACTTTTGGCTGAGGAGAACTACACAAAGATGTTCTTTTCTGCATTGTTTGAAATAGGGAGAAATGAACAAAAGCCTAAAGGTCCACAAATAAGAAACGGGTGAGTAGACAGTGGTGTATTAATACAATGGGATACTACGCAGCTGTTGAAAGGAATGAACTAGATCTACAGGGATAAATTTCACAAACATTACTGAAGAGACAGGACCAACTTGAAGTTGCAAATGGTAAATATGATTCCCCATATGTGAAATTTTAAAGCACGACATAATGTTATGTATGTTCATGGACATAAAAGTCTGTGAAAACTTTCAAGGGAATGCTTCCAAACAAATTCAGGACTGTGGTGACTCTCAAAGAAGGGCATGAGGGATAAAAAAGAGATGAAGGAAGAATAGTAATAAATAAATGCATTCACAATACTTGGTTACATACGCCCAAAACTGATCTGAAGCAAATAGAAGGCTAACATTAGTTAAATCTAGGCTGGTAGATACATGGGTATCTGTTATAGTTATTTTCTGTGTGTTTAAAATCTTTATCAACAATGATGTAGAGAGTTACATGTCAGCTGACCATCAGAAGGCCAGGCCTGTTTCTGGTCTCCACGAAAGACAGTTGTGTGCTCTAGGCCAAATTTCTTAACACCTTTTAATCTCAGTTCCCTTATTTGTAAATGGAAAGTAATAGCATTTTGCCCAGGCTGCTTCAGTGTTTGGAAGATGACTAAATGAAATAATATGTATAAAAAGCCACCTTGAAAACTATTAAAGATAAATAATTAATGAATTATTACTGTTTGCTTTTTGACATGTAAAAAAATAGATATTCTTTAAAAACAGTCATGCTAATTCAAGGAACCAATATTAATATACTGTATAATCTTTACTAGGGGTTATATATTACTAATTTGACTCTGAAAAATTATATTAGTCATCTTATCCTTCTCTAGAGGCTTGACAAGAAGAGGGAGAGAATTGGGTCTCATCATTCTTCTAATTCTATGAATACTCTAAAGATTTGAAAGAGTTAAAAGCACAAAAATGTGTCAGCAACCACTGGGAGAAAAACATATTGAATGTAAAGACCATGCTTTAGGAAATGTCAGTTTAGTATAAAAGCCCACTGGCAAAGGAACACAACGCATGCTTCTATTTAGAGCTTCAAAAATTTTATTTGAAATAATAGCATTGGAGAGGAATGTAAAGTGAAGGTAGAACAAAAAGAGCTTTTGCATATGTTCTCTCCTCGGTTGTGCTCTTAATAAATGAACTCTCCTCAAAAACATTTGTTAGATAGAAGCAATTAAGGCTGTGGCTCTATACTCTTTCCACTAATTAATTACAGCAAATGAGACTGTAATGTGCATCATAACAACTTAATAAGCTGGGTCAAACTGTTTTAGATTCTGCTATGCTAGTATTTTATCATTGCTAGACTACTTAAATTAGGTAAGTAATATCTAAACATAAAAAGCTTTTGAATTACTTGTGACCTTCAAAATAAACTCTATGTCTTGAGTAGATGTGCTATTTATGTGGAAGCTGTGAGAGCAAAGAACTGTATAGTGGAGGTGAGGAAAGGGAAAGGATGAGGCAGAAAAATGTGACAGCTTACAAACCATTATCTTCAATAATATAATATCCATCCTCACTGGAGCATGTCACATGGGCTGACAGATGCCATTCGAACAGGTCCTTCACATTTTTCAGTATTTGTTGGACCTGACTAGCGGAAAGTCCAATAGTTACATTAGCTTCTTTTTTTTGGCATCTTTGGTTACATTAACAATTCTCGCCTCAGATGAATAACTGAACCTGGATCAAACTGTGACTAATACAAACTCTTTAGTAATGTCTCTTCTTTTAATGAAACTTTAAAGGCAATTAGTGACTCATTGAGTCAATAATAAACTTTGCACATCTGGGGATGAGTTAAAATATGGCTTACTGTCAATGAGAGGCAAGGGCTCCAGATCAGATGTGAATTATCTCAGACATAATTATCTGAAACTTTAAAGCCCTGGTTTCTTTCAAATCAAAAGTCAACGTGCCTTCCAGGTAGTAACATCTGCTACCACCTCAAGGCATTGACTTACTTCAGCAAAAGTCAAGCAGATCCTTTTCTCTCTCTCTTTAAAGCACAAAGAGTTCACCACCCATGAGGATTTATAATTCACGTACTTCCAGAAGGGAAGAGTAGGGGTGTTGGACAGCAGTCCAAAGCTCAAACAGGGTTTTATTAGGTGGACTTTTCTGTGGATCCTTCTTTCCTGTTTATTATTTGTAACATTTCTCTAGATCATACAACTGGAGATTTTCACTATGGATGGAAAACACAGTGGAACAATTCTCTCAAAATATTTTTAAAACATGAGCTGTTTAGAGGCAGAGGGGATTGTGCCAGTGTGACAGAGCACAAGAAATTTTAGAGGCAAAGGCCACTGACAAGGAGAAATAATCAGCTCCCTTCCTCTTTGTTGTTGTCCCACCCATTATCTCTAGGGGGATATGGGTAAAAATGAAGACACTCACACACACACATACACAAATATACACACAAACCCTATGTTTGGCCTAAGGGCAAATTTAATAATGATAGAAACTGTATTTGAACTATTTCTTGATATGTTTCAAAATACATTTTACCCTCAAATTTGCAATGAATCTGGGGTAAACAGTAAACATATATATAACTTTTAGGAGTGATGCTTTTGGTAAATTTTTTAGACAGAATAAAGTTTTGTAAAGCTGGGGCTCTAATTAATTTCTTCTCTTATAAATGACCTCCCATTGCCTACTCTTTTTTTTATACAGGATTTATTTTAGCAAGTCCTTGCTAAGATATTGAAAAATAAAAAATTCAAGTGGGTCCTCTTCCAAGTTTACATGTATTTTAAAGAATCCACTCCAAAACCTCAAAGCTTTCAAAATTCAAAAGAGTATAGCAATAACAGCCAGCACTAGGATGAGGTAGTAGATGGTCAGGCCTCAGTGTCCTCTCAGTACAGTGTCCTCTCAGTACAGCACTGATCCATTTACTGCTAAGGCCATTTACTGCTAAGGAACACACATGAGCAAGAACTGACAAATGAAGAGAGATCTGCACTGTGTTTGCTCTTGACCAGTGAAGAAGAGAGTTCAAGGAATTAAAGTTTTTAAGAAAACGGTCCCTTGATTAGACATTTTCATGAGACTATCCTCTGTAGAGAAATATCTAAGCAAGCAATCTTGAGAGCCTTGGGATCAGCTTAAATTCTGTTGATGCCTCAAAGGATAAGAAGGTTCAGTCAACAATACATGACCAACTAAAATATTTTTCTCCAACAAGGAGAACCAGCACTTTTTATATACCTTTGCCACTCACTGACAGGCAATAAATCCACTGTGTGTTTGCTTAGAACAGAAACATGAAGATACAGTCAGACAATCTTCCTTATTAGATTTCTGTGACTCCTACTATTCTCTAGCTTTTCTTTTCTCAGCTGTCTCACTGCCCATGTGGTCTTGAGCAAAGCGCAACATGCTCCCATCTCTGTCAGTTAAATGAGTTATTCAACTCACCTAACTGTGGAAACATTCTCTGAAGTTCCATGACTGCAATTCACAGAACAGCTTGGCAGCCTTGAATTCCAGTAATAGAAAAGGCCTGTTAAACAATAGCTTACTTGATTTAAATAAAATTTATCAATGTCATATAACTCTAGAACAGTATCCTCATTTAGAAACACATCAGGGTAAGTTCTTCTCTAAGCTTGTTCTTTCTCTTAGCACTAAGGCTGACTGTGTTTTGAGAAAAATATAATTAATGTAAAATATTTTATCTCATCTAAGGACTTATCAGTTATTCAAATTCCAAAATGACAATGCATAATTTTCCTTAAATCTGTTCACATTTGTTATACATTAAATCATTTAACTTTAGTAAAATCCTCTTTGCATTGAGACAAAAGTTGTTTCCTTCACTACTAGGTAACTGGACAGCTTAAGAAAACAATTGTATTAGGTTAGCCTATAGGAGGAAATTGATTTCTCTATGATACTTTACTGGTTAAAGAAGTGATAAAAATTGTTAAGGATAAAATAGGATAAGAAATTTGTCTATGTGTTATTAGAACAACCATGTTAAAACAAAAGCTATTTGTAGATGGCCAATAAACACAACAGGTACTCAACTTTAATAGTCACCAAGAAAATAAACCACAGTGTGATCCTATACACACACTAGAATGCTTATAAAAAAGACAGAAAAGGCCAAGTAGAGGCACCAGAACTCTCATACACTGCTGGTACCCAAGAATCAGTGGAACTACTTTGGAAAAATGTTTAGCAGTAGTTGTTTAAACTAAATTCACACAACCTATTACCCCAAAATTCCATTTTTAGGTATATTCCCAATAGAAATTTATGTATACATTCACTGGAATACATGCACCACACTGTTTATAGCAGTGATTTTAATAGCCTCAAATGGAAAACTACCCAAATGTCCATCAACAGTTGAATGAATAAATATATCAGAGTTTATTCACACAAAACTCTACAGCTATGAAGGTAAACGATCTAGAACTATACCCAATAGTATGAATAAATCTCACAAACATAGTGTTAAATGAAGGAAGCCAGACATAAAGTATACACACTGTGTGATTCCATTTATATAAAGTACAAAGACAGATAAAAGCTAATTTCTGCCATGTTAATGTTATTTGTTATGAAGATGTAAAGAGGAAGTCAAAGTCCCAGAGGATGGCATGCTCGTCATCCTCTAAGCTTCCCACTTCTTCTGTGGGAAGTCCCCACCCCAAGCACTACACACATGATAAAATCAAGGCAGTTTTTCAAGTGAACACTGATGCTGAAGCACATGACGGGCAGGCACAAAGCCATAGAGACACATTGATACTGCTACCAGCAAGGACGGTGTTCTCCAAGCACAAACTCCTTGTGACCCTGGCTACCAGGGAAGTTTGTCTTTAATTTTCCCATGTATATCTCCATCAAAGTACAGAAAATACTTTGACTTAAGCTATGGTTAGAAGTGGAGAGTTGTTAGATGTGATGTGGTGGAAGGAATGGGTTGGCAAGGCAGGGTGGGTTGTAAGAGAAGATAAGTGGACTTCTTTAATGAATTTGCTAAACGCTATTATGGACATTTACTTCACACATAATCTTTCTGGGAGAAGTTGAGGTAAACATTGCTCTAAGGCTCCTTTCTATTTGTTTAAACTGTGCACAAACAGACCACATGAAGGCTAAGAAATTATAAGCAGAGGACACTGCTATAATTGAATACAATTTATAACAAAGATAATCCAACATATACTTAATGATGTGTGTGAGATAATTGTGCTGGGTAATAAGTGGAAAGTGGTACCCATAAGTACTTAAATTAGGGTTGTTCTTACTTGGTCAAGTAAAGTTTTCTAATCTGTCTCTTCTTTTTGTTAGGTCCATACCTTGCAACTTTTTCTACAGCAGGAGTACTTCTTATCTATTTTTATGCCCCTGTGGAAGGGCCTGGTGCTAAAGTCCTTGATGAATGATGTTAAATGGAAGAAAAGTCATCTGGGTAATTCACCCTGAAGCTCTCTTTCATCAGAGCTTCTTGTGCTCCATCCATCAACAATGGCTTGTGACAGAAACTTCTGAGGGGCCCTTGCCTCATCTCTTTTGTCATCTTCATCTTCAGAGTCCCTGAGCCACTTGTCCAGCTGCTTATTACTTACCACCCACAACATCCACCCTTTTCTACCCACAGTACTAACCTACACAGGGCCCTGAATTCAAAAAGTCTGGTAGCGGTAGAGCTCTGGGATGCATGCAGTCCTGTGTGCACATTAGAATCACACAGGAAACTTTTAAAACCTATCAATGGACAAACTCCATTCTCAGAAAATCAGACTCAGTTTGTCTGGGTGGATTCCTGGCAGCTGGAATTATAAAGAGCACTGGTTAATTCTGATGTAACCAGGGCTGAGAGCGATTGCTTATAGGATGAATACATATTCACTAGATGCAGAGAAGAACCATGAATAAAGCAGGATATAGGAGAAAAGGCAATACATGTGAACTCTGGGCATATTAAAGCACAAAGTGGGAGAGGCAGTGGGGGTGTAGAGAGAACCAGTTCATAGGACCTGTCCTTAGCCAGGACTTGGGCTTTAATGAAAAGAAGCTGGCAACTGCCAGACATGTCTGTACTCAGTCCTATGCAGCTACTAATAAGTGGTTCTATTCAGTGTACTAAAGTCCAATTTAAGTATGATGAAAGAAGAAAAGAGCAAGGTTAGAGCACATGACTCTGAGGATATGAAGAGTTGAAGATGTCATAGGGTAACCTGTCTTTCACCAGTAGGCTTTGGCACCCTCCAGCACCATACTCCTATCTACTGAGGGTGTTGCTTCTGCCCTTTACCACCATACATTTCTTCTCACTCTCTTTTAGCAATTATTTTACCATACAGTGACGTGTTTTTTATTTATTTCTCAATTATGGTTGACATAAAATATTATATTAGTTTCAGGTGTGCAACCCAGTGATTAGGCAATAATACACCTTATGAAGTGATCCCATGATTAGTACCCATCTGGCACCCTAAGTTGTTATCACAATATTATTGACTCTATTCCCTATGCTGTACTTTACAGCCCCATAACTATTTTTATAACTGGCATACAGTGACATTTGATGGCAGTATTTGGATAGTTATCTTTATTGCTGTTATTATAAATTTAGTTTCTAACTTCACAGAGAAGACTACTTCTCCAGGAAAACTTTAAGCTCTGGCTTTAGTATCAGAGACCTAAGTTTGAAAGCTGATTTGATCATTTATTAGTCATAAGACACTGAGCAATTGATTCTCTGAGCTTCAGTTATTTTCAACGTATAAAATGGGTATAATAAGATCTACCTTGCAAGATTTTGTGAGGATTGAATAAGATCATAAAAAAGAATGTTCTCGACAAATGGAATTTGCATAACAAATATTTCCTCCCCCCACCCCCAGATAAGAGCTACCTTTCAGACCTGCATTGTCCAATATTGTAGGCACTAGCTATTCAAATTTAATTAAAAATATTTAAAATTAGAGATTCAGTTTTTTGGTTTCCCTAGCTATATTTCAAGTACTCAATAGCTACATATAGTTAGTAATATATATCTATATATAATTTATATAGCACAAATATAAATATATAACATATATAGCTATATATACCTTATATTTAACTATATATAATCATGTGTATATAGGTATATACATTTATACTATATATACACACATATACACATATATATGAGTATATATGTATATTTATACTACGTATGCATATACACACACACGGACCCTATTGAATGGCATGGATAATAGATCATTTCTACCATTGCAGAAAGATCTAATAGACAGTGCTGCTATGCTACCAGAGCCTGCTTAAGCATAGTTACAATGAAGACAGGAACCACCCACGAAACCTACTTGCCAGGCAGTGAGGTACAGGGCTAAATTCTTCTATCAGAATATTTCAAGTGAAATAGAGATGTCTCTTCTTGGCGACCACTTTCAGGAAGAAAAGGACAAAAAAAGAAGATGCTGAGGAATCTGAAAATAAGCCTGGCTTAGTCAGCAATTTGCCAAGGCTGGGCAGGTTACGTTAATTTTTAGCTCTGCATAAGCAAATAGAACTGTCCAAGGTTATCAAGCAAAGGAATGTTGGCCATGAATTTTATATATTATTCATGCACAGCTTCTAGACAATTGGTCAATTTTGAATTCATTTCCCTAGCAACTTGGGCTAAGTTAAGCAATATGACAGAGTTAAGAGGCAGGGAGCCTATGAGAACATCTTAACCTACTATCTTAGACTTTGAAGTTGCCTTTTACTTTAGTTGCTATGCCTAGACCAGCCTGTCAATAACTGGCATCTGAGGCCTATAGTCTCCAGGTCACTAGTTCAGGTCATGGCTTATTTAAACAGGAAAAACAAGAACATGTTGGGTCACAGGGTGTGGTTGTGCAGGTTGTGTACTGCACAACTCTACAGGGTACCTTCTACAAAATGATTATAGATTATATATTTATTCTGGCAATTTCCCAGAAAATAGCAATAAGTGTCTTAAACAAAAAAAAACTTTTATATATATACTGTATAAGTTAGCCAAGTGACTGAGTGGGCCACTCTTAAGCTAGAAAAAAGATAAAGAAGTCAAAATCCTTAATTTAGGGATAACTCAGTACTGAGACTCAAGAATATTCTGGATACCCAAGCAGTCTTTGTTCCAACAACTTCTGGAGAAATTATGCCTCATGAGATTTACTAAACTGAATCAGCTGTGCCCTCTGGGTTAAAGAGATTTTCACTGGTTCCGACCAGGTTTCAAAACTGACACAGAGGTTCTCCAGCCTGACTCTACAATCACCTGGGGAGTTAGGAAAAAAAAAAAAAAAACTGATTAAAAAAAACTAAATTCATAGCTATAGAGAACAGATTGGTGGTTGCCAGAGGCAGGGGATAGTGGGTGGGCAAAAATGGGTTAAAGGGGTCAAAAGGAACAAACTACCAGTTACAAAATAGATAAGTCATGGGGATGTAATGTACGGCATGGTGACTATAGTTAATAATACTCTTGCATATGTAAAATTTGATAAGAGAGTAGATCTTAAAGACCTCATCACAAGAAAAAAAATTTGTGACTACATGTGGTGATGAATGTCAACTAGACTTGTGGTAATCATTACTCAATGTACACAAATATTGAAAAATTATGTTGTACAACTGAAATGAATATAATACTAAATGTCAATTATATCTCAATTTTTAAAAACTCTGATTTTGAACCCTTCCTCAGGCCAATAAATCTCTATGGGTAGGGCCTAGGCATGGGTATTTTATAAAAATATCTTTGTGCAGCATGGAGGATAACTGCTTCTCCAACAGATGGAAAGAATGAAAAGGATAGAAAGAAAATCTAACTCTCGGACAAGTTATTAAAATGGAAGCCTTCTTAAATGCCTTCTTAAAAGTATTCTCACATGCCTTTTAGTCATTAGGACCAAACATAAGCAAAAAAACAAAAAGAAGAAAATTTTAAATGAACAACATAATCTGATATTCTTGATCGCAGAGTGAATTTTCATCACTTAATTAAAAAGTTTAGAATCGCACTGCAAGTGTAAAGAAATAACTTCAAATTTTATTGATAAACTGTTCTGAAATTCTCAAATTAAGCTTTAGAGTGTTAGAAGGAAGGAAATAGATGAGAAGGGAAAGGGAAAGTCCAGCCCATTTAAGAATGAAAACAAGCCTTCAACTAAATCCTGCATGCAGCACAGCCCAAGCTCAGGAAGAAGGGGCTCACTGTGATTTGAAATATAAGTGGCATAACCACAGGGAAACCAAGACTATCTTCTCAAACTGTGACTTATTTATTTAGAAGACCTCATAATTACCTGCTAATTAATCCAAGTGTGGCCTAGTCTAGCTTGTTTCAGATAAGAATGGCTTAGTCATATTACCCAGTTCAAGACTGCTCTCTGAGACACAGGTTAAACTCACTTCATTTTCAGGTCTAAGATAGCCAGTCCTCTTAACACTTCTCTCATTTTAAATCTGCCTAGGCAATCCTTTCTATGCTATCTCAAATGTGAGTCAACAGTGCTTTGCTATCTTCTTCTGCCACCCCAAATTAGTGAAAAATGTACAAAATTTCTAGAAAAGAAGATATATTCTAAATGGTTCTTAGTAAAATAGTCAATCTCATAAATGTATTTTTGAACACGTTTGGATTCTAAAAATGCATATTCACTTTGAATTAATCTATGGCTGTGTGTCTTTGAGATAGGTGTTTAAAATTTTTTGGAGAAGAACACATATTTTCTTGCTCTCCTATTTCTTCTTATCCAAATCTTTTACTGCTTTCAAAACCCAGTTTGCCTCTCATATATCTCCTGTCAACTTTTACCAGCCCAAAGTAACCTTTTCCTACTGAGTATTTATATTGATTGGCTAACCCTGTCATTTGATATTTATTTTTTCTTATATTGTATTATTACACCTTGCATAGTTATTTAGCTTATCACATGGAGGTGTCTTTTTTACCTTTTATATTCTTCAAATATGCCCATGGGTATAATGCATAGTATAAGAACATATATTTTGTAGTATTCACTGAATATTAAATGAATTCATTATAAAATATTCCAAACTCATGAACCAATTTTATCCCATATCTATCTCCCTATTTCATAAAGGAGAAGATACAATAATATGTCAAGATATAAGAAAAGAGGCCCTGGTTTTCTCACAACTGTAGGACCCCAATGGCATGAATCCCTAAATTCCTTTAAAGTGTCATGTACTAAAAAAAGGAGGGGGGTAGTTAATACTCCCCCAATAAAGGCATGTGTCTTTAAAGAAGATTTTTAAAGGATGAAGAGAAATGCTGCCAACTAATGATGGTGTGCCATTGACTGTAAAACACATCTGATTTCAAACATGTTAAAATGTGGAAAATTGGGTGACTTCAAATCCTTGATATATGGTAAGTAAATATGATCTTTTAAATGCAGGTAATATATAATGCAAGTTAGATAGCTCTTTCATTGAAATATTAAAATATTGTCACAAATCAAAGAACAATTTGCCTTAAAGAGAGGCATATCTTTGACCTGCCTCTTAAACACTGAGCACCAGATTAGACCCTCAACCATGCATGGGGCTGGTGATGGCCTATGATATACCAAGTACCCACTTATGTTCCTAGAAGGTAAATTGTCCAAAATGAACAAAAACTATGGTGTCATGGTCTTTGCTTCAAGAATATATGCAGATGCAAAATGCAGTCCAGAAACAATACAATAACCTGAGTTTCCTGTTTATAAAAAATAAGGTTGCCATGATCTGCTAAGATCCTTATTTACAAACTGATCCACACTGATCCAGCAGTGGCCAGGATCTGCCTACGCATGATCGTATATTACAAAGCTGTTCCAATTTCCTTTACACCACTTCACATAAAATGTATCACACACGTTTTGTGTTATGTTTAGTTGTGTACCTGTCAGAGGATGCAGAGAGTATGCCTTATATACTACTGTATTTCCTCAGGTGGCTTGCACAGTGACTTCCACATGGTGAGTATGCCTTCAGAGAATTGTGATAAACAGATGAACAAAGAAATGACCCAATGAAAAGCAGTGTTATCACTTAGATCTGGAGTCAGCAGTTACCTAATCAATAAATAAAGAATAGCAAATGAGATTGTTTCTTTGCAGAGTGCTAACCAAAAGTATGAATGGTGGAGTTCTTAGGAGAAAGCCCAGGAAGAATGTCTTCTTCCATTCACTATCTCTATCTGGCTATGAATAGAAAGCAATCCTAAATAATCTTTTTAGCAACAGATGTCAACATCAACAGTAAATTTAGTAATCTTGCCTTTTATCCTTACTATCTCAAGATATCCCAACTTTATTTTACTGTGAAATTAACTCTAAAAGAAATATTTAAATTTCCCAGGAGGGAAACTTTTCTTTTTTTAAATCCAAATAGATGTTCCTACATGTAATTTACAACATATTTAATAAGAATCCAACAACTATAGGGATCCCTCTACATTGGCAATATTGAACTTGAAGTACAGTTAGCCATGAGCCTAGGATCCTAAATTTAAATAAGAGAACAAATTAATTTTCATCTTGCCCTGGAATTTTCTTCTTCACCAAGATCTACACCTGAGCAGAGAGAGAAACAACCTATAGGGAGCAAAGATCCACACAACTGCTACAGATGGGTTCCTTCTGGCAATGCTGTGGGTGCTGTCGCCATGTTCCTTTCCTGTATTACAATCGGTCAAGTGCCATCTGGGCTGCCTGTCCTGAGAATACACAAGGGAAAAGAAGATGACATCATGAAGGCTTGCATCATGTCTCCTGCATTGAAAAGAGGCCATAATCTGCCCTCATTATCAATTAAATAACCAACAAGTACTGCTTTCCTTGTGCTCCATTCCTGATGCTGGTCTCTGTGGGAGACTACTGCAGAACATTTAGACCAAGTATAAGATCAAAGAGTAACAGGAAAATAACAAGAAAGTTAAGTACATATATTTAAATCACCCATACCGGCTTTCAAAAATGAAGCAACTAGTTTTATATCGAAACAATATCTTGCTTCAATTATGAAGCAAGCAAGAACAACCATTACATGAACTGTTTGAATAACTCAGAAGTTGCTTGAGAATCAGGATGGTATCTTATTCATGTTTGTATCTTCACAGCCTAACATGGTGCTCAACACATCACGGGTACCTCACACTGCTTGCTGAATAAATGAATGAATATCTTACATGAAAGTGGATGTCATGCTAGCTAAGCAGAACAGTCCTTGAAACTTAACTATCTTCATATAAGGAAAAACAGCACTAAAATTCTGTGGTTTGGGCCATTTCATATTACTATCTTGGCCACAACTAATTGCTCCAAGAATTTGTGCTAAATAAGGCCAAAGGATCGTATATAAAGGTCAAAGTGATCTGGGACAGATCAACAGGAGTGCCCTATATTGGACAGTGGCCAATAGACTCTACTGGATCTTCTCTCTCAGGAAGTACAAAAACAAGTAGCACAGAGAAGAGGGTCACCTGTTTCTTTATTATTATTATTTTACTATTATTATTATTATTTTATGTTAGTTTCAGGTATACAGTACAATGGTTAGACATATATATAATTTATAAAGTGATCCTCCTGGAAGACCAGGGTCCGGAGGGGCTGACTGTCTGCTGTGTACTTATAAGAAACCCTGTTACTCCAGGCAGCCTTTCCCTAATTGTGTTCTGAGAAACAGAATTCTGAGAGATGACAAAAGATAGTGCTTGATGATAGACTGGGAAATGCTAAATGCCATGTCCTTTCTTGATTAGTCACAATATCTACTTGCACATTTAAATCTCTTACAAATCTTGCTCAAAAAAAAAAAAAAGTTTAATTCTATTTAGCTGAGGGCCCCAAAGTCTTTATTTTGCAGTACACTTAAGTGCAGAAGTGTAGCATTGGACACCTGATTTAATAAATGGGTCCCTAATATAACCTGAATGTATCTCTTTCCTCGCAACTTAAAAGAAGTCTAACTAAAGTATTGCCTTAATTATGGGGCTTATAAATATTATATTCAGAAAATGAACCTCTAACTTATGAGAACGAAGCCACAAGCTCAGAATTAGACCAGGCCTTTTTCTATAAAGCACTTACTCAAATTGTAATATGAGTAAAAACTATGGGTTCCAAAATTTTTAAGACTTCATGACTTCATTCAGGAATCCTAAAAACAACTGTGGTCATCATCCATTAAAAATGTAACTTTTACAGTGCTCTACAGACGGGGAGATAAAAGTCCTCTATGCTGATTATTTCTATTAGTTCCTCACTGGTAAATATGTAAATAATTTTATACACAATAAACACACATGCTGAGCATAGTAAAGTTTATCTGAATTGCTGCTCTAACAAGGAAAATAACTGAGCACCTTGTCACATAAATAAATGATTCATGCCCTTTCTTGTCACCGTTCTTCTCTTAATAAGTAAACTTGATGGTCTGGGGAAGAATTTTAGGTCAGCTCTCCCAATTGTAACATACTTTCACTTAAATATCAGTTACCACAACATTCCAAACTTTGAAGAAAAGCTATTTCTTGCATCTATTTTGACACATATCATAAAGCAGCACTGATAAATTTCAGCCCGTCAGTGCTGACTAGAGTTTTTTTCTGATATGTACCTGCTTTTTACTTTTTACTTTTCTTCAACTCCCTCATTCCTCTCACCAACCCCATTCTGCTCCAGAGAATGACTCATTAAGCTCATAATAAGAACATGCATTTTTGAAACACTTGATGTCTACAACATAAGCTACAAGGAAATGCATTTTAATTCATCTAAAAATTCTAACTAGGGTCATGAATAACTGAAAAGGCTTAGCAATGAACAAACATGCCTCATGCAGAAGAGAAGAGGTGAGAATGAACTCACCTTGAATTAGTTCAGAGACAGATCAATCTATTAACATGCAATAAGGATTGGAAGCAGTGTTTAAAAAAATAATTAAGAGTTTATTGCAACACATTACTAATTTGATCACATTCCTACCCACCCCATCACACACCAGTCCTATGGAATTCCTGTGACTTGCCAGGGGAAAAAACTCCTTCTTTCAAGTGGGAGCATATTTGCTAGCCTCTCACATAAAATTTAGAGGCAGGTAAGTAAGATGACTTTGATAAAGTACATTCCAAAAACAGATGAAATTTTATAGTATTCCTTTGAGATCAAATATGCTGTCATAGCTCTTTATTTTAGATTTCAGATATTCAAATGATCATATCTCAAATATTTACAGGGACACATGTAACTTTTTCCATTAATAAATCCTTAATCTCCAAAGCAATTATTCATTTTTCTTCAACCTTTTTTTCAAACACTTGAACACCAATAATAGCAATAATGATAATAATCTTTAGCACTTCTGTTGTACTAGTCACAGGTGCCATGAGATTTACATACATTATCTTTTTTAAACTTCATGACATGGTTAAGAGACCAGAATTCTTTTCATTCTCATTTTATAGATAAGGAAATTGAAGCTTAGAGAGGTTAATAATTTGTCCAAGTTCATCAGAACTAAACTAGGATGTGAATTCTGCTTTCTTTGATCCAATTGCTCACACACCTTATACTGAATAATTTGACAAAATAATAAGTGTTACCCTTACCCAGAAAAGGAGAATATAGGCATTCCAATCATGAATGTATGTGTTGAAGTTAATGCACAAATAAATGTAACGAATAGGGGAATACACTCTACGTAACTAGAAAATCTGAGAAATATTGTATAATTTGATAACCAACCCCATCTATATTAGCCAAAAATACCTAAAACCAAAACACAAAACAAAACAAAACAAAAAAACTTATGAGACTTCAGATGCTTTAATATATAATTATGTTAGGGTGTTGATTTTACTTTCCCTGTATAGGCATAGCTCTAATGATAAAGGGACCAAGACAGATGTACAAACAAGGGTCTAGGCAATCAATCATATTAACATTCCTATACATTTCAATTTCAGGAAAAAGTCTATGCATATATAGGCATCAGGTAAGTGCTTAACACATTTGATTTCAGGAAGCTGAATTCAAAGCCAGGGCCACATAAACAAAGCAGTTGTCCAAGCTAGATGGGATAGCCATTTAAGTGGTAAAATTTTTAAAATACAGAAGACTCTCCCGTGTGAAATATTTTCTGCCCTTGCCTGAATATCTTCATTACACTTTGTCACACTGACCAGAATCTCCCTTAGATACTAATTTTGAAAATTCAAATGACACTATAATCTGTTCATTCTTTAGTACCAATTAGTTTAATTGCTTTGCTTTCCAACAGAAGTGGGAATTTCTAGCTTTTCTCAACCTGGCTGTACATTAGAATCACCTAGGGATATTTTGAAATAATGCCAATGCCTAGGCCCCACTCCCAGACATTCTATGGCTCTGAATAACCCAGGGCCCAGGCAGCAGCATGTTTTTCAAGCTCTCCAGGTCGCCTGGTATGTGCCAGGCTTCAGAGTAACTCTTCCAGACACTCCGCCTCCTGTAAAGAGAAATAACATTTACTGACCATGTCCATATTTTCTGTGTTTTTAGTCCTGGATAGATTAAATTCTCTCAGTGCAGACTACATTAAGAGTCTACTACTTTGAAATGAGAAATGAAAGTTGTGTGGAAAGAAGGTTAAAGGGAAAAAAATATTTATTTTTGGTTATTTAAAAAAAAGTTATCTGACTTCTTTAGAAAACAGAATTGCATTTTCTTAAGTAATCTTTTAAATATGATTTACTGCTTTGAAACACACACTTTCTAATAGCCTATGTGTCTTTATCAAAGTCCATAGCAGCTGCCATATGGCAGGAGTCAAACCTTAAGTGTCAGACTCGAGTCATTCTGAGACCACTAGAATTTTGACTGCAAAAATAGATTCAACAACCAACAAATTCAATTGCTGTTTACTTTTATCTCATTTTATCAGTAGTTCAGATCTGTAATATATGAACTGACCTGGATGAAATATTCATATTTCAGGAATCTAAGTCTGAACATTATTATGAAGAAAGTTGTTTAAAACAGACATCAAATTTCACCTGTTTCTTTATTATTATTATTTTACTATTATTATTATTATTTTATGTTAGTTTCAGGTATACAGTACAATGGTTAGACATTGTACATTACAATAATATTGACTACAGGTTCTTATAATAAAATTTCATATATAAATAACTCATTACATTAAAATGTGAAACTTACCAAGAATTAACATCTCTGTTAATTAACTTTACATGGAATTCAGATAGGTTGTTTAAACTCTGTAAGCCTTAATTTTTTCCGTTTTAAAATGGGACTATTAATACCTACCCTATCTCCCTTGAGATATTCTTAAAGAAATTTGTGCACTTGAAGAACTCAAAATACAAAAGTAAGTTATCAGTAGTCACTTAATCATGAGTTTTAGGGGACAGAAACAATTTTTCAGAGATTTTTGTATCTTCAGAACTTAGCTAAACGTCAAGTGCATGTTAGGTACTAAGTAAATTAGTAATATTCATTAAATAGAGGAATACATAAATCTATGAAAGAATCACTGTAATTGGAAGTCACAGAAAACACAGTTTAATGATTCTAAGGTAAAAACAATATGCATTTTTGTTTTTTTTCTTTCACTCCATCACCAAAGTTATCATTATGAAATCAGTAACCATATTTCTGACCACATTTTTGTCACTTCTTCCTATGGACTGAATGAAAAAATGCTGAAGAGAAGCCTTCAGTGACTATCAGATAAAATTCTGTCAAAGTCAAGTAACAGTACAGGGAAATGAGACAAGTTGCATCATTTACCTATTCCTGGATTGTAGTCTTACATTCCATTTCTATCTATTTCAGAAAGATAGGCATTTGGGAAATCAGATAAGAGTTTACAGGATTTTAACTGTAACATGAAAATGAAGGAGAAAACAAGAGAAAGGGTATACTTTTTAACTTGGCTTCACAAATGATGTTAAATGTTAGCATTCTTTGTGCTAAGACTGTTCCTTTTCTAAAGGGCCCAGAGAATCAGCCAACAGAGGCTTTTCTCTAGGTTTTGGGGGATAAAGTCAGTTACTAATCACATTACCTATATTCATTAGACTAGGGCAACAAGGCCCTTGATTGTTACCACCACCAAAATCTGGCTATAAACCATAATGGAGCTACTTAGGCCTGGGTTTCTCTCTAGAGGGAATGTGTGTATTGACTGATTGATGCCTGTGATGGCCAGTTAATCTTCTTATCTCATCTCCTTTTGCTTTCAGAGACCAGCTACAAGTTTCCAGGACTACTTATAGAGTAAGTATACATTTACTTACAGTTTTTTTCCAAAGAGTATTACTGTGCTTTCCTCCTGCCCCTTTGGACAGAAAGAGAAGTTAACAATAAGGTGGGTAGATGCATTTTCTCAGTACCATCCATCCCAACAAGACTCTGCCCTTATGAAAAAATTAGTCTTTCCAGAGGCTGGTTTATGGACCCACTATATTTGGATATTGGTTATAGTGCAGAGTAGAAAACAGTCCAGGAAAGAGCAGTCTTTCAACTTTCAGTAGGTAGGAAGCCTTGGTAAACATCAAGATTTATGGCTCTAAGTTCAACTGAGTTGGACAGAAAAAGCTTTGCATAAGTAAGGACTTATCTGCATATATTCTCTGCTATTAAAGGAATCAGTACCATATTCTAGAAGTCAAGTTTCCAGAGACAGATGGAGTCCCATTCTACTCTCCATTGTCATCCATATCTAGACTGTTGAAGGGGGAGGGGCATATTTTAGAAGGGAATATTATAAGAGGACATCCCAATGCAGACTGCTAGTTACCTACCTTATATCCAGTCAGCCTTTTTTTCTTACTTTTTTACTTAATTTTTCTTATAAAAGAACCCTATTTTTATTCAAGTGGCAATGAAACCTTGCTTAAAAGCTATGTTTCCTTGCCTCTCTTACATTAGAATTGAGCATGTAACACAGTTCTGACCAATAAGAAGTATAAATTGCTGTTAATGTGTCCAAAAGAGCTTCTAAAAGGGGAGGCAGCCTCAGGAGGTATGAATCCTGTTGTTTTTGGCTCTTCTCATTTTTTTTGACTGGAATGGGAACTCAATGGCTGTAACTACAATGATCACTTCCAGAGCTTGGGGATGAGAATCACACCTTCAGAATGACAAAGAAGAAATCTAGAAGGTCATGTGTCCCCGATGAATTTGCTGTCACCATGTTGGCTCTGAATTATCTACTGCAGGATCTTTCATGTGAAATAAATAAACCCTTTACTGTTTTTAGCCCCTAGTTTGGTAATCTCTGTTACTTATAGCTAAATACAGTTTCTAACTGAAATAATTTTAGTTCTAAAGTTCATCAATCATAAGAGCACTTGAAATCATGTAAGTTGTGCAAGGTTGAAAGAACTGGGGATTTATGTCTGGGAAAAGAAGAGAATAAAGAATATAAAAAATAGGTATATTCAAATATAAACTGTGTCCTCATGGATAGGTAACCATCACTGGAAGGGCTCAAGTATTAGGTTGAAATTCTACTCTATGGAAATATGAGAAAGGAGATAAAAACACTGAAGATGAAAGGGTGATGTTTACTTAAATTTCCACACCCAATCCAGAGAGACTATGAATCTATGAGTTCCTAATGTCTAATACCCAATTCTCTTTAATACAATAAATATTTATTAGTGCTTTTAAAGTGAACTTTTATTGCTTGCTTTGTTTATTGGGTTTAATCCACCTACCTTTTACACTATTTGTAGAACTCTTTCAAAGACTTTTCAATTGACTTTTCAATTAATTTTGGAAGTGTCTTAAATTTGTCAGAATTTATACAGAAATTAATTTATAGCTGGGACAACCTAAACAATAGTTATAAGACATCTGCTGCATCTTTACAACATGCTGAGCACTGGGCTATATTCTTTAAATTGATTATCTATAATTTCACAACAATCCTGTGAGGAAAAAAGTATTATTATTTTCTTTTTAAAGGAGGAAAATAAGGCACAGAGAATTTAATTTAAATATTTTTTCACAGGTAATGCCACAGTGGAACTCAGTAATCATACTCCAGAACTATTTGATAAACAATCTATACTCTTTGTGCCTATTCCATATCTTGCTTCAACAAGGTATATTAAGGATCATAACAAAATGGTAAATGAATTACAAGTACTATAAAATCAAACCACAAATTACAAAGGCAAATGTCCTTGTACTTTAAATATTTCTTTAACAGTACTTTCTTCTTTTACATTTAATGTCATTTTATTCTTGTTCTCTAAACATTACCCTGTGAAAAACAAATAATACACGTTAAAATAGCATATGGCAGCTATGTGACAAAGGTAAATATGTAGTCTCTGGATAAATTGGTGAGGGGTTATGAGGTCAACCTTTCTCAACAAACAGTTATAATTACCTTTATAAGGCAGAGAATCTCCAACAAGAATCTGAATCTTTTTCTACTAATAAATGAGTATAAACCCACAGATTAGAAAATCTTAATAGTGTAAATAGAAAATAATTTTTCACAATAAATCTAATAACAAGATTTAAAAGCCATATATTAACTCAATATTTGAAAAACAAAACACCTCTTTTGCAAAGATTCCAAATTTTTTTCTTACAACCTTGATAATATAAGACTGTGAATATGTACAAGTTGGGATATTATTATTAGTAGTAGTAGTAGTATTTCATTGTAAACGACTGTTAGGATTTAAACTCTGTCCTTTAAAAGCTAAAATAACTGCTCAATTATTTAAAAGAATTGTCACTAACAGTACAACTAAACAAATTAAACACTAGTTTATTAAGCATCTTTTTATTCTAAACCATTTCTATCTGGTTTTATTTTTGAATCCTCTTAAAGATTTATCCTATTCTGTCACTTGTTCTGATAAATTCTTATTCTGTCTTGCAAGCTGATCAGTAATGATAAATTCAGGATCAGAACTTTGAAATGACTGACTTTAAACATATCCACATATATGAAACGTGTTTTATCTCTCTTTGGCATAAAAGCCTGGCCTGGCCATTCCATTCCTCTCACCATGGCTACCATCCCATTTAGTTCAGCCTGAACCATGCTGACTGCAGACACTAAAAGCCCGATGGGTCATTAAATCAGTTTTCCCTTTCTTCACACTCAGCCAATGTTCATCAAGTGATCAAGCAGTTAAGTGAAATGTACATTCAGAATAGGTCCAAAAGGAATAAGGAGCAAGGGAGAGAGAAACAGAGGAATAGAGAGAGAGAAAGAATGGTAGCATTTGCAGAGATAAAGAAAATAGAGGAGAAGCCAAGAATGCTATGTAATGGCTATCATTTAGGTGGATTTATAGTGTTAATGTCAAACAGCAGAAAGTCAGTAGGAAGCCCTTCTCACTAACCTCAACTGTATACAGGCCAATAACTTGCTTTGGTGAATGTCCCCTATAAGTGGTGGCCCTGCCTATTGCCACCAAGGGGCTTTTGTGGGCTGAGTCTGTAAGCCAGGAACGTCACTTCTCTTGTACCCAAGTAGTGTGTCTCTGCATACAGCTGCTCTGTGGCACCAAAGGTCTGGCCTGGGAACGCAGCCAGGATGGTGGTGGTTTTCTTTAGAGATTGAGCATTAGTCCTTCTTTGCTTCCATAAGATAACCCTGAGAGTGTTTTTCTTTGCTCTGATTATCAGCACATAAAAACATGGTTGCATTTTCCTAAGCTACTAAGCAGCCAAAGGTTCGTGTGGCTGTGACAGCTGCTAAGTGATTTTCTAGGGGCAAAATAAAATAACAAAGGCAAAAAGTCAGGTCTTCTTCCTGAGGCAGCCCAAGACCCAGGGTACTGCTGATACCCTCAGTGGGGAAGAAAAATCAATGTTCTGATTGTGTGTGCTCTACATTCCAACTTGGCATTTTATCCTTCTTCTCTAATTTGAGCACGTTAAGCATGAATATGCTGACACATGTGGACAAATGCTCACTCCAAGTATTGTGTTGTAGACAAAATCTCTTCAGTTATTCAGAACCAACCACTCCAGTGACTCAGAGTCCTCTGAAACACAGCCATAGACCAGTAAACAAAGTAAACAAGTAAGCAAAACCTTCTAGGCTGCCAGAATACACATTATTATGTTCATCTCCCAAAGCTGGGACAGTCACTCCCAGGAGAGATTGCCAGACCTTTGTCCAGAATTCAACTCACTCTAATTAAGATATAGTTTTAAGCAATTTGGCTATTTGCTACTGCAGCCACATAGATTAGAAACAGAAGAATGAAGGGATGTGTACTGACAGCAGTACAGTAACAGCTGGCCTTCAAAGAAGAGGCAAAGTTAACGGCACCACAGGAGCCAACTGAAACATGTAACAACAACACAAAATAAAAAAATGCAGAAAAAAATAATCTACTTCAACAACTTCCTTAATATATTGCATAGCACAGTAAAATAAATCATATTATGATGACAATTCTGAATCATCAAGAAAAATACAAATATTCAATACTTTATAAAAGCAGAGGAGTTTTAATATTTTTTAAGTTCACTTGGTAAAGTTCCTTTTTTTTTTGGAACCTTCACTAATTATTGAGATTATCATACATCGGCATTAGCTTTAAGGTACATGGTCACTTTTCTAGCTGCCTAATACTTGAGCAGGGCAAAGTCAAACCAGAAAATGGGGAAGTGGATAAAAATGTCAAATTCAGATTACTACGCAGTAAAGCTGGCAATCTGAGAAGAGTGCATAGTCTTAAAAAAAATAGATGTACTGAGAAGCTTGCCCCACACACAGTCTATACATTTTCAGAATACATTAGTGCCTATTCTTGCACCATGCAGGACATCAGTCCTGCTGGTGGAGTGAGGAGGGAGGGTCACTCCTTCTTCACAAAAAGACTTAGAAATACATAGACCAAGCTCAGAATTCTAGCTGATCTTCAGATTACTTGTTAAGTAGGCAGACTTCCAGGATCCATTCTTGGATGTGTGAATTTGGAATGTTTGGCTGGGACTCTGGAGTCTGCAGTTTTAAAACCTCAGCCAGGTTTAAAACCACTGACCTGGGATGCTGTGGTTTGGGGAGGTGCTCTGAGTGCCTGAGCTTCTCATTTCAGCCACCTCCACCTTGAGGGATCTCTAATCCAAAGGCGGTGCTTCTGGGATACGCTAACACTTAGTCTGGCTCCCACTGTGGACATATAGCACTCACATCCTCCCATGAGAGCTCTGTAAGTCTCCTAGCTAGCACCCTACAGAGTTCAAAGAGATGAGGACAGAAGGAGAAACATGAAACCCGCCATGACTTATTTTTCTATTATAAAGTAATTGTTCTCCACCCACCACCAACAAAAAATGTTTAAAAAGAAATAAAAAGGGAACTGGCTATTTTACTATATTAAGACCAGTTATGAAAAAAATAAAGTTTTGATTTCTTTATTGTTGTTGGATTTTAGTTTTCTTCAGGAAACTGACACTGGTGGTTAGATTATTCCAACTCTAACCATGTTTTAACATTTTGCCACTCCATTTAATAATAAAAGCTTACACTTAGGTATTCTTTAGCCTGTTTTGTCCTAAATCATTTATTCAGGCTTTCACACTCACCATCTAGCTTCCGTCTTTCCATCAGTTTAATTTTTCAAGGAAATTTTATAGTCCCCCCCAACTGCACAGATTTTTAAAATACAGTGTCACATACACCAAGCCTTAAAAATAAAATGAATTATTAGTAATATATTTGAATATGTAAAACCTTCTAGCATGAGTAGAACCAAAGCCTAGTAATGTTTCTTTGGCATTTCAGCTATCAGAGTGTCTATTCATTACCTTTATGGTTTTTTCCATTACGTGAAAAGCAAACATTGATATCTCTGAGCACACAGAAATTTTCTTCTGCACAAACTAAGTAAACTCTACTGTCAACAGGGCAACTTGTTTAACCTCTTCCCCTCTATTGCTGAATAGGAATAGTGTATAGTGTGAAATTGACTGGAGGAAAAAGATTAAAATTCAGTTTTTTGAACCTTCCCAGAAGATCCCAATTATGAGTGCTAGAAAAGGTAAAGATAAAGTGATTGCCAGATTTGGCTATAGATGCTTTAAAAGTTTCTGCACAATCATTAGATTCTAGTTCCTTAGAGGCAAGGACTGTGGCTATTCTCCGGTCTTATACAGTAATATTGGTATATCTGGGACTCTATCCAGTTTCTAGAAGTTTCCACTTCTCTTTATTAAGTTACAGCCTTTATATTCTTACTGCATAGCAATGTCATAAAATTAAGTGAAATAAAATTCTCTAGAACTTAGAAAGGTTTCTAAACATACTACAGTAAAAATCAGTAAAAATACATGTTAGAAGGGTAGGATAGATTGGGATTACAAAGACAAGAAATATCATTTTTCTGGAGTCAATTGAAACAAATTGTGAGTGGATTATCCAAACAAAAATAAGAAGTAGTTATTTTCCTTGTTCTTGACTAGTAGACACATTTTAGATTTAATCTAAATAATCTACAAAGTTCTTCCCTCTACATGCTATTTTGCTATTCTCATTTCTTAAAACATGTCCCCTTTCCCCCATCAGCTGTATTTACATACATGCATAGAGATTTTACCAAATAATCACTCAATAAATATTTAATGAAAGAATGAATAAATACTATTTAAACATTTCAATTTAACATCCCAAGCATGGAAACAGAAAAAATTTCACAATTTAGAAAAATGAAAGAGTGTCATTGTAGAAAGAGTATGAACTTTGTAGTGAGTAGAACTGGGCTAAATTCTTGGTAGCTGCTAACTAATAGACATTCCTTAAACATTTAGCTTTTCCATCTATAAAATGGGTTAATACTATTTGCAGACTTGCTGTAAAGAAATTATATCTGTAATTATAGACATAATTAGAAATTATATCTGTAAATCTCTAAACATAGTGTCTGACATATGATTAGCACATTTATTTATTTTCATCATTTTGTATGTTTCAACTTTTTCTGTGTCAGATAATCCTACTATGGTTTTATTATTTTGCTTGACAATAATAGAGTACCATATTCAGAATGAATAAGAAAACACATTCCAAAGTAAATATAAATAATTTTAAAAATTTTAGAATGTAACTTAATTCCAATACTTGGAACTTTACTGAGAGCTTCTTTTTATCTATCAAGATTCTTAGATTAAAAGGAAGAGAAAGTTGAGTCAAAATTAATTTATTGGAAGGATACAGGGTAGCTCATAGAATTGGTGGAAATGCTTTATGGCCAGGTTTCAGAGGACAGAACTGAGTCACTCTGAGGATCTAGGTAGAGGAATTAAGGGAGTGTGTGCTAGGGCAGTGGTGGATAGAATGTTCCAACTCCACTATTTTCTAATTTTCTGTCATTCTGTTTAATAATAACCAAAGTTCACATTTATGTATTGCTTACCCATGCCAATATTAATTCTAAGTATCTTGCATGTATTAACTCACCTAATCATCACAACAGTTTTATGAGGTAGGTAGTCTCAGGGAAAAAAATCTCATCAGTAGCTTGAGACTTATTCCCTTGCATTTGACAGCTGCACTAAGACAAGATGGAATAGGAAAGTCAGGGTAATTTTCTCAAAAGAAAGGTTAAATGAGGCTGGGATTTTTTATAAAATCCACATGCCTACCTCTAAGGGATTCATATTTCTATTTCTAGTTGGTAAAACATTTTCTATTAGTGGTATGCACTGGCTAGCATTTAGAAAGTTCAAAATAAAATGCCTATCCTACAGAAACAGAAGTTATATTTTGTCTTTTGTTATATATATGAGTAGGAATATAGTAAGATTTACAATGAGTATATGATTCCACACTGATTCCAGTTATTAATTGAAAAATTATATGTATTTAACAAAAAAATCCTTAAAAAAATGTTTATTCAATCTAATTTTCCTGACTCCAGTAAGTCTAGGAATCATAAAAGAGGCAATTCTCTCTCAATTACCCCAGGATCCGTGAGATAAATATTCTCCCAATCTCTTGTAAGCCTCTGATAAAATAATTCTGTCACTGATTTATTTAAATAAATAAGAGTTTCATTGCCAGAGAGAAAAAGACATTTCATTATTCTGAGGACTTCCATTTGTAAAAAACAATTCTAATGTTTGACTTGGAAAAGAAAAGATAAGCAGTTGGTGTCAATTCATCATCATATTATAGTGTGAGGTTTCTGCAGGAGGGTAGAAACCATATTTTATTCATCTTTATACCTGTTGTTCCTAACATGGGGACTACACATTGAAGGAGTGCAATCAAAATTTATTGTACAAATAAAGTAAATATTTGAACTTATTTATTTTACAGCGAAGGAATAAATTTATTCTATAAATAAAAGAATAAATATTTGAATTTATTTCAAGAGTAGTCCTAACTTTTTTCCAATCAGAACCTGATTGTCATTATTGACATTTAAATATATAGAAATATGAAGAAACTTCAAAGTTTTCAACAAATGTAAGGAGAAACTTACAGAAGTTTCAGCTATAAATAAAAAGTACATTGAATAAAAAGCAAATAAGACCAGTCACCAAGGAAGGACTCTCAAATTCTCCAGTGCATAGTTGTTTATTTGGAGGGACAAGTTCTGATGGCTGGGAGTTTGAAGACAGCAGAAAGTGAATATACCCCTTGGGATTCTAATTGCTGAGGCAAATCATTGGCATTTGAAAGTGTTTCCTGAAGCCTTGAATCATTGCAGAGGCCATAGTTAACAGTAAGATTGCAGCTTGGAAGGAAGCTGGGCACAGTTGCAGCTTATATAAAGTGTAAGGCAAGCTGGCTAAGAAACAAGCAGTAAAGAAAGCTCAATCCAGAAATCTGACACCTGCACAGTACCTTCACCAAAAATAGAGAGAAAGCATTGCACAGTCAACATCACTCTACTGGACTACCCAGGTGTCTGCCTCCCTTCTTCCTCCTTGAAGGCTGTGGGAGATGAATCTGTGAACCTACAATATAGCTGATATCAAACTGCAGTGAAGCTTAAGAGCATAAAGCTGGAATCTAACTTACCAGTTTGTGGGCAAAACCCAAACATGGATAGTCCACTGCTCACACAAGAATAAGAAGCAGGGGGAAAAAATGTGAGGACGAGGTTATAACAATATTTTTTGGCACAATAAATTGAAAACAACATTTGATATTTTTAAAAAGCAAAATTTGTTACCTACTATGTAGAAAATAGAAGTAAATATTAGAAAATATGTGCTTTGTGTCCCCACAAATTAAGAACATGAATTACAAAAGGTGAATGAGGTTAGGTTACAAATTAGATGAAAGTTTACTTGGGTAAAGGGCAGTAAAAAGGCAAGGAGACCAAAAGATGCAATATCATAACTTTAACCTAGAGTGAAAGCAGTTACGATTTTAAAAAAATACAGAAAATAAAATTACTGATGTGAAATAACCAAAAGGTTATTTCAAAATGTTAAGAAAAGAAGTAGGGACTTAAAAGATGAGAGAACAAATGTTATAAATGGATGATGAAACCCCAAAATCTATTGTTATTAATTAGTATTTGGATAATATTAGAAGAAAATGAGACAGAAGCAATAGCTAAAGATATAATAAAAGGAAATTGAAACATATTAAAGATTTCCAAATATGGCAGATTAGTGAAAAAGGGCCAATATTTCTTGAAATTTTAACCTTTCAGGAATAAAAATAAATCCTACATATTTCCAAGCAGAAAAAAGCAAAGCTAGAAAAATTGAGGGGGAAATCTAACAAAGTCCATACTGAGAGGAAAAAAGCCCAAATATCACTCTTTATTAACTCTAGGATCAAAAGGAACTCAAAACTCCTGTTAAAAGACAATTAAAAAATAAATATAAATAGAAAATAAGTAAAGAATAATATGTCAATTTATAAAACAAAAATAAAATTAATAATAAAACAATAGCACTTACATAATAACTTCTTTTGTTCCAGGTGCTATTTACATGACTTAAACAAACAAATTACATATGTTTACATATATAAATAATATTTACATAGTTAATTGGTCAATAAATTTATCAAAAGTTCAACCTCATCATTATTTGAAGAACTAGAAAATACAACAACAAGATTATTAAAAATATTATTCTATCAGATTGCTAATGATTACAACCGTTAATTATAATTATTGATCCCAGAACAAACATTCTCATTCTAGTTGGTGGGAGTATAAATGACATTACCAATCTAGAAGACTGGTAAAACTTATCAAAATTAATAATATCTGTATCCAATGACTTCCCTGGCCAACAATTCTATATCTGGAAATCTATGCTAAGAAATAATAAGGTTGCCACAAAAAGAGTTATGTATAATCATTTCCAACACAACATTCGTACCTTATTAATTTCTCAGCCCTTAAAATAAAAATATTAACATAGAAAACAGAAAACAAACTTTAATATTCATCAAGAGTAGATAGTTTAAACAAATTATGGTATATCCAAACTGGAAAACTATGCAGCTATGGAAGATGATGAATTTGAATTTCATGACATTAAAATACTATCTGAAAATTAAAAAATGTAAAATTACAGACACAGCATGATGCCATTATTAAAAATATGTTTATACAGAGAGAAAAAGAGAGCAGAGGAACGAGAAAAATCAAAAAAGATATGCCCCAAACGGTTAAAACTTGTTAAACTTGGTAGTTGAACTATGAATGGTTTTTATTTTCTTGTTTTACTTTTCTGAAGATCATTTAAAAAAATAACATTAAATTTCTTAAATTATGGGAGATTATTTAAACTGTTTTTGGTAATACATAATCTTTCATTAAGAAATAATTAAAATGAAAATACTAAGAATAAGATTTGAATAACTTAGAAGGTGAAGCAAATTCAAAAAACAAAATTAACATGCAGATAGACCAAAAAAATCCCCTCAAATTCACATTTAAAAAATTTTCATGTCAGTAATTCTAGCAGAGACAAACCAAGAATATTAACTCCAATACGAAAGTTCTAAGGTCCCTCCAGATCCTTCCTCTCAGGGCTGTAGTTTTCTCTTCCAACAGAATGAGTCTCTTGAGAATCACCTCAGCCATGACACAGATTTATGAACTCTCATTGTGAACAGACTTCAAGTAGTTTTAGTTTTGTTGAACATCAACTAATTTAAATCATTAAAAGGGGAAAAAGCTGTCATCTATCTTCACTCACCAGGAGCATCTGGATCTCAGCTCCTCTTTGAGAAATCCTTACACAACTATATTTCAAATACACAAACAGAACAAAAGAGGCAGGGTACAGGATTCAGAGGAAGACGATGTTACTTCTGATAGGAAAGACAAAGATAGGAAAGAGGCGGCATTTGGATTGGTTTTTCAAAGATAGGGTTTGGACACGTTTGTATCATCATACATGCAAAGGAATGCAACACAGTGAAAAAAAAAAGAATCTAGGTCCAGTAAATCAGAATCATAATAAATACATTGTCCAACTTAGGGTTGCCAGATAAGATGCAGAATCCAGTTAAATTTGAAATTTAGATAACAGACAATATCTACTATATGTCCAAAACGTTCAGTATTTGGGGAAAACCACCACAGGGCCAGGGGTGGAGAATCAGAAATTTCATCGGGAATGCCTTTAATGTGCCTTTTGGATATTCTTAGAATGTTTTGTTTTGCCTTTTCTCCATTCCTTACCCCTCAACTTACTAAAAAATTTAAAGGAATATATTGGGAATGTCTATCCAAGCACATTTCAGACATAGCTAACTCTGGACTGAGATAAAGGGAAGGACTCTATAGTCCCTGAGAGAGGCAGTCCTAGAGAGGGAAATGTGTATAATGAGCCTGACTTTGGTCTCCATCAGGGCAGAGTATGCACCAAGCTCTCAGAACTGGCAACTGCCCACAGGGCCAGGCCAGGGAGCAAATAGCCAGGCTCAAGGCAGAGAATCAAGGAGCTTGGCAAAGACAGTCACTTTTCCTGGATATATCACTGAGTTGCAAGTTTTAAAAAGGAAATAGATCTGACCATTATGGTATTTGGGATTTCCACAAAACTAAGTGCAAAGATGGCTGTGATAAATATTTCCCAAGAACAGGTGATTCCAAAAACAGCCACAGTATAGCATAGTGGTTTAAAGAGAATGAGAGAGAGAGAGAGAGAGAGAGAGAGAGAGAGAGAGAGAGAGAGAGAGAGAGAGGTCTGAAGCCGGAAAGAGTTAGGTATGAATCCCAGCTCCAACCACTGTGAGTTAAGTGACCTTGGGCAGAGTGCTCCTCATCTCTGCAGACCGTTTCCTTTATGTAAAATGGGAATAATTGCAAGGTTATTAAATGAGCATATATAATGCCCAGCTCATAGTACAGTAATTACTAAATAAGAGGTAATAACATAATATTCCAATGCTTTTGATATTATCAAAAGGCAAAGAAATTGCAAAGAGGAGAATTATTGGACTTCCTCACACCACCAAGAGAAATTAGGGATCTTGTAGTCTAGAATCAAGGTCCCTATAATCTAGGATCAGTTCCAATATCCCCAAGCATTCTAATGTCTCTAGAGTGCTAGAATCATTCCCAGGTTCCTGCTGCTAGAAAAGGAAACCAGTTACCCACAGAAGGGTGGGAGAAATATGCTCCAGTCCCCAAGTGATTTCAAAATAGGAGGATTTTCAGCAGCAAGGAATTTCTGAGATTCCAAGAAGGTATTTGAGAATTTTTTTCCTCCAGAAGGAAAAAACTGGGTAATGTGCTCTTAACCCAATGAGGTTTAAGATTACAGTTTGGGGATGAGAGAAGATAGCTGGCCTTAATTAGCTTAAAAAAAAAAAAAAAGACAGAACAGAACTCCTGGGACTAATCCAAAAGCAAGTGGAATTTCTAGTGGAGAGATCCAAGTTCCCAAATTTACGTACTAGTTTCACAGAACGAAACAAAATCTAGGACAGCTTCTGAACAATTACCATTTAACTGGCATTTACATGATGTAAGAACTAAAAGTATCCTTGTCACAACTCCTGTTTATAGAAAAGGCTCAGTTACCACCAGAAAGTAAGCTCTGTGAAGGGATGGACTCTGCTGCTTTTTATTGTTATATGCCTAAGGGATGGCAGTGTGCCTAGCACATACTTAGTGCTCAATAAGTATTCGTTGAACTAAATCATTCAAAGCTACGCAATGAATTCGTGGAGGGAGCTGGGATTTGAACCCTGTTCTGACTCTAAAAAACACACTCACTTATATATCATACTGATAGCCAAGGTAGTCTTAGGCCACAACCAGTCTCAAAGGCAACCTCCTGCCTGGGATCTTTCTCTTCAAGTTCTTGTGGGGTCTGCCAAGCTGAACTGAGAGAACCACATGAAAGGGCACCTTGGGAGAACTTATGAATCTAAAAATTGTAACAGATATTGCTAGTTGTCTCTCAAATAGCTATTTTTCCTTTGTTAAAATAATTCTAATTATTTAGGTGACAAAGTTCCCATTTAAAAATATTCACCTCCTAGAAATATTTGGTATCTTAATTATTATAATGATTTCAAACTCATCAAATTGTACTCTTTAGATACATGCAGTTTATTGTATATAAATTATACTTCAATAAAGTAGTAAAATATACATATGCATAACACAGACTGCCCCAGGCTTCCTGTGATCCACTTCTGACTGTAGGTGTAAGCATAATTCTACTAGATGGATTTCCCATCAAAGTTATTGTATTACTGTTAAGCTGAAATAAATATTTTTCCTTTTGGGTTTCTTTTTCTTTCTGCCTAGAGGTAGGATAGCCATCCTATGAAAATAACGACAAAAAGCTCAAGCTAAAGCTGATGAAAAAGGGAGCTGGAAGGAATCTGAGGCCTTGAGGACTTTCTGGAGAGACAGCACCTGCTTTGCCCTGTCTACCTCCTAAATTTCTTGTTCAGTGAGCAAAATAAGTTTCTATTTAGTTGACCTGATATTGTATGGCTTCTTCATTTGCTACTTGCATCTACTGAATGACAATATTTCCAAGCAAAGCATAATGAAGATAACATAGCACCACTTCTAGAAAATCTTCAGTTGCTGCAGAGTAAAATTCAAAACCTCCTTAGTCTCATCTCCTACCACAAACAGCTCCAGAAAGCTCTTTCTATGTTTCAAACAATGTATTTTAAGATTAATAATATTCTCTCAACCTCATATATCTTTCTTCTATGAACTTACAGGCCCTGGAAGATTTAAAGAATTGATGTAGGCCACAATTAGCCAGTGACAGACTTTAGATGAAAATTTATGTTCCCTTAACATAAGCCAGATGCTCTTTGCTCTAAATACCTATTTCTGGAATAGGAAAATCAAATGCTCTGGTAAGAGATCTAATTTACTGTTGGATTTTTTGTTTTTAATGTCAGATGCTCCAACTTAAAAAAAATTAATAAATTGTAATTTATTTGGACTATGTCAGAATGGAAAAGCTCATTTATAACAGCAGTCTTGAGAAAAACTAAAATTTTAGAAATATTTTTTCCTGTTCTACAGTGTCTAATTATACATGAAGACATAGGTTTCTGTTTTGTATATGTAATAGTAGAAACTAAGGCTAAACATTGTGTTCTGACATTTTGTGTGCTGGCCAAACCCCCAAAGTTATTGATTAAAATATTTTGTTTCCAGAGCTACTTATTATGTAACTAGGAGAAAGTAATTAAAGCTTCCATTTCATCCATCTGTCAAGAAGAAAGAATATTATATCTGCCATCTGTCCACTTTCAGGTATGGCAAATATTGATGAGAGGATCTAAGTATAGGGCTTTATGTCAGCTCATTTAAGAGAGTTGTTCAGTATTAAAAACTCTACAAATTGACTTTTGTTTGTTGATTTTCTTTTTTGAAATATTTCAAATGTAACAGAAGCTAATTATCTGCTACTCAGATCTAACAAAGGTTAATATTAGTACTTCTTTGTTTCATATTTATTTATTTTTTAATAAAGTATTATAGATACAGTAAAAGTTCTAATTCCACCCCCATGCCTTAAGTTTGGAGAATCAATTCCATGCAAGACTACATAATTTTACTGCATGTGTATTAATGAAATAATATAAATAATAGTATTTTGCTTTTTAAGCTTTACATATTTTACATTTACATATTTTTCAGTAGTTTGCTTTTTACATTACTTTGTTTTTCAAATCTATTTATACTGATAAATGCAGATTTATGCAAGTGCTTCATTTTAACTGTCAAATAATAACCTACAGTTAATTAATCTGTTCCATGAATAGCAGACAAGTTGTTCTTCATTTTTTACTATTCCAAGCAATGCTGTAATGAATATCGATATACACAGATACAAGTATTTCTCTAAACTATGATTGTACTTTGAAGTAGAATTGCTGTGCACTTTTGTGTGTTTTTACATAAAGCTTTTGAAGAATTTTGATTGGAATCACATTGAATTTTTAGATAAATTTGTAGAGAGTTAATGTTTTTAGGAGTCTTCCTATCCATGAATATGGTATATCTCTCCAAATATTTAGATTATCTTTTTTCTGTTTTTAAATAAAGTTTCATAATTTCATACATAAAGAAAGAAAAAAGTTTTGTGAGATTTTTTTCCCCCTAGGGATCTTATACTTTTTCTCTCTTTCACTTGCTTCCTGCTCTCTGTTTTCATAGGACCTAAGGCAAATAATTAAAATTAACTGTAAACATTTAAAGCAACTTTTAAAAAATATAAATAGATGGTTATTTCCTACTTTACTGTTACTACTGGTTTGTCTCATCTGTTTTGGGCCATTTTACTAAAAACAGAGCAACTTCTTTACTGCTCTTTCCTCAAAAGATTAACCTCCACTTCTGAGCAGTATATAATCCTAAAATTCATTTATTAAGTAGGTTATCATGAATACAAGAAAATCTTTTCTAATGGAAACATTATCATAAATGATAGTTAAATTCTCACACTAACACAAAAAAGAATATTTAATTCATAATATTGCAAACTACACCAAATCATCACATGTAAGGTATTTCTACAGTAATTTATAAAAAGGTGACAAGGCAAGGATGTTTGCATTTGTTGAGAGGGAAAGGTAGATGATCTTAGACCATAGCAATTTGTTCATTCCTTGAATTAGAACTTTTATATATGTTAAACTGTCTGTTTTCATTTTAATTATAATAAAATCCCTGAGCAATACTTTCAGTTAAGCTTTGTTGTACTGTAGGGACTTTGTAGAACAGAAGTCATAAATCAAATCAACAGAGCCTTTCTACTTTGTATCATACGGTAACTCTATGTTTAACATTTGAACAAGCTACCAAATTGTTTTCCAAAGTGGCTGTACCATTTTACTTTCCAACCAGCAATGCACAAGGGTTCCAATTTCTCCATATCCTTGACAGCACTTGTTATTGTCTGTCTTTTGTTATTATAGTTATTTTAGTGAATGTGAAGTTGTGTTTCATTGTGGTTTTGATTTGCACTTCCCTAATGGTTAATGATGTTGAGCATCTCTTCATGTATTTGCTGATAATTTGTATACCTTTTTTTGAGAAATAGCTATTCTTACCCTTTGCCCATTTAAAAAGATAGGAATCAAGTCTCTTTTCCAGTGGACACTTTCTAAACCAAGTCACTGTACTGTGAAGGCATCAATCATGCAAAACAGATTTGATCATGACACAATGGTAAAGTGTGAAAGCTCATTTAACAACCTAGTAGAAAAAAATGTCTTTTAAGGACCTGATGGAGAAAAAAGCAGTGTCCTTTATATCTGGCATTCTTTGTATAACAAGCTAGAAATACTCTTAACACGTGACTTGATATGTAATCATGACATATGACCATTCTCCATGTTGTATAGATAAAGTACCTTTGGAAGAGAATCCATTCTCACCTGAGTAAAATGGTTGAATGGGTCCTTTCATGAAGCCAGGTAATAGATAATCTGAATTTTTGAATCTTCTTAAACATAGAATTCTATGGGGCTATAAAATAGTTGTTTTAAAGATAGAGAAAACCCAATTGGGTAAGTTTTCTATTACACATTAAATAATTGGTAGAACCAAAAACAGAGATTAATTTTCAGATAATTTTGGTCCATAATTCCATATATTTTGAGCTATTGTCACCTCCATGTTTTATTCTTACTTTTAAATTTTCTGTTAAATATTGGCTCATATTTCTTCCATTTTGATATAATGTTATCTACTTGTTCCTTAAAATAATCTTCAGGACAGGAATTTGAGGTTTTAAAATACAATCAACTTTGCAAGCATGTTGACACATTAAATTCTCTCAGGATTAATGTGACTCAGAATAATTTACCTCTCCTCAAATCAAGGATTTCAATGTAAAAATGAATCATCCCATAATCCTGAACTTACTTTGTCATGGCTTTCTACACAATGGATTATAAAATTTACAAAAGGTCCTTTGGCTAAATGGATTGTAAATGCAGACAGTAATCTCCAGGATACATGAACTTTACTGGAGCATCACACTTAAAAACAGGTTTAATCAAGACCAAAATACATTTATTCACATGAAGATTAATCTGGTGATGGAACAGTGTAGAAAAGTGAGGATAAGATATTAAACTAAAAAATTAGAAGGCCTGAATTCCAGTCAAGACTATGCTACTATATTCTTTTATGAATTTGAGCAGATTTATTAATTTCTCAGGGTATAAGGGTATATTAATTAGGAATGTACAGAGGTAAAGTAACAGAAAAACTGACTAAAAGTAGCTTAAGAAATAAAGACAATTATCTTACATAGGAGAAATTCAGAGATAGGATGTTTCAGATTTGGTACAGTGGCTGGCTGTAGCTGTCAAAGACCCAAGCTCTTTCCATTCTCCTATGATCTCCCAGGTATATTGCTCTAGACTAAAGAGTAATTTTTGAAAGTAAAAAGTAAGGAAATTAAGTGACCTGACTTCTTTATATATTTTTAAGAGGCTTTAGTTTTTATTCAACTTCTCTATGATGACATTTTTCCCCTTCTCTAAAAACAAAACAAAACTAACTTCCTCCATCCATGATTCCAAATTTTTAAAGTGAACAGACTCTTCCCTCCCCTAACTAGGAAAAAAAACCTTCTGAGTGGTCCAGACACTGAGTCATTAAATTTAACTTTGATTGGTCTGCATCTATGTTTGAGGTTTTGCCATCGTGGTTTAAGAACATTGACTGTCTGAAGAAACTTTAGATATTTTTTCCCAGCACTTCTCTGAGTTTATACTGCACTAAATTTAAAATGGAAAATTAATGATGTAAAAGGCTATGTAAATAATTCTATTGGAAAAAAAACATGGGTGTTTATCTTCTTTAAAAAAATCCAAAGAATTCAGAATGTATTGAATTTGTCCAATTGACATTCCTTTTGTGGTATCTCATACTCTCACAGGTACACTGTACCTCTGCTTCATTTTTACAGAGAATTATACAGCTGTCCCTTATTATTAAAAGCACCCCCAACACTGAATAAATGTGCATTCTAAAATTAAAACAAGACACTACATGAGAAACGCATGGAAGCCAGATTGTCACCAGCTGTGTATGCCAAATGTGACTATAGAGCAACAGCAAACAATGCTGCAATCAACCTATTGGTCAGACAGAAAATATGGACACCCAGAAGAGTTTTCATCTGAATACAGACCCAATGGTGTGTTCAAAACTACTGTGCAAAAATGCTTGTTTTACCAAAATACTCTATGGGAATATTTAACTGTTACATTGTAAATGCTGTTATTTTGGTTTCTAAAAATGTCATGACAGGAAATGATTCCACAGAAGAATTGCCAAGATGGCTGTAGGGCAGACCCAAAAGGAAAAAAAAAAAAATAAACCTAGAAAACAAGAAGCTAAAAAAGGTAAAAAATACCACTTACTAACTGCAATAAAATACCTTCTTAGAATCCAAAATAAATTTTATTTCCCCCCTTCCATTTGTCATCACCCAGAAGGCTGGTTATTTCAAAGAGTCCCTACTGCTCATAGCCACAAAGGATACAACATGTTGCTCCTCACCTTTGGTTCAGTCCTCAAGTTGATAAATTGACTAAGGAAGACATTCAGTTTACACAGAAACAGATGACTCCTACTCTTCTTTATTTCTCAGCACTTTAGCCAATGGGCAGCTGATGCCTTTTGGTAAGAATTTCTGCAGGTTCAGAACACTCATGTCATGTTTATTTTCTCCCTGTCTGAGAAGTACAGGTAAGAATAGAAGCTGGTCAGGAAAGAACTATAGTTAATGCCACATTAGGAGTTTGACCTACCTCAGATGGTTGCTAAGGTAAGAAGCTTAGTAACTGAAGTGCTCTAGAAATTCAAAGAAAAAAGGAGAAGGGGAAGAGGAAAGAGGAGGTAGGGAAAACTAAATTGTTTTTTTCTCCATGAATAGGTATATATTATAGAAAATCTCCTTCCAAGTATGAAGTTCCTGATTTAGACAACTTACTTCTCATCAATGATATTTATCAATTATGTGCCTATCTTTATGTAATAATTGGTCTTATTTTATTAGTTTCTGTTGAATCTGTAAATACTCAGAAACCACACCAGACCCCTAAGAAAAATCAGCTAAATATAGAGAAAAGTAGCTGTCTATATGTACATTAGTAAGGTGGTATGCTATAACTTATCAGTAAAAACATTTCAGAAAATTTCCAACATACATATAATTTTACTTTCATTGTTTTTCAAGTAAACTTAATGCTTTCCCCTCTTCTACAGCAGCATAAATGAGCTTCTTCCACCCTTTTGTATTTAGACTCCCACGTAGCTATCATGTTCCTCATGTGTTTTAAAGTACAGTCATGTGTCACTTAATGATGGGATACATTCTGAGGAACTCATCATTAGGTGATTTCATCATTGTGCAAATATCGTAGAGTGCATTTACACAAACCTAGATGGTATAGCCTACTACACATCTAGGTTTCATGGTACAGCCTTTTGCTCCTAGGCTACAAACCTGTGCAGCATGTCACTGTACTGAATACTGTGGGCAACTGTAACACAATGGTAAGTATTTCTTTATCCAAACATATCTAAACATAGAAACTGTACAGTAAAGATACAGTATAAAAGATAAAAAATGGTGTACCTGTATAGGACACTTACTAGGGTTGCAGGACTTCAAATTGCTCTAGGTGAGTCAGCAGGTGAGTGGTGAGTGACTGAAGGCCCAGGACGTTACTGTGCCCTACTGTAGACTTTATAAACACTGTACACTTAGGCAACACTAAGATTATAAAAAATACATCTTTCTTTCTTCAACAATAAGTTAACCTTACCTTGCAGTAACATTTTTACTTCAAAACTTTTTAATTTTTTTGACTTTTCAATGCTTCTGTAATAACAACCTTAAAACACAAATACCTTGTACAGCTATATGAAAATATTTACTTTATATATTTATTTTATAAGCTTTTTTCTATTAAAATATTTATTACTCTTTTAACTTTTTGTTTAAAATGAGGACACAAATTTACACACTAGCCTTGACCTACACAGGGTCAGGATCATCGATGTCACTGTCTTCTGCCCCCACATCTTGCCCACTAGAAGGTCTTCAGGGGCAATAACACCCATGGAGCTGTCATCTCCTGTGATAACAATGCCTTCTTCTTGACCACCTCCTGAAGGACCTGCCAGAGGAGATGTCACTCTTTTCAGAAATATGTCCATGGTTTACTTGGTTTGTTTCTTTTTTCATCATAGATTTGCTTGTAAGCAGACAATGAATGCGTCATGTACATTCCTCTCTATTAATAAAAAAAACTTTTCAGTGTGGGGTCCCATGTTTTCAAACTTTTTAGAGCTTATTGTGATCTACAAAAGTTTCTGCTAAATGATTCACTGTCAATTTTCTTTGGGGTTCTGTTTTTTCTTCTACTGTTTCCTTTTCTATTGCTCTTCAGCTATGTATTTCAGCTCCAACAACTCCTCACTAGCTAATTCCTCAGAAACTGCCTCTATGAACTCCTTCATGTTATTTGCATCCACATCCAGGCTAAAGTTATTTGCCATTTCAGCCACAGACTTATTGATTTTCCCAACTTTCTCATCCTTGTCAAATCCTTTGAAGTCATGAACAAACCTCTTAAGTGTCTTCTTCCAGATGCCATTCATACACTCTTTGGTTATACCACAAGCCCAAGCAAGGTTCTGAATGCATAGGAGTTGTAATCCTTCCAGAGTTGCACCAGTGTCCTCTCAGTGTCTTCTTCAGTTGCAGCAGTAGCCTAGGCAAAGTCCTCCTCAGGTAGTAGAACTTAAAAGTGCTGTAACTACTTGATCCATTGGATGAATCAAAGAGGTGGAATTTGGAGGGAGAAACACCACTTTGATCTTAGCATAAAGATCACTAATAAAAATAGGATGTCTGTGAGCATTATCAACAACACACAAAATTTTGAAAGATATGTTATTCTCCAAATAATACTTCTCCATTTTATAGGCACAGAAATTAAGGAGAACCTCTTGGAAAAGGAGCTGGGTCATCTATGACTTCTTATTGCTCCTATAGTACACTGGCAGGTGTACTTATAGATATGGTTGAAGGCCCTGGGGTTCTCACTGTGCCAGATCACAGGGTTTCAATTTGTAGCCTTCAACATTGCCTCCAAACAAGATCATTATCCTGTCCTTAAAAGCCTTAAAATCTGGCATTGATTTGGCCTCCTTATGTATGAAAGTCCTTTCAGGCATCCATTTCCAGAATAGAGAGCTTTTTTTATATCAAATTTTTGGCCTGGCAAGTAATTTTCCTTCTCAATCAGCTTATCTAGAGTGTCCAAAAAATTTTCAACTGCTTTCATATCAGCACTCACAGATTCACAACCCATTTTCACATTGAATCATTTAAACCACCCAGAGCTAGCAATAAATTTAATATCCAAAATCATAGTCAGGTCCAGCTTTTTTTTTCAACATCACAAACAAACTTCTTGCTTTGGCCATGACTATCACAGTGCTGAGAGGGATATGCTTCTGCGTCTGGTCTTCAATCAAACTTTGTTAAAAGTTTCTCCATGTCTGATACAGGCCCTTCTCAAATTTTCGTTAGTCTCATTACCTTCTATGAAGCAGATTCTTAAATAGCTTCTGTCATTTTGGTCTTGTTCAAAAAGACTATAGCTATGGTGGAATGGAACATGCCCAACTGACGAGCAATAACCATCACTAATTTTTCAACTTCAGAGTTCTTAATCACTTTTAATATCATTTTCAGGTCAATCATTTAACATGCCCTCTTACTGGTAACATTAGCAGTGGATTCTGTACATTTAAGGGACATGATGAACAAAACAACATGAGATTTAATTAAGCACAAGAGAAAAATGATACAATCAAGAGATTTCGTAAACATGAGATGTATGAGGATTCTGCCAGGCTAACATGGCATACTGTTTTGTAGCAAACTTTCCTTTTTTTATAAGCAAAAAGAATACACTCTAAAATGACAATAAAAAATATTGTACAGTTAACACATAAACCGATAACATAGTCATTTATTGTCATTGTCAAATATATGTACTGTATATAAATATATGTTACACTTTTATACGGCTGGCAGCACAGTGTTTGCTTACACCAGCATCACCATAAACATATGAGTAATGCATTATGTTATGACATTATGATGGCTACAAAGTCACTACAAAATAGGAATTTTTTAGCTCCATTTTAATTTTATGGAATTACTGTCATATGCAGCCCATCATTGCCTGAAATATTGTTACTCAAATTGTTACATCCCTATATCCCCCATATTATATACTGCCTTGCATATAAGTGCCTGTGTATATACAATATATAATTATAATACATATATAAGTGACTACATATAATTATATATAATATTATTTATATTATTGTAAACTTCTATACATCTATTTTTTTAACCAAACAAGATAGAGTCAGTATAGGAGAGCAGAAAGGGATAAAAGAAAAAGAAATTAAGTCAATAAATATTTCGTGAATATCATTGTTGGTAAATGGCAGAGAGGTGTTACAACTGCCTCTACATTCATATTAATAATGGAGTGATTTTAATTTTACCCCATCTATATGGTATAATTTTGAGTTTAGAGTTCATGTAAGATCAAAGCTAGAAGAGTTACCTCCAGGTCTTCCAGATGGAAGGTAAGTAAGTGACTGTGCCCCATTCTCCTTCCCAGACTCCTGTAGTCCTTGGGCAGTTAGAGCAGGGCCCTTTTAAGAAGAGCATTTTCTCCTTTATTCATGCCTTCTACTCTAGAGGTATAAATATGCAAACTTATTGAAAGTGACTCTGGTTCTTAGGAAAATATAAAACACTTATTGTTATTGAACTTAGCATTGGGCACTTCACACTTTAATAAGTTCATTTATCTAATTATTTGTTATGTATATATTCATACATAAGAATTAATTTTATAAAAATATTTCAACAATTAAATAATCTCAAATATCAGGAAATTGCACCAAATTACTCCTCATTATTATGGTGATATGTAATAGTTTTTAAATTTGGTTTTCTTTTTCATATCTATTCTGAAAGCATTACTTCTAGATAATCAGGTTAATAGACAATTGTAAATCTTTTTTTCAATTGGGTTAAAATTAAAGAATGCAAAATAGCTAAAGATGAACTGATGTGTTAAAAAAGAGATTTTCTTATTTTCTTTTAAAACTATTTTTAAAAAAAGACTATTACTGGTATTGATTACCTGAACATGTGAAAGAAAATTTACCTTTTACATTCTATTTCACAGTGGATGACAGAATATATTTCAAATAGATCCAGAACTTGATTTTTCATTTCTTCACTGGGTCAGTATTGACTTTTAAAATTATTTTTAAAGTCATTTGTAATCCATCTAGTACTGGTCTATTTTTCAGATCTGGGGCATCCCTTATAAAAATGCATTCCCCATTTATCAGCCTGCAATTTAGATAGATGTCAAGTTCACAATCCTAAGGAGAAGAAAAGAGTTTCTAACAGCTATCCCTTATCACTGAGGAGAGTTTGCTGTCATTTAAATGCCAGATAGCACAGATACAATTGCCTCTGAACTCTTGAAAAATAAATTTCTATTTTCTGAGGCACCTATAACACAAATATTAGAGGTGAGAAACAGTATTATAGGCTATGAAGATGCATGGCTACTTAGTTATTATTGTTCAGAACCCAAGTTAAACTTAGGGTATAGTGGGTTAATGAAAAGATAATTGGATGGAGGAGGTAGAAAAAAGAAAATGTGTACAATCAGTTGACTATGTCATAGGCAAGATATTATAAGATGAAGTTATGTCACACTGAATGAACCTGAAGGTGTTATGGATGTATTCTTGGTTAATTTTGCTATTACAGTGAGATACTGAACACAATAGAACCATAACTTACTGTTATTTACTCATTGAATATTAAGTTTAACACTAACAAGAAAATATTGCATACAATTTGGGCCATTAACTAAAAATAAAACACTCCATGAACCTTCAGGAATTTATAATCTAGAAGAGAAACCATAGAAATACTATATAAACCATAGTATACTACTTTCATTAAGTGATATATAAAGCAAAGTACTAAGGACTGAGGGGAGGGTGGCATTATTATGTGAAGGAACTCTGATGAGCATCTTATGGTAGATAACTTGTTTTCCAGTTGGCACATTTTCTCTTGGGAAATAGGCTGCACCAACTCTTGGTCCATGTGGATGGGTGGGCCTTCACCTGAATACAGGGAGCCAAGCATTTGACTCACTTCTGGCAATTAGAATACCTAATTCCCTAGACACACCAGTTGGTTCGGTGATGAGCAACTGAACCAAGTTGGCCACTACAGAGTGAATTCTGTTACTCATATGTAAGATACCATAACAAATGCTCTCTTCTTCAATCCACTTGAACTCTGAGAGGAGCTGCTGACAACCATCTTACTATTCATTTGTCATCTGAGAAGGTAAATTCTGTGGCTGCCATAACAAATCACCACAAACTTAGTGGCTTAAAACAAGTTATTTATTCTCTCATAGTTCTTGAGGCTAGAAGTCTGAAGTTCAAAATCAAAGTGTCAGCAAGGCCATGTTTTCTCAGCACACTCTAGGGAAGAATTCATCCTGGCCTCTTCTTAGTTTATGGTGTTTGCCAGCAAGGCTTACTGTTCCTTTGCTGCTAGACGTGTCCCCATAATCTCTGCTTCCATCTTCATGTGGTCTTCTACCTGTATTTCCTCTGAGTCTCTGTACCCCTCTGACCAACTTTCTGTTTTCTTATAAAGACATCAGTCACTAGATTTGGGACTCCCCATAATCCAGTATGACCTCATTCTAACTTAAGTACATCTGCAAAGACCGTATTTCCAAATAAGGTCACTTTTACAGATGTCAGAGTTTTGGACTTCAACATAGCTTCCTAAGGGTTACAAATTAGTCCACAACAAGCCAGAGAGTACAAAGTCATCTTTATGTCCTCCATAATGAGCTGATACTGCTTGATTTAGCATTAAAAATGTATGTAATGAGTGAAATTAGCTATAATCTCAGTGCCATTATAAATAAGGCTATACCTTATAAATAATGGCACTGAGAAGTAATACAGCTCTTCCTTCTCTAATAGTGATACTGAGAAAGGAAATCAGAGAAAGTATATTGAGTTTCTCTGCTGCAAAATAATCTTAATTGTGGTACTTTTATAATTCATCATATTCAAAGAAGAATCTCAAAAAAAGATTGATCAATTAAAATAATTTCAAAGTCCCCTTCCTCCTAAAAAATGTTCCCATAAAAATAAATAAAACTACTTTCACTATATATATAACCTATTCTGCATAGAACAATAAAAGAAATTAATTATAGGTAAGTCCTAGTGTGCCTGAGGGTGTCTTTTATTATGAGAGAATAAAAAGCATGAGGAAACTTTGTGGTCACTAGATGGTTGCCACAGCTTCAGGACATCTTCACAAAGCAATGTCCAAAGCAGGAATGTTAGGAAGGGTAGAGACTCTCTTACGCATCTTGTACTAAGGAAGCAAACCCTTCCCAGAAGCTTCTGAGAAAACTTCTCCTCAGGTCCCATTAGCCAGACTGAGTTGCAAGCCTATTCCATAGCCACAAAGGGGGCCGGCAAAACCAGTATTTAGCATTTCAGCCTCTATCATGTTCTAATAGCAAGGAAGAAAGGGGAGGAAGAATAGCTAGCTTTCATTAGGCAACAAACAGGATCAGCCAGATATTCTCTGCCCCAAAAGAAAGTGACTTTAAAACTTTTGTAACTGATTCTGGCAGCCCCTCAGCAGGAGAGACAGAGCAAGGTCTTCAGTGGATTGAGTGAGAAATAAGCATTTCAGTGATATCAATTTTTGTCAGCCATGCCAACAACTCTGGCATGTCCTGGATAATGTCACTTAGTAGTTGTATAACTGACCTGGGATAAATTTAGTATCTCTACAGAGCTCAGTTTCCTTACCTGTAAAATAGGTATAAGATTTACCTCTTTTTGTTTGTTTGTTCTGAGGATTAATTGAGAGATCATATAGTAAATACATAATGTTACACAATGTTAGTTTCTTTCTCGGTCTTTCCATAACTTACTCTTCCATTCCCTTTCTTAGAAAGCCCTGAATATAATTAATTTATATTAATCATCTGTAATTAGGTAATATAATCTCTTTCTCTTTTTCCCCACCCCATCCTCTACCCCTCTTCAATCTCCCATCCCTTCCCTCTCTTTTCTAACTACATACTTCTTGGAAAAGGGCTGTGGGTAAACTACCCTAAAAGTGGGTTATTAATGGCTAGGCACAGTATATATTGTGATGCCTAGCTCTACTCTCTCAAAAATAAACTGAGCAGAACTCTCCCTAATAATCTTCCTCAGAAAAGGCATCTCGGGAACTTGGTCAAAGTGGGAAGGGAAGACTCTCTACGGTTCCTAATTTGTTCATATTGTCCAGAAACAATCATTACAAGGGAACTGGATTAGTGATGAAGGACTGATAGGAGGATTTAGAGCTCTGGATGATATATCCACCATTTGTAAAATTCATACCCCTCTCATCCATCTCAATAGGATAATGGGCATTGACACATTATCTTGAAGAAACTTTCTTTGAGCACAAACATTTATAGAGAGCCATTTACAGAAAAATATTTATGCACTGTGACTAAGTTAGGCAATTCCCTCATCAATCTTCCTTGGCTAGGCCTAAAGCATTCCCCACTCATCCAATGGCCACTTTTGGGCCGCAACACAGGAACAGCATGGAAGAAAATTAGTAGTTTTGAATGAGGACTCTTAGAAAGGTATGGGCCCAGTGCCTGAGTGTATAATGGAAGTAGAGGAGGAAGAAGAAGAAAAGAGATTTTCTTAAGCAGTATAATTATATGTTAAGCCTGACCTTTTATGAGTTCAAGAAATACAAAAATTTGAGTTAAAGTGAGATTACACATTTGCTATTATGATGTAGCTCAAACAATCCACCACCTGGGCCACGGTATTACACACATTCATGGGGAACTGATCATTTACCAAGCATATACTACATTGTCTACACACATTACTTCATTTACTCCTTACAATGCCACTAAATTAAAAACACCTATTATCTCCATTTTCCACTAGAGAAAAGATTTAGAGAGCAAGGTGTGTCACAGACTCACTCTAAATTCCACTTGATACTGCCCCAATCAGTGCCTCATCTGTGCATTGCCCCAGATTCCTGTGCTTATTTTTAGTGTAACACTTACCAGGCTGTGCTGAAGTAAGGTTTCAATTGGTCTTTTTCCCAAATTAGTTTAAGCTACTTATCTTTAGATCTTAAACCTACCACAACAAAGAAATTAGATAATTATACAAATATAGATTGACTCAATAAACAAATAAACTGGAAAATAGACAACATAAAGAGTGCTGAGTTCAAAAGAGGGGAGGTAATCCAGGCTATAGAAATGGGAAAGGCTTTGTGGGTAAGATGGGGCCTGAACTAAGCTTGGAAGATGTGGGGAAAATGGAAGAGACTTCTGGAAGGAGAATATCATTTTAGCAAAGGCCAAATACTTAAAATGTTTTAGAGTACTAATTCTACCTCTCCAACATAATATTTTTAGTTACATAGTTCATTATGCCATAGTATTAATAAGCATATTACATTATTTTCATATTAGCCAGCCCCTTCTGCTGGACCACAGACATGAAATATGGCTTCTGCTTCATCGTGATCTTTTTCCAGATACAACATTCCATTGAAAATATAAAACTGCATTAAATCAGAAACTCCATGGAAGGTTGCATCCCACCATATATACTGTATTAAAAAATATTCAATAGGGAAAAACGGTCAATGTTCAAAAGGTTAACTAATTATTGTGCAAAAATATGTATGAGAAATGTCAAATGACAAAAACAAAAAACAAAAACAAAATAAATACTTTGTGTAAGTGACATAGTGTCCCCAAAATGATAGACTCAAATTTAAATCCAGGCAAAATCTTTTTAAAAATTTAAAATGCTAATGTTTATAAAAAACAAAAAGTCACTTATTCTTGGTTATTATTACTCAAATTCAACTACCTAGAACTAGAACTTTTAAATAACTGGGGTGAAAAACAAAACATAAGAAAATAATTTTTGTTTTATTTTCTAAAAGTTTTATTGAAATATAGATAAAGAAAGTGTACATGTGATAAGCGTGCAGCTTAATGACTTTTTGTAGTCTGAACATTGCATGTAATGCCTAACTCAAGAACAGAACCTTTGCAGCATTTCAGAGGCCTCCCTCATGCCACCTTCCATGCAGAAACCCTAAGGATAATCATTCTCCTATTTCCAATACCATAGATAAGTTTTGCCTGTTTTTGTATTTATATAGTAGGGGTCATACATCATGTATTATTTTGGGTCTGGCTTCCTTTACTTGACATTATATTTCTGAGATTCATACATATTGTTGTGGGTGTATGTGGAAGAGGTGGGAAAAATGAAAGAGACTTCTAGAAGGAGAATATTATTTCAGCAAAGGCCAAATACCTAAAACATTTTAAGGTACTAATTCTACCTCTCTAACATAATACTTTTAGTTACATAGTTCATTATGCCATAGAATGAATAAGCACATTACATTATTTCCATGTCAGCCAGCCCCTTCTTCTGGACCACATTCTCATTTTGCTCAGCAGAAGTTCTCTAGGTGTGGTTCATAAGTATAGTTTAAACTGTGGTACAGAAGTTAAAAAACTTTATAAATACAGTAAAATATAATTTTTTTTTTGCTTTACTGATATCTGTACTGATAGCACAAGAGCAATAGTGGGAAAAAATTACTAGTACCTTAGCACAAACTAAGGCAATGGCACCAAACTGTACTGGTCATCATTCTATCATTGTTCAATACCAGTCAACAAAAACATACATAAAAATCAATGCCAATTTCATTTAACAATGTCCTTAATAACACTAAGTTAACTCTTATAGCTTGAGTCACATTTTTTTAATATTCTGTGCGATGTAATTAAAAAGTATGCATAAAATTTACTGCCCTAAATTACAATAAGGGAAACTCGTGAGGATAAGCAAATTGAGTTGCAAGCTAAACTAATCACTTTTGTCATTGAACGCCATTTTTACTTGAACGACTAACAGAAAAACTATGGTTATTAATACCTGATTATTTGGCAAACATTTTCTCAAAAATGAATGAAGTGAGCCTGTAACTTCAAGGAAATCTGGCTGTATTTCATGCCAATTGCAAAACTTGGACTTTCAAACAAAAACTGGAAAACCTCTCTACCACCATGAAGTTAACAGTGTCCTAATAATTAAAGACTTTACTACATGTGATTTTTAAAATATTATATAAGGAAATATGTAAACATTAGGGGGATGAGCATAACTCGGTGAACCAATATTTCCTAAATAATCAATGCATGACACAAAATCATGCATAGGTAAAAGACCAATTCAAAGTTCATGATAAACAAATGGATTTTAACGTAACAGAAATATGAAAAATTCATCAGTATGGTTCAGAAACCACATTACAACTAACCTTTAAGGAACTACTGCTTGTAAAGTTTAAATGTAGCCTCAAAGGATACTCACATTTATGTAAAAAAATTACTTATCTATATGAGGCTTTTCTCTATATACCTTAAATAAAATATATAGCAATAGATCAAATGGAAAAGCAGAGATGAGAGACCAGCTATTTTCTCATAAACTATTTGTTAAAGAGAGTGAAAAATTTTAAACTTCCTTTATTCTCACTAATGTATTTGGGGAAAATAAAGTCATTTTACAAAAATATACATATGTAGCATGCAATGGGTATAGTATTGTTTTTAAATGAATGCATATATAAAAGTTATATGTAGTAAATATGAATAGCTGTAATTCACATAATCAAAAACTCTTTAAAGTCCTCAATAATTTTTAAGGGCATAAAGGGTCCTCAGATCAAAAAGTTTGAGAACCTCTGCTATACAGTATTTCATTGTAAGCAGAGATTTAATTTTAACAGTAATTTCTGGGAATATTCTTGAGATAGTATATATTTAGCTTAATTCCTTCATCTGGCCTTTCTGCTTGGGGTTTCTTCTCTCTGACCCTTTTTGCACCGGGCCAATCAGATCATTCTTCAGTCTAGTACTTACAGTGGCTGTCTCATCAGGTGCACTTTATTCCTCCTGGCAGGAATATCCCAGAAGGCTTTACCAAGAATGTGGGACTGTGCTGTGGCTTTAAGGATTTGGCCAGAAGGAGGTCAGAGGAGGACAGAGCAAACTAGAGCAATGTAAGCAAAAGACTTTTTCTTGGATTATGGATATGGTTTCCTGACCTTCTCAGTTTAAAAGCATCTTTTAACACCAAATGTAAAATAATTTCCCTGTGTCTCTGTAGCACATAGTCCTATTTTGTTCTTATCAAAATGCCTATCACTACCTGGCTTTTTCTTGATTTTTATTCCTTTATTTTCTTCCTTACACACTGCCTTTCCCAGAATGCAAGCTCCAAAATTGCATAGACTTTGTCTGCCTTGTTCATTGACTGGAACTGTGTCTGGAACACAGTAGGTCCCTAATATATATTTGCTTAATAGATTAACCATTCCCTCTTCAGAAATCTGTTTATTCTATAATTCAAAAAAAAAAAAAAAGGAAAATTCCAAGGTCCAGAATTCTGTTTTATTTCATGAGATATTATGCTTTCCTTCATTTGGGTATATAAGAAAATAAGAGCAAAAAGTATTTAACAAAGTTTCTAGGAGCTATATTTTAGACTTAAAATATTGCCTTTCCTTTTGGTCTTATCCCATTAGTCTCAGTCATATAGGCAGTTGTTGCTAAATAACTCACAATTCCCTCCCTTGGCCCTCCACCTAGCCAACATATTAATGCTAATGCATTCCCTCTGCCATGCTTCCCATCCCCGTGACCAACTATTAAGTACTAATTTGTACTTTAACCCTTCATCCCATTCTTCCTCTTTTAAATTTTGCATACTGCATACATTACTTAATTATTTAATTTTAAGAAAGTAAATTTTAAAGATAAAAGTATGTTCATATGCACCATTTAAAAGACAGAAATTGGCAGAATGGGTTAAAAAATATGACCCAACTATATGCTATCTACAAGAAAACTCACTTCAAATGCAATATAGTTAAATTGAAAGTAAAGGAATAAAATATATATATATATATATATATATATATATATATATATATATATATATATCATGCAAGTGTTAATCAAAAGAAAGCAGGAGTAGCTATATTAATATCAGATAAAGTAGACTTAAAAGCAAAGAGTTACCAAAGACAAAGAGTGACAACATAATGATAAAAGGGTCAATCTAGCAGGAGGATATGACTGTTTTGAATGTGTATGTACCAAACAACAGAGCTATAAAATATCTTAAGCAAAAACTGGTAGATTGTACCTCTCCCAATAATTGGTGGAACAACTAGACAAAAAATTAGTAAGAATACAGAAAATTCAACAACACCATCAACCAACAGACTCTAATTGAAATTTATGAAATAGTCCACCCAACAACAGAAGAATGCACATTTTTCAAGAGTTCGTTAAACATATACAAACATAGACCACAGGCCATAAAACAAACTTCAACAAGTTTAAAAGAATTTAAATCGTACAGAAGGTGTTCTCTAATCACAATGGAAGCAAACTGAAATCCATAACAGAAGAAAAACAGTATACAATGAGTCAAAGAGAAAGTCTCAAAACAAATAAAAAATTGCATTAAATTAAATTAAAATGAAAATACAACAGCCACAAACTACCAATACCAGAAATTAAACAAGGATATCATGACAGATATTGGATAATACAGGAATACTGTGAACAATTTTATACACATAAGTCTGACAACTTAGATAAAATGGACCAATTACTGGAAAAATACAAAGAACCACAACTAACCCAGTATGAAATTGATAACTCATGTAGTCTAATAACTATTAAGAAAATTGAATTCATAATTTAAAAGCTCCAGGAAAGAAATCTCCAGGCTCAAATGGTTTCACTGGAGAATTCATCCGAATGCTTATGGAAAAAATGACACAAATTTTACAGTCTCTTCTAGAAAAAAAAAAGGGAGAGGACAATCTCAATTCATTTTATGAAGCTAGTATTATTACCCTAATATCAGAAAGAGAGAGTACAAGAAACTACAGACCAATATCATTCAGGAAAATACATGTAAAAGTCCTTAAGAAAACATTAGCAAATAGAATTTTAAAAATAAAAGAAATTATATGCCATGATCAAGTACAGTTTATTTTATTGGTGCAAAATTAGTTCAATTCTTTGAAAATCAGGCAGTGTAAACTATCATATTAACAGGCTAAAGAAAAAAACATTGTCATATCTCTTGATGGGGAAAAGCACGTCAAAATTTAATACCAATTCATAATAAAAACTAGGAATAGAGGAGAACGTCTTCAGTTCGATAAAGCTAACATTATACTTAATGAGAAAAGACAGAATTTTCTCCCCCAAAAATCAGGAACAAGGTAAATACATGTAGGTAATAGATCTAAATAAATGGAGAGACATATCGTGTTCATGGACTGCAAGACTCAACATATTGATATATAGGTTTAATCCAATTCCTATCAAAATCCCAGCCAGAATTTTTGTACATATAGGCAAGATTATTCTTTCTATCAATGGAACAGAATAGAAAACCTCAAAATAGACTCACACAGCTATGCTGAACTTACTTTTGACAAAGGAATAAAAGCAATTTAATGAAGAAAGGATAGCTTTATCGACATATGGTACTGTAGTAACTGGACATCTATAGGAAAATAAGTAAGAACCTTGACCTAAATCTCACATATTATATAAAAATTAACACCAAATGGATCACAGACTTAAATGTTAAATGTAAAATTATGTTAACTTCTGCTAAGAAAAAAATAGGAAAAAAATCTTTGAGATTGAGATCTAGGCAAAGAGTACTCAGACATGACAACAAAGGCACAATCCATAAAAAGGGAAAATTGGCAAACCTGATTTCATCAAAATGAAAACTTTTGCTATGCAAAAGATGGTAAAGAGGATGAAGAGACAAGATACAGTTTCGAAGAAAATATTTGCAAATCTCATATCTGACAAAGGACTATTATCTAGTATGTATAAAGAACTCTTAAAACGCAACACTGAAAGAAAAAAACCAGCTAATTAGAAAATAGACAAAAGACATAAAGATGTGTTTGTCCTTGTCCCAGCAGTTCCTGGCAGAAGACTGGAATTTAAAGACTATAAAAAAAGATATGCAGATATGAACTTCACCACATGCTTGAGGAGAAAAAAAAAAAAAAAAGGCTGGCTTTGGAATTCCTACTCATGATGTTATTTAGGACTAAATAATCCAGAATATATAGATGCTAAACTAATAGCCTCTGTGGGTAAAGCTGGGGTCTTCCCCATATGGTATTCCCACTGTCAGTCCCACAAGAGATCTGAACTAGAAATGTAAAGACTCTGAGGGCTGGGATTTTCACTGGGGGCTAGGACTTTCACTGGAGAGAAAAAATTTTTTCTGGGGGCCTCTTGGGATCATTTAAACACTCCCACTGAGCTAAAAAGTGAGAAATCCCTTTAGCTGTCCTGAGGCAGGGCTGGTCCTAGAGACTCTGTCCTGCATATAAGTTATTCAGTGTAGTCACTCTCAACAGCATCTCTGCCCACCGTGTTTAGTGAAGTTTTGTGGGAACTTGCATCTTGGTCTCTACTGTATGTGGAATTAAGAGAGCAACTGATTTATGCTTTGGATTGAGTAGCTAAGGATACAAAAGAGGACCCTGTACCCCCAACACCAGGTCAGAGAGATGGTAAAACATCTTTGTGCATCAGCCTCACAAGGGTCATTGACAACAGAGGTGGCACGTGGTGGCTTTGCAGAAAGTCCAAATGGAAGAACACAGAAGACCTGCTCCATCCCGCACATTCTTAAGAGCCCTTGGGAACGAAGGAAAAGTTAGTGGAGCATTTGCAAGAGCGGTCAATTTCTGGTAGTCAAGCTAGTCTGTGAGACTGTAGCTCACATCATTTGGCTATTTAAAAAAAATAAGATAACATTTTATAGTCATTGGTTGTTGAGGCTGAGGCACTTTGGTTTTACTGAGAGACAAGATCATTCTCCCCTTTTCAATAACACAATGTCTTTTCATTAGAAGCCTGAAATAGCAGGGTTTTTCTCTGCTCTTCCATTCCTTTGAAAGCCTACTCATAATTAGCTTCCCACAGCTCCTCCTAGGTTTCTTCCACCATTACTCATCATCTTGATCTGTTTGTGTTATGGATTATGATTCTCAACCCCAATGGTTTCACTAAGTTTAGTACCATTTTGTTATTTTAAGTTCATATTGCTAATTTGGGGGGAACATGCATATTTCTTCCTTAGTACTACTTCCAATGCTTCCAAGTTAGTCTGATTGTTCACAGAGGTTCTCAACCTGAGATCTGTGGCTGTGAAGAATTATGAATAAAATCCAAGCTATACATGAGTTTAGACAGAAAAAAATTCACACCTTTATTTTCATTAAGTGCTAACGAAAACTGAACATTTTCTTTTTTTCTGTTATTAACATAAGCAACAAATCACAATGAAATAAATGGAACATAGCATCTAGTTTTATTTTGGACTTGTCTTTAGTCTGTTCCTTTTTATTCTAGAACAATAGCCAAACTATGGCCTTTGAAGTTAGATTTGATTAGCTAAAAGTAAGCTGGAGTAGGAGATGAGGCCCTGGGTGTACCAGGTAGAAAAAGTGTGTGTGACAGAAAGACAGGGGAGAATGCAAAGTGAAATTCTATATTAGGGGTAATATTTAAAATACACAACAATAGGTATGATAGAACACAGATCAATCAGAACAGATGTCACTAAAGAAAGGTCCTGGAGGACCCTGACTAAGGTCCAGGTATTAAGTCTTTAGTAACTGGATTGTGAGGCATTCTAGAAGGTCCTAGAAAGAAAACAGTAACAGTGGTGAGAAGTGGGCACCTGGAGGTTTCTGAGCTATGGCATTTATCAATCAATAATGGATATTTGGGGTATTTTTAATGTCAACTGACTATTGGTCCTTCCAAAAATTAGAAGCCACTGCTGTTTTTGTGTGGCTCAGGCATTGACCCTGAAGGTGTCAATAGCAACAGTTACAATATTGGAATAAACGTGGAGGATCCCAAAATAATGATTTTGAGGGGTGTTGCTTATCTGAATATTTAGGTTCTCTAAACTCATTAAGAAAAGACACCATGGTTTTTTCACTTTTTCCTAGCACCTAACACAATGTTTGGTATATAGTAGCTGCTTAATAAATATTTGTTGAATGAAGGCATGTTTGTTAAAGAAAAATAACTTCTAAGTAAAATCCCATATTTACAGCTTTGAAAAATTATTTTTATTTCTTTGAACCATAAACTCTCTTCATTTTATTGGAGATAATTCTAAAGATCTTTTTGAAGAGAGAAATCCACTAATATTTATTTCTGACTCAAAGTCCTTTGGATAGCTGCCCAATACTCTCTGCAAAGTAGTCTTCTTCAAGCCTCTTTTAATTATTAAAAGACTTAAAAAGCAACAGGTAGATGTGAATCTGTCTTTAACTTCTTGAAGTTCCTATTATTTTTAGCCAGAAAGAATCTTCCTTTTAGCAGATAGGACTTGAGGCTTTCTGGAGGCTAGCCCTTTTACAGTTGAGAAAATGGCATCCCAGAGGAGTCAAGTAACTTCTCCACATCTACACAGCTACTAAGTGGTGATGATGCTCTTTGAATCTGGGCAACTTGATTCCAGAGCTGAGCACCCTTTACCAACACAGTATACTAAGGAGCAGAAGCTTGTTTTTTTTTTTTTTTAAGTCAATCAACAGGGTAAAAATTGAAGGATTTCCTGTACCTAAAAATTACCTTATGCCTCCTATTAAACTGGCTTTCAGAAGCTAAGTTTCAGAAGGGAGACTTTGGTGTACATTCATCTTGCAAGTGTTCACTGAATGCATATGATGTTCAGGCACCATCTAGCTTCTGGGATGGCAGATAAGAGACCTACAATTTATTTCTGATTGGTAGATATAGCATCTATAAATTTACTCAAGTCTTTTAGGGCTCCTTTTTTCACTACTCCAAATAGGAATAAACTGAACCACTGTCTTCAGTTTGAGTTCTGGGTTCTAAGAAATCATCATCCTTGATGAATCGCAAAAGAAATACAGCTCTAGAGAGGTGGAGATCTACTGCTTTCTTCTTTCTCGATTCCCCTAGGTTAGAATTTGGTCTGCTTTGACAACCTGTCCCTATAAGGATAGCATTAGAGGGAACAAGAGGGAGAGGTAAAGAGTGAAGCATATAGACTATTTGGAACACAAGTATCATATAAACATTCCATTAACATGGGCAGCATTTTTCTATTACTACAGGATTGCCCTGTATAACACTGGTATTCAGAACCAGGGTCCCAAAGGCTAATTATTTCATATATGAACTATATTTTAGGAACTATATTTTCAAGTCATACAGTGGCCTTATGTATTATCATAATTAGAACCAATAGAAACATTAACTGAACTTTGTACCTTGAATGATTAAGTTGTACTTCAAATGGAGGTTAATAAGTAACAAAAGAAAAGGCTACCAAAGAACTAAACCTAAATAATAAACTGTACTAAATGCTCCAAGCAAGCTGAAAGATTTTAACAGAAAAAAACACCTTTTAACCATAAATTATCTAACATGTGCTGAAAGGTAGTCTGCTGTAAGTGAAGTCAGTGACCCCACCCCATCCTTGCCCCAATAAGATTTCAAGGTAAAAAAAAAGGATTTCTAACAACCACAAAATAAAGGGTTCTTTCCATTCCTCACTACAACCCCAATTCCCAATACCAAAGGCATCCTAATGTTCGCAATTATTTTTTAAAGTTTTAATTTATAATCTCTTTTTAAAAACAATATATTTTTTTAAAAAAAGAAGCAAACAAACAATACATAGACAAATCAATAATTGGAAGCTTCTACTTTTTCACCTAAAGAGTTGACCCTTGTGAAACTACAACTTCCTTAGGTAGAAATCACATTTTAAACTGTATTTAGTCATTTTCGCTTTAGTGTAAATAAGTATTTGAGGCCTTCTTCAGAATAGATTTTGCTAGAAGATAAAAAGTCAGATCTCTCATCCTTTTCTGAAGGGCAAATGTGCTAGAATTCTCCCTTATTCTGATTTTGGTCTAAGAACAAGACTGCTTTAACTTTAAAACAGAATACTAAAATCTTTCTCTCTCAAAAGTAAAATGTTGAGGTATATTTATCTTTCATATTGTGAAAGAAAAAAATCATATTTAAATCTTAAATATAAAAGGAACTTCTTTCTCACACTCCTTTCTTATACTTGAAGGCAAATTATCGAGTTAACCATCCTATAGTCACATAACCCATAGGAATGAAATATTAAAGAGTTTTTGTTGGAAGGATTACGGAAAACCAGTCCCTTCATTTCATGGAGTATTTCTGATATTTCTGATTCTTCAAACTTTTTTCTCTCCTTTAAGTCAAATCATGAGATAAATAATATATGATGCTCAAACTTGCAGTTTCAGGCTCAAAAATGATACAGAGGATGCAAAATGGACATTACAGCACACAACTCTTCTTTGTGGAAACTATGGTGTAATAGCCTAAAAATAGCTTCAAGTCATAAAATTCAGTGCACTGACCCCCTGGAGAGAACTGTGTCCACAGATCCCGGAACGATGTCTGTTCTCCAACACCCTCACTCCACGTCTGAGCCCTTTCACTCCATGCGGTTTTTCCCTTAGGAGTCATTATTGGGTTTCATAATGATTAGTTTGTGTATGAAAAAGGAAAGCTCAAGACTATAATTTCCTACATACTTATAAAAAAACGCAGAAAGGAAATTCAGTAGCGAGACAAGTAATCTCCTGGAGCCTGCTGTGACCAAGAGTATACCTGTGAAAAGGACAAACTGATAAATGAATGTCTCAGCACGTAAGGGGACAAACCACAAAGAGGAAAGCTTTGTGTCCTAGCTTAGGGAGCTCTGCTCTTCTGGTCTTCCCTTCAGATACATGGAGAGCAACCACAGAGAAGCAGATAGCCCCAGTTAAACCAAATGAGTTTGGGACCACCCAAGTCAGAAAGTCAGTGACAAGAAGAGGGGAAATATTTCTTTTAATTTTGGGAAATACATACTTAAAGAGATACTTTTCAGTAAAGGCCTAAGTGAAGGGAAAGGCCTAGAGTTAAAAAGTGGATTGAGCATAGAGAGCCTATAAGAGGAGTTTATACCACAGCTAAGATGCAGGAAGGTGGAGCACATACATGCTAAATGGTTCTTTATCTTGAAACCTGCAAAGGACCCTTTCTCTATAGATTCTCAAATCATCTCACCGCAAAAGCAGCAGAGCCTAGAAAAGAGAAAACTTGGCTTTAAATCCTCGGTTGGCACCTCACTCTCTGTGGGACCTTGAACCACTTACTTAAGAGCTCTGTGCCTCAGTTTCCTCATCTGTGAAGAAGGATAACAACAGGAGAATAAGTCTAAGAAAAATCTGCAACAGAGCTTGGCACATAACAATGGCTCAATAAACGTTAGATTTTATATTTTTTCAATAGCCATGTCAACATATTACTTCTCTTAAAAAAAATGTTGAAAACATGTTCTACCCTCTTCAGCTCTACTTAAAATTTAATGAAAAGGAACAGCAACTTCTTCACTTACTCTTTCCTTTGGTGGAAGAAACTGAGTTTTCTATATTTTTTATGTGTATTCATCTCTGTATTCCTCTGCAAACAAAAAGTAAATCCCTCAAAACAGCAGTAAATAATTACAATATCTGTATGTCTTTTAGAAGACAGGTGAGTAGGGGAGAATTTAAGAGCTTGTGTTCCTATGAGGACAGAAAATTAAGTGATAGAAACTGGAAAAGAGAAGTCTGTGGGAAGAAAAAGGGAAATGACAGACACAACTGAAGGTTGGTCTCTGGATTTTAACTGGGATGGATGCCACTTTGCCTGATAAACACCAAGTTGTCCTGCCCAATCATCTAACTTAGTGATTATCAACTGAAGGAGGTAGTAAGGTAAAGACAAGAAACAATGCAACTGATAGTGCTCGACATGTGAACATTAAGGCCGAAAAATACAAGTTCAAGAATCATGTTGTAAGAGTCATATATGCGAACTTCCTGATTGAGAATATTTGTTGAATGGGGTATACACATGATTTTCGTGTACATTCCCTCAGTCAAAAGCTAAATAAAGCTACAGCAGCCTTCTAGCTGGTCTTCCTCTTGCCACTCTGACCTGACTGTGGTCCATTCTCTATATAGATCCTGAGTTATCTTTGCAAAATACAGAGGTATATCACTCCCCGATTTGAAATTATTACACTTAGAACAAATTAAAATTCCTACCATGGCCTGTAAAATGCTGCATTCTCTGGTCCTTGCCTTCCTTCTGACCCATTCTGCACTCCGAAGTTTTTGTTACACTGTTAATGGTAATTGTAACCGGCCTCTCAACTCCCCAGCTTATTCCTGCTTCAGGGCTTTTGCACTGGCTGTTCCCACTTCCTGGAGCTCTCTTCTCACAGCTGCTCACAGTGGTGGAGTCTTCCCAAAATATCACCTCCTCTTCCAAAATACCCTATCTTTAAAAAAGTCTCCTCAATAATTCTCTGTTCCATTTAATTTTCTTTACAGCACTTGCCCACTAGCTGAAAGTCTTATGCATTTTCTAAAAGTTTATTCTCTTTCTCCTTATTAGAACATAGCCTCATGAGAGCAGGGATCTTGTTTACCCAATACCTAGAATTATACCTGGCATAAAGTTGGTTTTTGCTGAATATGTAAATGAATAATATGCAAACAGAGCTTAGATACTAGAATAAGCAAAGGAAAATGTGTTCTTGATAATATATTTCTAAAGAGTTGAATGGCTCAAAAGACATTAGGAAAAGTTTTCTCAGTGGTTAGATCTTCAAGAAACTACAAGCAATGTTTTATATATTCAATCGATTTATGGTTTACATCTAGTTTCTTTTGCCTGTAATTCAGTGTCTAGCCTCCTATCAACAGTTGAAAGCCTTTAGATAATCTAAAGGAGCTTCGGATAGAAACTCAAGAGTGAGAAGTCAATATCAGAACTGCAGACTCTAAAAACTAATAAGAACCTTTGAGCCACTCTGCTATTCTGCCCTGATAGTTCTATCAATGAGACAGTCACTCAAACTATAACAGAATGAATTATTTCTATGAAAACAAATTATTTCAAAATAACAAAAAAAAAACAAAAAAACTTCTCTTTCATAGGTTTAAACGTATTAAACTAATATACTCCTTGAGATTGAATAGAATGAGTCGCCGATCTTATAAATAAAAGATTTGGGCACAAACGTGTAATCTGTTTGGCAATTTCACATATTCATATTTCGTAATTAGGTCCTTGACTCCTTTTCCTCATGTGAAGCTAATTCCTCTTTCAGACTCAAAGCAAAAGAAAACCATGTTTTAAAAACAGGTCGATGTTTTCAGTTTGTGTTGATAATCAGAAATAACTTTTAAGTAACCAATAATATTATGTGATATTAAGTAAATACTCAAATATTGATGCTATAACAAAATGTTATCTCTTTACTAATTTTATAGAATCTTTTATCACAGACACTTCAAGACACTGGAGTTCACTTGTCTAATTGTTTTCCAAGGTTGCAAGCAACTTAATTTAGAATCCCCTGGGGGACTTATTAAAAAATGCAGATTCCTGAGCCCCATTCATAGAGATTTTGTTTCTGTAGATCTAAACCTAGGTCCAGGAATCTGTATTCCCTTAAAAGGCTTCCAAGGTGCTACCAAGGCCTGCCAGGCTTAGAAAATAGTGACTTTAGTCCAACCTCTAGCTCAGTATGGAACTCTATCCACTTTCCTAACAAATTGTTACTCAGATGTGTTTTGAGCTCTTCTAGAGGCAGCAATCTCCATGTAGTTTCTTAACCTTTATTGGAAACGTCTGATTGTCAGAAAGCTTTGTTTACATTGAACTGAAATGAGTCTGCTAGTGACTTCCTTGTATAACAAGAATTATTATACATGAAAGCCCTTCATGAATTTTAATATAGCTTTCAGGTTCCCACAAGTTTTCTTCTACAGCCAAACAGCCAGTTTCAACAATTGTTCACAGATTCTTTATCATCAAAGGTATCCCTGAATCCTATCACACCATCCATATTTTTTTTCAGAGCCTTCTTCTCCACCACTGTTAGAACTAGGGTCTTTAAATCAGCTTATGATCCACTTGACCCTGCATAATATGAAGTGGCACATTGTTAGAGGACATATGGAACTGTACATACCCTATACTGTTGGTTCTCAAATGCTGACATGTTAAATGATGCCATTGTCACTGTTACACGTTTAATGATGCCATTGTGAAATGAGAAAAATGGCTAAGTTCATTCAATCTAAAAGACTGTGCTGTCTTCCTATATTATATCCTGCCCAGATCCTATTTAAATTTAATTTCTTTTTTTGTTTGTTTGTTTGTTTTGTTTTAATAAAACTAAAAGGAACAGTTTGGTTGGCTTGTTTGTTATACTAGGAAGTTAGCTGCATATGTTGATGAGCCCTGCTTCTTTAGGTGTTGTACTGGTCCATGAAGACCAAAATCTGGGAACCACTGCCTTAACCTTGCCTCCCTTGTCGATATATAAATGTGCTTTAATCTAATTCTTAACTCTTGAGTACCCACCACATCACAAGATACAGTGGCTCACAAATAATTAGAATCATTAGGTCATTAGAATCAACTGAGTTTCATGAAAAAACAAATTCTCAGGTCCCACTATCAGAAATTATGATTCAGTAGGTCTGAAGTGAGGTTCAGTATCTGCATTTTTTTTTAAGTTCTCCAGATGATCCTGATGATCATCCAGGATTAGAAAGCACTTTCACAATGTGCATCTATTTAGTGTGTCTCTTCTATGCATCTATAACTTAATATCACCAGTGAACAAAGCTGATTAAGAGAGCAGCTGTCTGGTAGAGTGTCATAGAGCATCTAGGCAGATCATTATACATAAACATTATCCTGCTCCCTCCCTGTGTGTGAACACAAATGCAATCACTACCCTTTTCTATTCTAGCTTTTCTCTTATTAAGCAAGGTGTCCTTTGCTTTAGATTTAGATACATTTTCTCTACCTGCCCAATTCCACCTTGGGTTTTATCAATATTCCTTTTAAAGCACAGTGCCAAAATTGGACATAATAATAATAACACATAATAATCCCATTATTTATATGGTTGCCAAACCTCTATTGATATGGCTTCAGATCACCTTCACTTTTATAAAGGCACTGGCACACAGATTTTATTTGAGGCTTAGACCAATCCATATTATCCGGTTTCACCTAAATTCCAAAAAGCAGTTAGTTCTCTTTCATCCAGTACAACCGATGTTTAAAAATACAACTTTAGGTTACCATTTATTCAAAGTTACACAACTTAAAGTTATAAATTTTATCACATTTGTTACATCATCTTTTCAACAAATTATATAATTTTCAATTCTAACATATTAAATCTCTTTTCTAGAGAGTATCTTATATAATGGGTCTTTTGTCATATTAACTTGAGAAATATAACATCTATATGTCATTCAAGTAATTGATAATATATTCTTTCACAGTGATGGAAGAAAACACAGTATTTCTTAGAGATTCTGCTTGGAAGTGACTAAATGTCACTCCTCACATTCCATTGGCCACAGCAAGACATATGGCCAAGCCTGACAGTAATGGAGTGGGAAATATAATCTTCCTGTACAAAAGGCTCCATTAAAAGGTGCCTGAAGAAAAAGGTAGGAAATATTTTAAACACATAATATAATCTATCATATCTCTCATTTTGAAAATTGAGGTCATAGCTATCTTTCTCTTTTCTTTCGAATTATTTTACTTGTTCTCCAAAATATCTCAAATATGTACTATAGTCAAAACAATGAGATTGTTTATTGCCTAAAATGTATTTTATCTGGGTCTAGGAATTTGAATTCATCTAAAATATTTAAGTTATTGTTAAATTTCTCTTATAGTAGATGTCAATGACCTCTTAATGCAGTGATCTTTCAATGTTACCAGTTTAAATATCATTCTTCTCGGTATAGACAGAAGGAAAGCCGAAGTGCAGTGTTTTCTTTTAACATGATACCATCATTCTCAAGCAATGGACCTATAATTTTCATCTATCTATTTTTCTGAAAATAGCTCTAAAAATTGCTGCTGCTGTCTCCAGTGGTTTTTGCGAGCTTCAGCTAATCCTTGGCTTTAGTTCTCTTGAAATTCTTGTCCCATTTCTTTGTATTCTCCTTAGTTAAATGGTCTCCCATCCACAATATATACAGCTATCTTTCAGCCTTATCAGTTTATATTGCAAATATGCCAGGTTCTCTACCTGCCTCCCATTTTCTTCCGATTGAGAGCATTTTTGTATAGTTAGAATTTCATAAGTCAGCCTTCCTAATCACCATGAAATTATATTCATTTTTTAATGCTCTCCTTGAAAAAGTGTTTATTTTTTAAAGAAAATATTTTATCAGCTATTATTATATAATTTATTTTTTTAATGGCATAATTATGAGAGGCAATATAGCATAAATGTTGTGTTCAGTCTCTGAAGATAAACTTGAATCTTGGCTTTTCACTCATGAGTTGTGTGACCTTGGGCAAGTTACTTAACCTTTCTGTGTCTCAGTTTCCTCATCTGTAAAATAGAAACAATTATAGTACTTTCCTTATATGGTATTATAAGGACTGAATGAGTTCATATATATAAAATACTTAGAACAATGCCTGGTACATATACAACCCTACATGCCTGTTATTATTGGGTCATCTAGTTGAAGTGCCTCAGGCATGGTTTCTACTTCTACCGAGACACAGAAGTTACAATTTTTTACAATCTTATATGTGGTATTATTCTCTAGAATAATTCCCTTCAAACCTTATAAAAGATTCATTGAACTGGGAACTAGCACCCACAGCAAGAATATGGGAAAACAGTTCCAGGTCAAAATGATGGGCTCACAACCCAGGTTGTCCCACTTTCTTCCTGAGACCATGAAAAAAACAATAAAGAAATTCCAAAGAGACTGAAGCCTTAACAGAAAAGAGAACAAGAGAGATAAATCAACAAATTCTTAGGAACAGAAAGCAGACAGAATCCTTTGGATAGGTAAAATGGAGAACAGGAGGCTGTGGGACAGAATGGCAGAAAGGGGCCTCAATAAAGGGCAAAGCCTAATTTCCAAAGAGACTTTGGAGATGCTCACATTTCAGAGTGAGCAAGTATAGTGAGGACAGTAGAAATTGTTGAAAGTTTTTCAATAAAATAGATTCACTAAGTTGCCATATATACACACACGTGTAACACACCCCAGGACCCCCATATGCAGAATAAAATGCAATCTAGTGTTCGCTGCTACTAGATAAAAACAGCACAGGTATCTAAAGGAGTTGAGCAAGCTGCCTGAAGTCCAAGCTGCTAGTGTGAGCTCTGTTCCCTCACCCATTCAACCTTGTGCAAATTATGCAGCTAATAAGCCCTGACTACATGCAAAAAACCTTCAATTCAGGGACAAGGTGTCCTGGGAAAAGCAACTGACCAATACAGCAGCCAAGGAAACCTGGAATAATCGACCTAAACTTTTAGCCTAAAATAAGAACTGATAAGCAAGGACTACTAGACAGATGAGGAAGACTAACAACACTAAAGAAAAAGATCAAGATCAAGTCAAAGCCTTTTACCCAGGAGATATAAATGGAAATGAAAGAAAAAAGAAGAAATCTTTTTAAAAAAAATTCTAATTAGAGTCCTTGTGCATTTTTAAATGATATTGAAACAAAAAACAAGAATGAGAATCTATACAAATGGGATAGGTCACAGTAACCAGCTCTTAAATTTTTTTAAATGCAAAACTCAAAGATTCATAAAAGAGCAGTAAAAATTTTTGAAATGTATCAGAACATATGATAGGAAATAAAAAGATGAAACAGATGAGAAAAGATACAGTCACAAAGCATTAATCCACAAAGTTCAACCAATTGGGAATCCAGAAAGAGAACAAAGAGAACAGAAGAACATAATTTAAAAGAAATTTTTTAAAATAAAAGAAGAAAATATAGCAAGACACAAGCCATCACATTGAAAAGCCACTGAATATTATCACCATATCACATAGTATAATGTAATATATTATTAATTATTAATAAAATATACTATTATTGCAGATATGGAAAAAGTTACAACAGAAAACCTAAAATTAATCATATAATACCAAACATTGGGAGAAAGAATGGAGGAAAAGTTGAATAGTGTTTCAATAAGTCAGATCTACAACATTCAGAGCAGAAAATCACCAATAATAATTAAAGTTGATTAATCGAGAAATAGCAGTATAAACATATTACTCTGTTTATACAAGAAACTGTTTAAAAAGTTAAAAGTAATTTTAACTGAGAAGAATGAGATTCACAAAAAGGTCTGAGAGTAGTATATTTTCCTATTAACTCTTTCTATATTTGATGATTTTTTAAAATTTAGTGTCTCATTCGCTATTCTGGCTAGTACTTTTTTGTACAACATAAAAGGTTAGGCCTATAAAGACATAAGTAATGAATCAAGTAATGAGTCATGTGATGAAATCGTATGACCCATGGCCAGGCTCTATGAAAGAATGTAGACAGGTGGGAGAGTGGATCACACTGACTGGGCTAACCAAAGGTGAATATTATCCCTTGTGTAACAACAAAGGCATTTGGAGTTTCTTCTCAGAACACCAGGCAAGAATCTGTTTTCAGCTTTACTAAGCTGTCAACATTCCCAAACCTTAGCAGAGATGAGACTCTTCATTGGATGCCATTCTGCCGCTATCAAGAGTAATTTTTAGTACCTCTATTGAGCTCTAATCTTGTGGTGGAATTAAAAATATAAAACAAAAAGCTTTCGTGGTTGTTCTTAACATCGATGTCAACTACTGAGTTGAATTTCATATTTACTTCAACAAAAATGATGAGTGACTGTTTTGTGCAAGGCACCATGGAAAATACACAGATAAACAAGAAAGGTCCATTTTGCTTATCTCAGGGAGCTTAGGAACCACCGAGCAAGAGAGAGTTATACACAGCTAATTTTAATACAAGACTGAATGTAAATGAATTGGAGCATAAAGAAGGAAGAAAGTGCTTCCAACTTAGAAAGGGATCAGGAAAGACTAAGTGAGGAGATGTCAGGAGTGAGCTGGGACACTAGGCTTTGAGTCAACAGGATGCCTGCAGGCTAGTGCTGTGATTCAACTATGATTTGGGATATAATCTGAGAGTGATATTATCTGAGCTATACCTGCCCTGGCAAAGAACAATGTAGGTATCTCTCTAGTCTGGGGTGGCTCTGAATTTTTGTAATAAATGCTATATTCATTCCAAATGCCTTGAAAAATATGATTTGGTAAAGTATAAATCTAACAGATCACAGAAGTCTATGTTGTGATATAAGCAAATCAGAACTCATAAGTTGACCTAAATCCAAAATTCTGGGTTTATATTTTTAGTAGCATATCTCAACATATGTTCACATCCACATGTCTACATTTTACCCTCAAATCCAGAATAGTAAAGAAACAGAGGATGTTAAAATTGGAAAGGACCTTGACTATTATTCAATATAATCTTATTTTACAGATGAAGAAACTAGGCCAAGATAGGGTAACTATGACTTACCAAGGTTGCACAATCACAAGGAGCAAAGCGTGGACTTGAATCAGTTTTCAAATGCAGATCCAGAAGCTCTTTCTTCTGAATATTATGCCGAAAGAAAAATGAGAGAAAAGAAAAAATCAAAGATAATAAAGAAATAAAAAGTAATGCTTAAATAAGTTATTAGAAATAGATCTAGAATTACCAGTGTTTCTGATATGAATTCCAAATAGTTTTTGAAATCTATTTTTCTTGCAAATTTTTCTACTTGGAGAGAATGTATACATATTAGCTACCAAAATACAAAATATTCTTTTCAAACTATTTTAATTAATTTTTAAATTAAATTAAATTATTTAAATTAATAATTTTTAAATTATTTAAATTAATAATTACCAAAAATAAATCATTTTGTTCTGTTAGAGTAGTCAGGGAAATGGCAACTAGCAAATCATCTGCTTATACATAATTTCTGTTTCATCAAAGCAAAAATAGAAAAATTTAAAAATAGGTAGTAGCTTGCTTTTACTTATATATCTAGAGACATCATACTTTTTAAATAGATCATATTAGTACAGAGACTGTGCTGTGTTGCTTATGACTATCAGCACCTTCATTAGCACTTGGCTTATAGAATATATTCAATAAACGTTAGTCGAATAAATAAATGAATTAATACTATATTATACTGAAGTTCTCTATCAGCCACTGAGGAAGTTAAGGATGGATACTAAATATAAAGGGCATTTTTTTAGATCATGAGGACTATTAAATGTTACGCATATAAATAAGAAGTAACGCAGCTTATCTTCCTCATCCATTTTACAGAAATGAGAAAAATGTTGTGTTTTGAAAATTGATGTTACTGAGCTCCTCCAGTTGTTTAAAAAACAACAAATGAAATGGCTACTTCTAATCTTTTTTGGTATGTTTACACAACAAAAAAAGCAACTATAATAACCTCTAACTTGTCTATTTTAACATCTGCTTATTTATACAACTAACTAAATGCAATACTACAGGTTTGACCTCTTTTTTCTCTTATTTGTAGATAAAGTCACTTAAAGTATTAAATTATATTTTCCTTTATTCACCTAATGAAGAAATAACCAAACCCAAAATATTGAGAAAAATAAAATAAAATATCAAAAAAATTAAATCAATTAAATTAAATATTGAGGAAAAAAATAAAAACACAGGAGCAATAAGCTATGTTCTTCCTAAACTGGCTTCTACCACTGAGTCACCTATGCTGCTCCATCTGTCTGCACCTCAGTTTTCTCTTTCTGAGAAACAAAGACCTGAGTCAGTTATGTGATAGAGAAAAATGGGAAAAATTGGCAAACAGTGCTTTGCAAGTCTTGCTGTCCCCCTTGGGAGCTTAACTGTAGCTCTTCAAGACCATTTGATGCCCTGTGTCCCTAGTCCACTACAGAAGGTTACAAAAACCTCAAAAAGGAGGCAGAGGACAAAGGCAGGCCTTGATGTACAAAATCTAGAAACTCACCAGATTTGGCCACAGCCCAGGAAGAAAAATTTTTGCACTGACTCCCGAGAGAGAAAAATTCTGATATATAAATTTTGTACTTTTCTAACAAAATTCAATCAAGGACTAAAAGTAATCTGGAGATTTGGGGCCCAAGTGAAAATTTTAAGAGATTCTATCAGAGAATGAATAAAATAACAGCTTGATCACTTAGTAAATGTAAGCACGTTTTCTGTTGTGAATATTCTCAGACACCGATGCATTCTTATCTGATGGCAAGAAGAGAAAAAAACTACAACAAGGGTGTAAAAAAAGAAAAGAAAAGCAGAGAATTCAGTAATAACTTTGGATACAGACATACATTAGCATATAAAACAATTAAATAAATGGATCATTTTATTTGGCACCTTGGTTCTAGAAGCAGTTTGGACTTTTCCAGAACTCTGGAGGATAGACAGCTGAACCTTCCAGCAAAGTCAGGGAGTTCTGTTTGCTTACAAGATTGATCCAAGCTGAATTTACTTGTTCCTGCATCCACTGTTTGCATAAAGAAATTACACTTTGAAAATTTTCCTCAACTACAGTAATAAAATATTTCCATTGAGCTAGTGACCTATTTTACCTGAAATTATAAATATACTTTATTTTATTTTTTCTAAAACATTCTTTACCTCAGGAATTTAAAACAATTTTTCTAAACATTTTCTTTAATGACTCTTTTTCTATTCTCATTTTTCAATTTTCCCTTTTCTCATTTTAACTTTTTCTTTTGCAATTTCCTAAGCAGTTAAAAGGGGCAAAAAAATTTTAAAAATTAAAAAATAGAGGAAGGGTAGATAAGGAGATAAGAGTAGAGTTGTGAAGGGCCAGATCATAATTTTAAAGATAGGCTTTTAATATTACCTTCCAAGGATGCTCTACATAGTCCTATAGGTATATAATATTCACAAAAGACATTTATCTCATAACTTTAAACTTATAGTCTACTTTGAATAATATTCATTCATACGCACACTTACACGCATATGTAGTACATGTAATATATCGCAAATAACAAAATTAAATTGCATTGTAATTTTTTGTTTCAAAGAAGCAATTTGTTTAATGTAAGTGTATAAGACTTTTACTTTGTATAATGCTGTTTGGACACTTCATTTTAACTACAGCTAGAGCCTCAAGAAAAGCCACAGGAAGCCTTTCTAAACCTGGAGAGAAGCTGGTCACAGATTATAACAAATGTGTTATAATTCTGAACATGGCTCATGACACAGAACTCTGTATCTCAACCTTTTATTCTCTAGCTGCTCTAAACCACTTGTAGTTCTCTAAACATAGCAAGTTCTCTAATGCTTCTGCACGTTATTCTTTCTACCTCAAATACCCTTCTCTCCTTTGCCTTACTTCTCCCTCAAGAGTTAGTCAGTTCAACTTCCCCTTCTCTGCCTGACTTCTCTGATTACTCCCTGCATTCTTTCACCTGCATCTTTGCCAGGCAGTATGCTAGATGCTGAGTTAGCAAAATGAAAATATTGCACCAAGGTCAAAAGAGGTACCTGGGAGGCATTTTGTGATGAGGGCCAAGAAGAGGGTCAGGGGAAGGTTTCCTGAAAGAGGTAATAACTAAATCAAAATTTGAAAGACTAGTAGGAATATCCACAAGAAAGAAAGAACGGACGGCATTCAAGATAGAAACTATGATGAAGCAAGGGTGGGAAGAAATGCTGACTGAGAGATAAATATACCATTTAAAAGATTTTAGATTTTGTTTTTTTCTTGAAGGAAATGAGGATCTTTTTAAGCAAAAGAATGAAATGATAAATGCATCTTTTAGAAAGTATAGAGATCAGATTGGAGTGAACAGACTGGGGCAGTTAGACTTGTTTGTAAAGAAGATGACATGGATACTTAGTATGGAAATGAAAAATATGGAAGAGAATTTGAGAGAGATAAATGAATTAGAAGTGAAAAGACTCAGTGATAGATTGGCTGTGGTGCACAAGGGACTGCAAGAAGTCAAGAGTGAACCGCAGGTTTCTGTCTTCTTGCTGGATGGACAGTGGGATTTACACTTAGATCAAGAATACAGGAGGAGAAGCAAGAGGTGATTGGCTGCATTTTGCATCTGTTAAATAAGAAAGGCCTATGGAACATACATGTTGAAAGGTAAGTGCTCATTCCTCTGTGTGCCCATTACCCAGATGTGTTACTTCATGTTACCGTGCTAGGATTGTCTGGCTTCCACCTTTGACTTCCCTCAGAGGAGGAACTATCCAATCTAAAAACCTCCCCTTACAGGTACCCTCAACCAGAACCATGCCCGCGTCCTGACAAACAAGACCCTCCCATTTTTCCTCTCAATAGAACAGTGCTAACTCGAAAGAAATATCCTGCAAGGGCTAAAGTCTACCACCCCTTCTAGGGAAAGCAAAAATATGGATTGAAGAAAAAAAGGCTATTTTTCCTCCATTTTAATAATTTCCATTTTCAAAGAGACTACTGTTTCAGAAGAACTGAATACTTTTAAAGATAAATAAATAGAGTAAATAACAATCGTGTTTAAGATTCCAATATATTATCAAAAGATATGTAGACTTAAGAATTAAAAATAAATTTGCCTTTAAGATGAGCTGGCAGACTTCTTACCTGCCAAGAACAAAGTTCAAGAGCTCAGAAGGCCTATGTTTGCCCAGAAATAGTAGATTATAGTGCTAATGATGGGCAAAAGCATTAAATCATAAAGGGTCATCCCCCTATAATTTTGGTACTATTAAGGTATGTTTAGTAATGGACTGAAATAAGAGAAGAAATATCAAGACTGAGCTTAGGTTTTGGATATTGGATCTATGATTTCATTCTTTGGAAGAATGCTTTCAGTTCCTGCTTCTATTTCCAGGCATGTATACTTGGAGATGAATACTTCTTATATTTGAATTATATTTTAGTAATCTTGGATATGTTGGTATACACAAATGTAAATTCACTTTTAGAGCAATTTTTATCATATATATTTTAATTCAAATGAGCATTTCTAATGAATAATATAGTTCTTCTTTCAACATTTTTAGTTATTCCAAATTAGAGGAGGATTTTTGAAGGTTATTATGAATCAACATGGCAATTACCAGCAGCAGAATGTCTGCAAATGAACCATAGCAAGTGTCAGACCCAGAGGCCGGTCAGCTTGCCAAAGAGAAATTGATGTTGCTCTCTGCATTCATTGACTTGTCTAGTTTTTATATGACAAATAAATGAGTCAGTTTCTCCTTTTTCTAAGGGACTTTACATGATAAGGACTGGAAATCCCACAAAGAAAAATAGTCCTCAGTATTATAAGGGTGAGCTGATGAGATGCCACAGTGATTTATTTCAAAGGAGCTGGTTATTTTCAAACAACTGCTTAGAGACCTTGCTGTTTCCTGAACTTAGGAGGCTAGTTCTAGTACATGCACAAATTCGGCTTGCCAAATGAGCAAAAGTGAGATCATACGGGTTGATGCTGGCAGAGTCTCTGAGAGTGCAGTAATTCATGCTGTCAGTTACTATCAGCAGCAGTTTGCTTCTGGATTGGTTCCTGTGAGCACTCATGTGAGCATTCTGCACAAAGGACCAGAGTGCAATATTCTCTTGGATTTCAGGGACTTAGTGCAGTTTCAACATATAATCAAAGTGCCACGTAGTTCACCACCTCGCATTTTGTTTTAAAGAGACAGAAGCTTAAATTGAATTCCTTTCTTCTGTCCAAAAAAAAGTTGATGACAATTTGGAACTTATCTTTAGAGCAATCTGTTGGTGCTTTGGCGAAATCTAACCTGTTGGTAGATGTAGATTTAAAAAAAAAAAAAACTAAATATAATTCTACTGTCTCCACATTAATAATAAAGTTGCTTAACCACAAAGCTTTACTCCTTAGATCTAATTCACACATGTCACCAACTATTAATTACCATAGAGCAAATACATTGGGAAGTGAAACGTTCTCTTGAATTGCTAAGTATTTTAATAGCACATTCTTCCCAATTTAGTATAACTAAAGTTCTATGGCACTAAAGTTTGGATGCTGCAGCTCTAAACTCAAAATAACATTATTAAAGGATCTCCACAAAACAATATCATTTCACTCCTGCTACCAATCTTTCTATCAATCCTTTTTCAAAAATGTAATTAATACTTACTATTGAGAATCCATGGGATTCAGGGTTATGGGGCAATCCTGATGAGGAGGGGTTCAGGACAAAGAAAAGACAGTCCTTATGTCTGTGAAATAATAGTTTAGCTTCACTCAGAAAAGTGAAAAGTATATCAAAATTTCAAGTGCTTTTGTTAATAATATACCTATCAGTTCTTCAGTGTTAACCTGTGAGCTCTTGAATGTTGAAAAATTGCTTCCACCATTTGACCCCTCAGTTATTTTTATGGATGGCAAATAAAAAGATTATATTCTTCTTGAAGAAAAAAAGAAAAAAATATTGCTTCCATATTGCCTCAAGCTCAAAAACCTCAAAACCTTGGCATCTTACTTGTTCAAAAATTTTTTTGTGTTTATTACCTACCTTCCCTTGCCTCTAGAATATAGACTGAATGAGGGCAGGGACTTCTCTTTGTTCACTGATGTATTCTCAGTGCCTAGAACAGTACATGGAGCATAGGAGGCACTTAATAAAAATGTGTTGAATGAACACAAATGTCCATCTCTTCAGCTTAAAGTCCTACCTCTTTAACAAGGCTTAACAGCCCCTCTGTAATTGACCCCTGCTCATTCTGCTACCTAGCATCCTAGCTCTCAGCACTTTACTCTTGTACTACTTACTTCAGCCAAATTCAGATTATTTGTGGTCTCCTAAATATATCATATTCTCTCCCTGGAAGCCTTATCACATGTTCCTCTGTGTAGAGGACACCTTTCCATTTTATATTATATTTATATGTGACTATGACTCATCTCCTACACATTTCTGTAAGTAAGAACTGATATTTTTCTATCTAATATCTTCTACACACCTTGTACATAAATATAGTAAATACATTTTAGCAATTGAGTAAATTATGCACCCACACACATATATATCTATTTACTATAAGACCAGAGTGTAATATTCTCTGGGATTTCAGGGACTTAGTGCAGTTTCAACATATAATCAAAAGTGATAGATGATAGATAGATAGATGATAGATAGATAGATAGATAGATAGATAGATAGATGTCTAATAAGGACAAATCTATAGGGAGAAAGTATCCTTTAAGGGAAGCCACCCACTGTCCCCATTGGTAAGGCTAGCCCTACCCACACTGGCCCTCCCAGGCATGTGAGGAGGAAGGCACAAATGAGGGGTGCTGACACAGAGAGTCTCCTAAATACTCAGACTGCAAAAACTAAGCATGGTATGCATCCTCTCTGTTTGTTTAGCCATTAATGTGCTGTGGGGATTTCACTGGCGTGCGCACACACACACACACACACACACACACACACACACATACAAAGAGAGTATATTACCCACTGCACAATTTCATAATTAAAATTTTTTCTTCTTAAGGCTAAAGGAAAATCTGCATCAGACTTCAGTTGATTTCTAAAGTTTTGTTTTTTGTTTTTTTTCCCCCAGTTTGAGAAACAGCAGGCTGGAACAACCAAGAATCACAAAATACAAAATTATTAGTGCTACTAAATCAATAAAAACATTAATCATATAATTTGGATAATTAACCTAACTTTTAACAAAAGAACTGAGGCATAAAATAAAAACAACATTCTTTTTACTAAGGCAGCATTATCCACTTAGAGTAGTGCCAACAATCATTTTCATGAAATACATATCTATCAATTTTTCATAGGAATTCTCCCCTAGTGTCTAACCTTAGCATCTTCATCTGCTTGCATATTAGATGCCAATGCTTACTGCACATTCACCTTTTTTATATGACAAATATAAAGCATCTTTTACACAAAACGTCAAATGTGTTTTCACTAATGTTATAACACTAACCACATGGGAAAGAGGGTCACTGTGGCTGAACTATAATTTATGGTCCTTGCCTGGGCCAAAAATATAAAATTTTGATTTTTTATTTCCTGTATAATTACTGCCCCCCACCCCTTAATCATATTATAATAGATCCTCAAATATAATATGAGTAAAGATCTCTGGTCCTGAAAGTAAATGAAATGATGGTGAGGGTGGCATAGAGATGCAATTATTAAAAACTGGTTAAACAAGGATCCTCCTAGAATTTCAGGATGGCTAAAGAAGTAATCAAAGACTGTTGCTGACAGACACAGATTGTACAATAAAAAAACTATAAAAGGTATTAAAATAAAATTTGCCGTAAGTCTTCCCTGGATCAATGTGTGCTTACAAATTAAAAATCCACGACTGACTCTTTTCATGGTCACTGTTCTCTTCACTTAGTCATAAATCTTTCCAGGATAGAGACTGGATATGGGTGGCTGCCTAGGTGTGGTAGGATCTTATTTAAGCTCTAGTTTGCATTGTTAAGGCAGTTTTTGTCTTGAGGTTTTGTTTGTTTTTTGTTTGTTTGTTTAGTTTTGTTTTGTTTTACTGGTACGTATTATATTTCAAAAGCTGTGGTTTGTTTCTTTTGTGCAGTTTTTGCCCTGGGAAAACCAACAGAGTAAAAATTATATACAGAACCAATGGAAGACTTCCTGGATTAAAATTTGTTCTTTAGATGAGTGTTTTATTACTGTCATGTCCTAAATCCATCTGCTTGAGTAAAAAGAAACATTTAAAATTATCAGCTTATGGTATGTTTACAAGATGTGACATTTTAATTTGTATTTTTATGCATTTATTTCTCCAAAACCATAGCTTTTACATAGAGGCTCAGAAAAATAAAATAAAAAATTTTAACATAATACAACCAAGAAAAGCGAGAAGGCCAATTGCTAGCATATTGATCTAAAATTCATTGAACTCAGCTCTCAGCTTAAGTTCTCTTTATGTATAATGATGTTGCTAATGGTCTCAAAATTCTCTTGTGTAGCCATCCCCCTGTTGCCATGATGCTATGGGTGTGCCATTCCACAATGACACCCTCCACCCTCTTCCACCCACCCCCACCTCCAACACACACACCTACTGTCTGAACCTTGCAGCATAAAGATGGTTAGGACACCAAGCCTCTAGAGCCAGTGAGTATGCTTTCTTCTTTGGGAGCTTTCTGAAAGAGGTTTTTCCAAATTTAAAACATCCATAGTCAAATTAGGACAGCTTTCTCAAACTCAGAGAACATCCTTTTGAGAGATTTGCCAAATCAAATCCTATTATCTAAATTATAAAGCTATAGGGATCTTAGAAATCATCTAGTCAAAGCTCTTCCTTTACAGATGAGATAAGCAGGGCCCGTGGAAGTTAAGTGGCTTGCTGCTAACCACGCAGGTTGGGAAAAACCAAACCAGGCTCCAGGTCTTTCTGTCCAAAAAACAAGTTAAGCAAAAGGTCCAGTTATAAATAGAGACTTTTAAAAAAATTATTTCCCTTAACAGTTTTATAAACCTATCCAGAGCTAATAAATAAATAAATAAACCAATGAAACTGTAAAACACAACTCTTTAAAAAACAATTCAAAATACAATGATTTTTCACAAAGCAATGCACAAAAAATTTCCAAACCATCTGTAGAAAGTTTTATAGCATACATAATATACTATTTTAGTACTAAATGTATAAAATGTATGAGACTTAAGTAGTCAAATAATTTTTATTAATAGATGAGTTTGACAAAAAAGTTTAGAGGTTTTTTCTATAGGCAATTAAACCCAGTGATATGTAGTTTAAAGGTATCACAGGAAAAAAAATAATAAAAAAGAAAGACACCACAGAAACTAGGTTTGGGAGGGCTGTGCCCCCCAGAAAGGCCTTTGAAAAGGAAGTATCTGAAAAACTCCAGTCAATTCAAGTGGCAGATGGTGGATAATGAACCTATTTATCGTTATGTTTAATTTTTGGATTTTAAAAAGGAAACACAACCAAGAACAGAGAGTGGTTTGAAGTATTTTATTTCTTCAATGTCAAAATGCTTAATTATTTCTCTCTAATTGAAGCTCAGATTCAGGGAGTTATTTAAAGATTATTCATCATCTAAATTACATGTAACTTTTTGTTTCCTCAGAAGTTTGTACTATTTTCAGAACATCCACATTCTTCTTCTAAATTAGATGGAAGAGATAGGATCACCCACAGTATTCTAAAGAGATGCATGTGATTGTAGACAGTGAAGTCATAGACTGGAAAGGGATGAAGTGAAATCAATAGAAGAGAAATCTCCTGACCTCTGCTTCTTTGAAGACTGAAGTAGGAAAAGTCACTATAGATACATTTCTGTTGGTCCATTTTTAAGAATTCTGGTGCTGCCCAGGGCTCATACCATCTTGTGAGTTAGCCCTAAGACCATAATGACATAGACTATTAGATTCCAGGGTTAAGTTTACACAGCAGCATATTAGTAGGTCATAATCTTGTTCTAATTAAATGGCTATCTTCTTTGGGCTTCAGTGAATAACTCCACAAATTGGAAAGTCACCCCTGAGAGTGTGTAAGCAATATGTCAGTAATCAGTAAGTAGAGAGTAGGGCTTAATTCTGAAAGGCTTCAATGACCATATGACACAAGATACATTTAATAATATTTACTTTCCCCATATGTTAAAATATCAAACAACTCCTGTTCAGGTTGATAAATAGCTGCTGCTCTCAACCATTCCATGCCCCCTCACACATTTCAGTGAATCCCCCTCCCATCAGACCCTCTGTAGCTAGACGTGTAATACCTGGCTCAGCAAGGCCCAGCTGCAGCTCTGGGGTGCAGACTGTCAGATACTTTGAATATTACCCCTGGGTAGAGGTGAGTTTCAGAAGCCATGTGGAGACCATAGCTGGGAGCTAGGACTGAACATAAAAATCCCAAGAGGGTTTCATCCAGCTGGGAGGGGAGGTAAGAGAGAATTAAGGAGAAAGGTGACAGCCTGAGAAGGTGTGGCATGTAGAGCTCTCTGAGGGAGAATCTGGGGGTGGGTCTGAGGCATTTCAGAGGGAGGAAGAAATGTAGGAGAGTAGAGCAGGTCCCTAGGTGACTGTAGAAAGTGACTCTGCATGCCCACTATAAGAACTACCTAGATTTTCTTCTATGTATGCCTCGCCCAATCCTGAATAATGCCAATTCAAGAATTTCTATAAAAATGCATTTTTTAAAGGTCTGACAAAAACACGACAGGAAAAATTTGTCTTGTTTTTTAAAATTTATACTTTTAACTTGGCCACCAGCATATTTTTCAGTATTTCCCTTCAGGCTGAGTTTATTATGATGGTCTGGAAACAACCAAACATACTTCTTGTTTAGGAATGTACAGGCAAGCTGTATAATGAGCAGAGAAGAGCCACCATTATCCCTTCCCACCAGTCCCTGTCATTCTCTTTTTATAAAAAAAAAAATGTCACTCAGTATCTTCTGTCTTGGAAGGGTAGAGTAGTTATAAACAATATGCTAGACTTTAAACTTACTTAGATATAATGCTACTTCTAGTCCATAAACCCTAATCAACAGTACTAAAGTTACAAAAGAAAAAAAAATTCTTAACTTATTCGGCAGCAAAAGCTGACCTATAGGGGAGAAGAGATCAACCTCCCATGCAGAACTCCACTCCCTAGGAGGGGAAGCATAATTTCCCACTTTGTAGGTATGGGTCATACATAGTAACTTCCTTCTGAAAAGTACAGAATGAGAGAGGTGAAAAAAAAAGAATAACTTTATAGGAGGAAACCTGAAAAATACTACAACAGCCAGGAGACTGAGGTCGACATCAGCAGTAATAAGTCATATTTATGGCAGGTACCTATCAGATGTGATGAGAATGGCACTTTGCCTCTGTGGTCTCTCTCTCAAAAACCCCTAACCCCAATCTAATTATGAGTAAACTGCCAGACAAATCTCAGTTGAAGGGAATTCTACAAAATACCTGACCAGTAAGTGTCAAACTGTCGAAGTCATCAAAAACAATAAAAGTTTTCTAAACTATCACAGCCAGTATGAATGTGTGGAAACCCGATGACTACTAAATGTAATGGAGTATCCTGAATAGAATCTGAGAACACACAAAAAAGACATTAGGTAAAAAGTAAGGAATTTTGAATAAAGAATGGACTTTAGTTAATAACAGTGTACCAATCAATATTGGTTCATTACTTACAATAAACTTAGCATACTAAGGTATGATACTAACAATATGGAACACTGAGCACAGGATTTATAGTATCTTTGCAATCTTTCTGTAAACCTGAAACTATTATGAAATTTTAGAAGTTATTGTTTTTAATACTGACACAAATTGGCATGAGGCTACATGTGGTCTTTATCACACATATTTATTCAATAGGTTTTACTATGAAAATATTAATGTATTTGATAGTATGACCCTGCCTCAAATATTACAAGTGTAATGCAGTATGTGGCTTATGTACATATTTTTAAAATCCAAAAAATTCTGAATTCTGAAGACATCTGGCCCCAAAGGTTTCAGATAATATACCATATACCTAAAACACTATTAGTGTTACTAATATAATTAGTAATACATTTCACTTATATGCATTTAGCTTTAATACATTTTCAGTTTATCCTGGAACTCTAGCCATGATTGACTATAGTGATAAGAATTTATTGTTTACTATGTTCTATACAGTTACATTTATATCATAATCTAATTGGGTCTTTAATATCTGTAAGATAGGGATTCTTATATGCATTTTTCAAAGGAGGAAAATGGGCTTCAGAAATGTCAAGCAGTGTGAGTCACGCACCCACCCCTGAAATTTTCAGGACCTAATATAGGAGTATACATGAGTTTCTCAGTTCACTGCCCCATAATCCCTTTCCTTCCACCCATGCCCACTCCTGTCAGACTCCACCCTGCACCATAAGGGTGAACAGCCCAGCCTGCCTATCCCAGGACCCAGGAGTCTCTGGAAATGTATCCCCAGTTGTCTGGTTAAAGAATCCCAGAGTTCTGAGAGCACAGGGACAAAGGTTTCAAGTGGGCATTTGTTCTTGTCGCTTTCTCTATGAGTAGGACTGCAGTTTTCAGAGAGTCAGATTGGATTCTTCAAAGTAGGAATCCAGGAAAGGGTCCCAGATTCCAGATCTAAAGGTTGTAAGGCTGGTGTTCAAAAGTACATTTCTCTGACTCAAATGTTCATGCCTTTTCTACTATAATGTGTTGCCAAGGAAAAAATACAGTAAGGACTACAATATCAGCTTGAAAACTGATCTTTTAAAACACACTGAAGTATCTAAATATAAGACCTGAAACAATAAAATGCATAGAAGAAAACATAGGAACTAAACTCAAGGACCTCGGACTTAAAGAGGATTTTATGAATTTGACCTCAAAGTCAGGGAAAGTAAAAGCTAAAATAAATGAATGGGACTACATCAAACTAAAAAGCTTCTGCTCAGCAAAATAAATTGTCAACAAGGTAAAGAGACAACCATCCAAATGGGAAAATATATTTGCAAGCAATGCCTCTGATAAGGGCCTAATATTCAAAATATACAAAGAACTCATACAACTCAATAACAACAAAAAAAAAACACACAAATGATACAATCAAAAAATGGGCAGAGGACCTGAACAGACACTTCTCCCTAGAGGACATACAAATGGCCAACAAATATTTGAAAAGATGCTCAACTTCGCTAGCTATTGGAGAAATGCAAATCAAAACCACAATAAGATACCATCTCACACCTGTTAGAACAGCTATAATGAATAGGACAGGTAATAACAAATGCTGGAGAAGATGCAGAGGAAAAGGAACCCTCACATATTGGTGGTGGGACTGCAAATTGGTACAGCCACTATGGAAAACAGTATGGAGGCTCCTCATAAACTAAAAATTGATCTACCATATGATCCAGCAATCCCTCTACTGGGTATTTACCCCCAAAACTTGAAAACTCATATCCAAAAAAATATTTGCACATTGATGTTCATAGCAGCATTATTAACAATGGCCAGGACATGGAAACAACTAAAGTGCCCTACAATAGATGATTGGGTAAAGAAGCTGTGGTACATATAAATAAAGGAATATTACTCAGCCATAAAAAAGAGATCAAATACTGCCATTTGCAACGACATGGATGGACCTTGAGCTAATCATGCTAAGCGAAATAAGCCAGACAGAAAAGGTTGAAAATCACATGATATATGGGACATAAACCTAAAAGCAAGAAATGGACGGGACAAACAAACAGAGACTCATGGACATGGACTATAGACTAGTGGTTACCGGAGGGCAGGAAGTGTGATGTAGATGAGGTAAAAGGGGTTAAATATAGGGAGTAGAGGAGGGTAAAGGGGATCACATTTATGGTAACTGAAGGAAAATGGACTTTGGCTGGTAAACACACAATAGAATATACAGATGTCAAATTATAATGTATACTTGAAAATTATATAATTGTATTAACCAATGTTACCCCAATAAACTTAAATTTTTTTAAAGTTAAAAAAATAAAAATAATAAAACACATTAAATTTTAAATTAAGGAATATCAAAGAGCATGTCTGATATTGATATACAATACTGGCAAGACAGACTAGTTACAAAATACTCTAAAGTTTTTTAAACTTTAATAAATAAATAAATTTGAAGTTCTTAGATCCCTAAATCTCTTAACTTTGATTTTTAAAAAACATTTATTGAGAACTTTCTGTGCATGAGACTGGATGGGGATTGGCTTCCCTAAGGGGTGCAGGTTCTAACGGGGCAAATTACTTCTCCCTGCCAATAGGAAAAGTTGAAAGACATGGCACAAACTCTTTCCTCTGAAAATCCAAAGTCCCTTCTCCACTTATAAAATATTCTTTTAAAACAAAAATAGCTGATTTCTTACAGTCTGCACTTGTCAGTTTCTCTGTTGAGCATGTGTTATCAGGAAAGTGAATACATAAAATTAAAAGCTAGAGATATGAAAAATCTGGTCATTTAGATTGCACTATATATTCTTGGTATTCACAGGAAACATATTTTACCCCTCTCTTTATCTCCTTGGGTTGGCTCTGAACATGTGACTGCTGGATATGTTGGCAATATACGTTCTGTCTCCCAACTAGAGAGTTCCTTGAAAGCAAAGGCTGTCAATCAGTTCTTGTCTCCTGGGAGCCCCCACAGGACTTGGTGCATTGCTCCCTGCCCCAGAATGCTCCATCTCCTGGTAGAGACTGAGTGCCAGCTGGAAACCCAGCAAGGCTGGGAAAGTGCCGCCCGCACAAGCCCTCCCTGAGGTCACTGTCTGCCCAGGATCTAAGACTTAAATGGATGAGTCCACATTCCTGCAGAGACTCTCCCAGAACTTCAGCAGGTCACCAGTTCATCTTTCCGTAATTTTTATTCCCTGAGTGAACAAACTTATGCCAGCAAAGACAAGTCATTTTTCCAATCATTGTATTAACACGAGGAGTTATATCTGCCCCTACTGACAAAGTTGTTGACATCTACCTCTATTATTTTGGATGGCACACTTACAACAGGTAGACTTTTCTAAGCCTTACACAAAAGCAGTGTCTTAGAACAAGTTAAGAGGTTTTGCCTCCTTTCCAGGACTGTCAGAAGAGCTCTGTGTTTCTTTATCCAACTGCCTCTACACTCCATAAAAGGTCACCAGTGCACTAGAAGAGCCTGCTTGTCAGGGAAATTCTCAGAAAAGGAGAATGTTATCTGGGGTCATCGGAGTTTGAGGGCAGAGGACCAGAGCTACTTTGCTCTTTAGAATCTTTAGATCTTAACTTTATCAAAGTGGGTTTTTTTTTTCTCTCCTAACATTGATCAATTAAGCCTTAAACCTCAGTAAAGAGGCATTTATTCTGTCTGTAGACCTGACATTTAACTCAGTGCCCTGTAGAAAGAATGAAAGCCACCCAAATGTTTACTGGATGCCAATCATATGACTCCACATAAACTTTACACATGCTGTTCCCTCTACCTGGACCTTGCAATTACCTCCTTCCCCCAACTCCCAGCAAATATAGCACAGCTGGCTCCTTCTTGCTCATTAATTATAGTCTGCTGAGAGGTCATCCTTGCTATCTAAATAGGCTCCTCATTATCCTTTAAGAACAGTATTATAATTTTTATTCATTTACTAGCATAACCGGGTTATTAAAGGAACTAGGACCAGTATGGTGTGAAATGAAAGTGATTTATCCTCGCCCACTTCTGCTCCTTCAAATCTGCACCTTTCATATATTCTTCCCTGTTACTAGGTGAAAATTTCCCTCAGTCTCATAGCTATCCTAATCACTTCCTAGTCATGAACAAATATTTGCTTGTCTCAGGTGATTTTCATTATCAAAACTCCAAACCTAAGTTAACCTGAAATTTCTCTCCTCTTCCAGCTCAGATTTGCTTCAGGCTTGGGAACTTATCCAGGCTTGGGGAGGTAGCCTGGTCAGCTTTCTGCTCACTCCATCTCTTCCCATCTTGCTACCTGTGGGTTTGGGGCAGGAGGATGGAAGAGAATAGGGAAAGACAGATCTAATTTATCACATATGGCTGTAATCTGGGCTTGGTACCTCTGCACTTGACAGACACCCAAGCTTCCCCAAACCACTCTTTATGGGGTTTTCAGGGATTCCCATCATGGCAGATGTCTTATCCACAGAATTTCCCCTCCTTCTCACTCAAGTGCTGCATTTCAGAGGCCCACTTTTTTCCCCAGTCATCTCATTCCTCTATATAGTCCTCCTTGTCAAGTTGCTTTACCTCAGTCAATTCTTGCCTAGCCTACTCTCAATGTACTGGCCATTCCCAGTGCAGCCTCCTCTTCTCTCTGCTGCCCCCTCACATCACAACCCTACCCTCACCCCAGCCTCTGCCTTGAGATATTTCAGAAGTCAGTCCCCAGTCTCCAGGAAACACAGTACAGTGCTCTGAGTGGTTCCCTAGAAGCCTCTTCCCAATTAGGTTTGAGCGAGGGGATACAAAGCCTCTACCTGAGTGATGGGAACCACACAACCTAGTGACAACTCTCTTCAAACAAAAAGCATTTGAATCTCTAAGCCTTCTCTTCAATGCCCTGGAGGTATATAATGGGTTCAGGCTGGCAGAACCAGTTTTGAGGTACCCTTTCTGAAAATCCTGCAGAGGTAGTCTAGCACCTCAAGTTAGAAAGCCAAGGAACTTGACACTTACTGCTTTGTTCTTTGATGCCTCAGCCGAAACTGAGACAGAAATATCCTGTTACTCTTGTTTGTGGTCAGTCTCCCCCATTAAGATATAAATTCCAAGGGGACAGGGACTTCAGCTGTTTTATTCACCAATGTATCAACAGAGCCTAGCAGAATGCCTTGTATAGGTTCCCAGTAGATTTTTAATAAATATTTCTTGAAATAATGAATATATAATAGAATGAAGATAGTAATGAGGCAACTACTATTTTACTGAAGAAGGAAAAAATAAGATGAGACCTTTCATATTAATCAATAAAATATCTGATTTGAAATAAGGCATCTCATGATTCTTTCCTTTGAAAGAACTCCCTGAAAGACCTAAGTCTAAATCTTAAAACTACAGTTTTCATTTTAAGCCAAAAAAAATGCCTGAGGCACAGACAGCAAATGCTTACTTGAGAGTTAATAGATTGGATGCTGGCTGATGATGCTAATATCAATTCTTTGTCTAGACATGCAGTGTTAGTTCTGCTGACACAATCTCTCAGAGCTTTTTTGCAGGATGTGAAATTGGCCTCTAGGTCAGTGACATTTAGATATAAGCCTGAACCTCTGCAGAGAAAACCCTTCAAAGGGACTCCAACCCCCATGCTCTGCATTTGATGATTCTCACTAAGCTGTCATAGGGCAGGTAGGAAAATAGGGAGGCACCACAGTATTTTAATGAGGCTGGTGCCACATTCTTTTTCTCACTTCACAATAGCATGGGAAAAGAGACAGAAGCAAAAAAAGAAATTCCCTCAGACTTATTACATGGCAAACCAATCAAGTGCATGAGGGTGGGGTGAAAATAAGAGCTGCTACCAAAATAGCCTAGCAAATACCCTCCCCATGCAAAAATTTCCTCTGTCCATCAGTAAGGTGCTACAAGTACCAGGAGGTGGTTTACAGTTCAGCCTCCAAACTCTGGGAAGACCAAGAAGCAGGGTTGTGAAGAGAACCTGGCCTTACAAGTTTGTGCCTGCTCTGCACACTCAGCTTCCTCACAGCCAAGCCTCATTCCCCAATTCCCTTCTGTGCATTTTAGCAGAACTGATGACAGAGAGAAAATTCCAGATGCCAAGTCAGAGCCAAGGAAACTGACTCTAAAAGCAATTGCATTTAAAAATAAATCTTTAAAAGAATAGGAATTTTGGTTGGATTAAGATTCACCTAAGGAGGTTCCTTTCTAAAATAAATATAACAGTTTTAAAATTCTGCAAAATAAATTTAGATCTTAGGGAACATTTACTACAATGCTTCACATTTAATAAGTAAAGCCACACTGAGTTTCTTGAGAGGTTAAGTGACATGGCTAAAATTACACAGCTCTCACTGGAACCTGCTTCTACCAACTGTAGCATCTTGCTCTTTGCAGCCTTCTGTGTATACTCAAGTCTTTCTTTACCCATCGCAGGTAGAAGGTTGTAGCCACACTTCTGAGATGGATCAGATAACTTGTTTTAAATAGTCTCTAATTTTTATAACTGTACATCATTCTACTGTTCTAGCAAATATTAAAATAAGAGAATATCTCTGCCTCCAGAAATTTAACTTTAGAGTTACACTAGATACTTCAACCTGAACATATAAACTGAGGTTTAACTCTCTCTCCCTGACTCACCAGAATGCTTTGGCCTAGTCACAAAACTGTCTCAGGTTCTTCATCTGTTCAGTGAGAAGGATAATGCTGATGGGTAACTTATTAATTTAAAAAAGCCGCCTCTCTGGTAGCTACTAAATAATTGTGAGGGAAATATCCTATAAAAACTCTAAATATAAGTGGAGAACATATAACTAAAGCATCAAAGTACATAACTCAGATGCTTTCTAATAATCATGACATACAGTATTTCAGTTTATCAAAGACTGGTGACTGCTACCAGTCAGGCATGTTTCTACAGAAAACATATCTTCATCATATTGTTTCAGCACATCAGTAGTGTTAATTAAGCCTGCACAATTTAAGAGACAAAATTGAAATGGAAATTTGCCTCAGAGCTACTGAGACTGGGTGTGTAGCATGTTCCTAAAGTTTTTTCTGCCAAGTAAGGGCTTCCCATCAACAGAGAAAAACAGGAGATGTTAGCCCGTGACCAGAGTATTTATGTGGCCAGAAGTCCTGCTTGACAGGATCAATTTTTGTGGAGGCACCATTAGTAAAGAATTTCAAAGGCAGGCAATTGCAGTAAAAGGGAATCTGATGAAAAAAATTAAAACAAAACTGGCTTTGTTTCTCACTGACAATATTCTGTACAATATTATCTAATACTTATCTAACAGTAGAATTTATATGGATGGACTAAATATGTTTCATTCTTTTGTTTTCAAAAATGCCCACAAGGTTTTAAAGTCCTGATAATGCCCTGTTGCCAATCGGCGCAAGCTGTCTAGACTCCAGCAGCATATTTAAACACTTCAGCAATTACCTAAAGAACTATGTGCTTGGCAAAATCAGCAAAGAAAGAGATTGTGCCTTATTTAATCAGTCTTTAACAGAACAACTAAAATGCCCTGATAACAAAGGCTTACCAAATTATTTGTAGCAGGGATAAAGAGTTTTTACAGCAGATTTTTCTTTTGAGATAGTGATGTCATTAGATACTCTGTTTAATGCCACATAGAAAATTAGGAATAAAACCAAAAATTACTCATAGAAGAGAAGAGATATTTTTAAATTAACAACAAAAATGTTTGAAAACTTACTGTTGCAAGTGGTGTACATATGGTTTTGACAGCTCACGGGTCTCTTTCTACTTCTAGCTCTGCCTAATCACAAAATATGGGACACTAAAGTTTTTAGGTGCTAGAACAGATATAGGGCTTGCTAACTACCCATGTGCTCCCCTACATTTCCAAGCTTCCTTTGTACTTAGGGTAAGGTCATCTGACTAGTTCTAGCCAATGGACTCTGAGAGAAGGTAACTTGTGTCAGTTCCAGGCAGAGTCAGTTAAGAGCCAGTTTACCTTGTTCATCTCCCCTCTCTTTTCCTGCCTCAGCAATATTGAAGGCCACATGTTCCAGATGCTGTACTGCTCTACAGAGGAAAGCCACTGACTCACACTAGACTTTACATAAGTAGGAACAAACCTCTGTTGTATTAAGCTAAAGAGAGTTCAGGGGTTAATGTTGCAGCACTAGGATTAATTACCCTGACAAACATAAAGGCCCTATATTAATATGTTCACAGTGGCCAAAAACTTAAATTTATACTACTGATACTAGGCTTTTAAAAATACCATTAGGGGAAAAATAATATATTCCCTTCTTTTCTTTTTTCATTTTTTCACTTGTTCTAGCCGGGCATAGTCCAAAGCAGTGGTTCTAAAAGTGTGGTTTCTAAGATCAGTAGCATCAGCATCACCTAGGGGTTTGTCAGAAATGCATCCCAGATCTGCTTAATCAGAAATTCTGAGGGTGGGGCCCAGCAATCTGTGTTTTAACATGCCCTCCTAGTAATTCTGATGAACACTTAAGTTTGAGAATCAAGGTAAACTTTTCTTCAGCCTACCTGAATGTGATCATTTTGCAGCCAATTTCTCCCTTTATATCTTATACACTTAGTAGATATCTAACTCTGACTTCCTAGTCTTTTTAATGCTCCATTTTTTTTAACACATCAGCTTTTATATTGGTTAGTTACACACAGAGTTACTATAATAGATTAAAGATAATTGCAAATTCTTTGTCTCTGCCCCCACTGAGAAGTGAATAAAAGTTGGATCTATGACTGCATTGACCAATAGAACACAGGAAAAGTAAAGCTGTGCCACTTTTAAGTGTAGTCTTTAAGAGAACTGGCAGCTTCCACTTCCTGTCTCTTGAAATCTAGCCACTATTCTATATGGAAGCCTAAGCAACCATCAGAAGCATAGGAGGACTGGAGAAGAATCAAGGTCCCCAGCTGACGGCCCCCGCTGAGCTACCTCCCAACAGCTAGCATCAACTATCCGCTGTCTAAGTATACTATCTTGGATGCTCTGGCCCATTTGAGCTCCAAGATAGCTGTAGCCCCAGACGACTTTATGTGAAGTGAAAGAGCTGCTCTGCTAAACCCAGTCATCCCAGAGAATTAGGCAATGTAAAAAAAAATGGTTTTTGTTTTAAGCCACCCAGTTTTGAGAAAGAAGATAAATAAAGTCCAATTTCAAGAGGCTCTGTTTACTCAAAATTTCTTTGTGGTTCAAACAGACTGATTACCACAGCTCCTTATAATGGCCTTTCCTAATATGCCCTTTAGCTTCGCTATAATAATAGCCTTAAGTAGCTTCTCCATCCTCAACTCTGGAAGTTTGTAATAATTTTTTCACCTATCTCATTGGCTTAAAATGGACATATAAGTATTTTTTTTCCATTTCCATAATTGTTAAGGAGAAAGAAAAGGAAGTAGAAGCAGGCAGTTTATAGCCTCATTAGAGGAATTCAATAAGAATTTAGTTGAGGGTGGAGTGAGACTTTGCAACCTGAATAAATTTTTTCTTTCCACATTTACTCCCAAATGCAGTGATCAAACAAGATTACAAACTGGTTACCAGAAAGCTTAAGCTTCAAAATCATTATCCTAATTTTGAATTTCTTGTTGAAAAAGAGACATTGCAAAATGAAAAGAAATTAATATGAGGTGGCCATATCTATTAACTGATGGCTAAAGACAGCTTCTGGCTGGTTGACTTTCACAGATAACTAACAAAATTTAGGAATCAGTTTTCAAAGCTAAGAGCCAAAAGCTGAACCTTCAAGTTGTAACTAGACACGTAGAGGTTGTAAATAAGAAAGGACCAAACTTGCAAAGGCCCTGCACCAAAAAAATACTGGCTAGGAAGCTCTTAGATGTTGAGAAGCATATCTTTATCTTTCTATTCTTGGGGCCCAACATGGTATATGCAGAAAATGTCCAGTATGCATTTATGAATGAATGAATAAATAAATAAATGGAGAGTTGTGGCAAAGAAAGAAGGGAAAGAGACTAAAATGAAGAGAAAGAAACGATATGCAAGAATTTCAAATATGAATCTCTCCAGAAACAGGCATCATTAAATTTTTCAAAGGTGCTTTCTCAACTACAGAATTCTGATACATAAGCAATTAGGATATAAATCTTAGTCAGCACACAGTAAAACAGCAGCAGCTAAACAGGCCCCACAGCTTTGAGCTCCCCAAGGCAAGTTAGGCCTGGGCAGAAGAGAAACAAGGTTTTCAGCACCTTAAAAGAACATAAAGAAAGGGGAGATCTCACATTCCTTCCTGGCCAGTCCTCCACATCTTTAAGTTAGTCAGTAGTTACATCATAATAAAAGGAGTAACCTGGAATTAAGAAAAAGTTAATTCCATGTGCACAGAGACCTAGCTCTACCTGGAATTTTTAATATACCACAACTCTTGGTGAAACTTTTAAACATTAAAATTTCTACCAAAAAGAAAAAATTTTCACTTAGGACAATAGTCAAATGCGAATAGTTATGGTTGATGTTTGCTGGCCATTAAGACACCTAATTATGTTTTATCATTTTAATTTCTTTTCATTATTTAATTTATGTAAGTATATTATTTAAATTATTATTGATTTTCTTACTATAATCCCCAGAGGCCATTCTATCAAGTTTATAATATAAATAAATGGCCCCTAATTATTTCATAATACTTTCTGAATGTCTGATCACCTAATTATTTCATAATACTTTCTGAAATACGAGTGACTATAAATACACAGATAAATAAAAATTAAATAATAATATTTCAATAAGTCAAATTCAAAACCTGTTTTCCCACATCATCCAAACCAAGGCCCCACAAACACCTTAGGTTATATATAATGGTCATGTTTTATAATACATAACATCATAGAGTCAAATTTTGAAACTGTAAGAAAACTTTTTTACTAGCTAGTCCAAATTTTTATTTCATAGATAGTCTGGTATATATAGAGTTGAATAGAATAATTGTTTTTCAAAAACCATTGCTGATGGATAAATTTATACATTCACAATCATGCATTGAGCAGGCAACAGGGGACCAGGCATTCTACCTGCCCTAAGGGATACAAGGATAAAGAAGTTGGGTCCTACCTTCAATATACTCTGTTTAGAGATATGCCCACCATAAAACTGAAAAATGAAATTCTGGATTCCAGCTTCTGTAAGAAAAGTTAAGTTTTGTCACGAAAAAGAGAGCAAATTCAGCTGGATCAGATGAGCATGACAAGATTAGTTGGATAAGAATTCTCATATAAAGAGATTTTAGCCAGATATTAGAAGTGCATACCTGTGGGACACTATCTCCACTCCAATGAAGTATAAATTAACCCATCAAGTCCATTTCACAGATCAGACAAGAAGCAGAGTATTTGTGTAGAATCACTGCTTATAGAAGAAAGATCATGCATGTGGGTGAATCATGTAGAGAAGAAAATTGAGTCACTCTGTTATTACAGTCCGCTTAAGGGACATATGGTTTTCTTTCCCACACCTCTAAGATAACGATATTATAATGACTAACGGTAAACTGTTGTAAAAAAATATATATAATTCGATGAATACAACAGGAAGTAATTAGATGTGTACGTGGACAGTATGTATTGTCTCTGTGAAATGTCTCTGTTTTTTTTTTTGCGGGGGGTGGACTGGGTGAAGAGTGGATTTAATTAAAGAATCCAAACCATCCCTATGCTGCAATAGAGGTTCAGATGAAAGATCTCCAATCATTTCAAGAGAAGCCAGAAATTCAACCTTTGTTTTAGATTTTCCTGATTTATTTTAACATCAAGAGACCAAACGCATAGGTTCATATTTAATTTGGCCTACTGACCACTGCTTTAAGATGTTTGATATACACAGAGATTTTTATTCACTTTATTGTTATTGCACTGAATACATATTTATCTCACCAATTCCTATGTAAGAATATAAATTATCTATGTACACATTCAATTACTTTCTGTTGTATTCATTGAATTATGTTATTTTCTTTTACAACAATTTACCTTTAGCCAATATAATATCTTTATGTTAGAGGTATGGGAAAGAAAACTATATGTCTCTTATTGAAACTCAGACTTTGTAATATTAACTGATATTCTCAAGAGTCTGGCAAGTACGTCAGAAGCATAAGAGTGTCAAACTTCAGGGTCTGTACTTAATCCACTGAATCATACTGCCTTTTACAAATAGTCTCCTTTAGAATGGCTGCTTGGAGGAGATTAGATAATAACATAATAACTATCGAGCAGCAAGAGCCAATTAATAGTATGTGTCTCATGAAGGTGTTTTGGATGTGCTTCATTTTGAAAGAGGAGTGAGAGGTTGCCAAATCTCAAACAAGTCATGTTTGTTCCTGTACTTGAGCCAAATGATACAAAATTTTCTTAAGTAAATTTAAAAATATTTTCCTGGCTGCAATTCTACCACATCCCTTCCGACCTCAGTGCATTAAAGGACATACAGTTGAAAGCTCACTTTGGGCTTCAGAAGAATAAAATAAATTCAATAACACATAAAAACAGGAAGTACAAACCTAGTATAGTTTAACATTCACAGGTTTCAAAGTCTTAAAAGAACCTCAAATTCCCACACTCTGCTCAGAGAAAAATACTATCTCTTTACTTAATCTGGCTTTTATTCTGTATCTGTAAAACATGGAGTAAAGTGATCTGGCAATTTTATGCTCAATTGAGTCAGGGTAAACAATAAAAAGTATACAATTCAAGTTTCAAAACAGAATATGATATAGCCAAATGGGGTGTCTACATTGACCAAATTAAGTAGGTTATTGCTGTTATTTTCTTTTGTTGTTTGCAGGTATTCTCCTAAGCATGGGGATTTATGGGATGTACTTATAGCCACAAGAAACGATAAACATTTAATTACTTTAGTGGTCAAAATTTGAATATATACCCCCCAAAAGCTCAACTTATAAACTGGCCTGATACTCAAGTCAAATATTCTCCTACACAACCTCCTGACATGAGTGCACATAGTCCCCTGACCTTGTCACCATGTGGCTGACCACATGCCCGTGGGTCACAGGCTATAAGAGAACAGGGCTCAACTAGCAGAAGCCATCATCTTCAAAAATAATTCAAATTCATCTTCACAAACTGTAGGATTTCTCAAAAGAACACAGAACAAAATCAACAATAGCAATTTTGAATAGAACTTTCAACAGCAAGACTATAAATAGCAATAGAGATATACACTTTACCAAGATCAAACATTTTTAAGAACATTTGGTTAGGCAAACTAGGATATGGTGTGGGTGGCTGCTGTTGCTTCTTCAGGTAGATCAGTTTTGTGCTATATACCTGGAATTGAGTAAAAAGCAGTACTTTCCCTATTTTGCATTAATCAAATTGACTCTTGTAGGTGAAAAGACAAACTAGCCACAGATAGCCACTATTGTTGAATGTCTTTGTTTCTTTTTGTCTGGGTGAAAAGTGGATTTAATTAAAGAACCCCAAATATTTCTGTGCAGCAATAGAGGTTCAGATGAAAGATCTCCAACCTTTCAAAGAAGCCAGAAATTCAACTTCTGTTTTAGATTCTCCTGATTTATTTTAACATCAAGAGACCAAACAAAATAGGTTTATACTTAATTTGGCACACTGACCACTGTTTTAAGATGCCTTAAATATACAGGAATTTTTATTTGCTTTGTTGTTTTTGCACTGAATACATATTTATATCACCAATTCATATATATTTATGGTTATCTCTATATTAGTTTAATTGTCTATTTTTCTTGAGTCAACTGGCTACCATCCCACCATGCATTAACTAAGGAGGATCCAACTATGAATAGGCTGACACTTCTGACATCAAAGAAGTACAGCCTTATGGTGGAAAAAAGTCAGAATATAAATGGGGTATGTAGTCATAGAGAATTGTATTCAGAATAAATAGAGGTTGATTTAGGGGGTTAGTGATGGGAGATAAAGTTGAAAAGGCCCAGCTAGCTAGGCCTTATATGCTGTGGTGATGTGGATACCAGCAGCTATTGTTTACTCAACACACAGAATGCACCAAACCCTGTGCTTTCACCCTACATATACTAACCAATTTAATTCTCACACCAACCCTTGTGAGGAAGGAACTATAACTAAGTCCATATTATAGATGAGAAAACTGAAGCTTAGAAGGGTCAAGTAAACTGTCCAAAAACATGGCTGTGTGTGGCAGAGTCAGAATCTGGGCTCACAACATCTGTCTGACTCCAAAACCATAGTGTTTTCAGCCACTATGATATTGCTAAGGAATTTGGATTTCAGCCTTGAACTAATGGAAAACAAATGAAATATCTTAAAGCCACATTATTCTATCTGTTCTCACAAGATTCTGTGAGCTAAATAATGGAAAGTATGATTACTGTTTTATATCTGGAGAAATCAAGAAAGGTTAAGAAATTTAAAGCAAAGGATACGATGGGTTCCTATTGCCCTAGTGGCCCAATTTCTAGCCCAGGATTCATTGTCGGTTTTACATGGTTGGCAAATATTACTTTCTAAACATTTGGTACGCTCTCAACAATCATACTTCTTCAAATTCAGAAATTCCAAGATCATACTCCTAATTAAATCTTCTTCCCAGCAAAACCTTAGATATCTCTAGCCAAGTTCTAATTTGTGATGTCAATCTGAGAAATTCAAAATAACTGTGACAAAGAAGGACAGCAGTCAACTTCTTCCCCTACTGTGCAGGAACTACAAATCCCATTTGTATGTCAATAATAAAATAATAGTATACTAAGAACTTCTGTGTACTAGTAACTCATTAATAATATTCCTTACATGGACTTATAATTGCTGTAAGTCATTTAAACATTCAACTTTCCAGTTTATAGTTACATCTGATTCCTATCTGTGAAAGTTTAACCCCATCAAGTTTCCCTGCCACAAAAATTTAATACCACCTGCATTGTTCAGGTCAAGGCTAATAATTAGAGGTACATTTCTTATTTATAATAGTGATATAACATGGCTCCATCTAAAATATGACTAAGATATTTCTCTGCTCACAGAATTAACAGTTTCATCAATGGAACTATATTTGGTCACTTTTGTTCACCAGATACATCACACAGCTGGAGAATGACATATTCTTAATGTTTTCCAGAAAAAAAATACAGTAGCTTTCTCAACAAAAGAGAAAGATAAAGTAACCACTTGCTGAGCATTTGTAAATATGTTACAAACACCATTTAAGTAAGGTTTAATGCACCAACTTTTTCAGAGGAGGAAATTGAGGCTCAGAAAGGTACAAGATTTTTTGCCAAGAAAACATCTAGTAAGTGAGAATTTAGGAACTGAACTCAGAAAAATCTGCCTCTTAAACCATACACTTGACCACTAAGAAGCTTTAGGCATTAGCGAGAGAAATAAAGGAAGAGTGGAAGAAGTAAATGAAAGAAAGAAGCTCAAGGTTTATCTGAGACCTTACATATGATGATCTTGGAAAACAAGTGTAAAATATGTACATGACAAGAGAAAGAAAAAATATAAAAACAAATTAGAGAAGAGGGATAATATTTGAAAAGTCTATGACAGACAAGAAAATAGGAATAGAAGGAAACTTCCTCAAATTGATAGGAAATGTCTACAACTAACATCATTACTGGGAAGAAACTAGATATTGTTTCCCTTAGATCCAGAACAAGATAAGGATGCCCCCTTTACCTCTCCTATTCATACTTGTTCTAGGAGCCCTAGTTAGTACAATATGATAAGAAGAGGAAATAAAAGGAAACAGACTGGAAAGGAAGAAATAAAACTGTCTTTATTTGTAGATAGCATGAGTGCCTATATGAAAAATTTTTCTAAAAAATCAACAGCCAACAACAATAAAAAGCTCCTGGAACTAATAGAAAGTATAGCAAGGTCACAGGATATCAGGTTAATATATGAAAATCAATTGTTTTCCAATATACCAGTAATTATGGAGTTTGAAATTTAAAAACAATGCTATTTACAATAGCACCAAGAAATAAAATACTTCTGTATATGTACACAATCTGTATGTGGAAAGGAAAACTACAAAACTCTACTAAAAAATTTTTCAAATCTAAGCAAGTGGAGAAATAGTCTGTGTTTGCAACACTCAACATGGTTAAGATGTTGATTCTTTAAAAAAAGAAAAAGAAAAAGAAAAAGAAAAAGAAAAAGATGTTGATTCTCCTTAACTTAATCGGTGGCTTTAATGCTATCCCAATCGAACTCCCAACAAGCTATTTTACAGATACTGAAGAACTGATTCTAAGGTGTTTATGGAAAAGCAAAAGACTTAGAATTACCAATACAATACTAGAGAAGAACATCATTGGAATATTCACATTATCGAATTTCAAGCCTTAATATAAAGCTACAGTAATCAAGACAGTGTGGTACTGGCAAAATAATAGGCAAAGGACCAGAAGAGAGAGTGCAGAAATAGGCCCACACAAATATAATCATTTAATCTTTGGCAAAGGAGCAAAAACAATTCAATGAAAAAAGGATAGTCTTTTCAACAAGTGTTATTAGGACAAGTAGATGTCCATATGCAAAAAAAAAAAAAAAAAGTTTAAATTTTTTTTAACAGGTACAGGCCTTACACCTTTTACAACAGTTAACTCTAAATGGATCACTGACCTAAATATAAAATGCAAAACTATAAATTTGCTAGAAGAAAACACAGGAGAATATCTATGTACTTAGGTAGAGTGATGAATTTTATCTACAACATCAAAAGCACAACTAATGGAAGAATAAATTGATAAACTGGACTTTATTAAATTTAAAAACTTCTACTCGGTAAAAGATGCTTTTTAAAAAAATGAAAAAGATAAGCCACAGATTGAGAGAAAATATTTGCAAAATACGTATCCGATAAAGAATTTATATCCGAAATATGCAAAGAACCTTTAAAAATCGATAAGAAAAAAAAGCTCAACTACAAAAATGGGCTAAATATTTTAACAGAGATGGCAAATAAATATATGAAAATATGCTCAACATCATTAGTCATTAGGGAATTGTAAATTAAAACAAAAATGAGATACCTCTACACACCTATTAAAATTGTTAAAATCCAAAAACATGCGCTGAGCATAGCAGGTGACTGAGAAAATGGTGGAATCAGGCTGGAGGCGCCACTGCCATGACTATTCTCCCAGAAGCAGCCAGATCTCGCGGGATCTCGGAGTTCTACTGGGCTGGCAGGAGAAGCCTGGTATAAGAAACACATGGGATCTTACCTCTCTCCACTCTAACCCTTGGCAACCCACTGACTTTTTTAGTTTTGTTTTCTCTAGAATATCCTATACATATTCTTGGGATCATATGTTAAATAACCTTTTTAGATAGCTTTTTTCTGTTAGTAATCTGCATTTAAGTTTTCCCAAATGTCTCCTCATGGCTCAATAGCTTATTTCTTTTTATTGCTGAATAACATTCCATTGCCAGGATGTTCCCCCATTTTATGTATCTTTTTACCTTTTGAAAAATATCTTGTTTGCTTTCATATTTGAGCAATTATAAAGTACTGTTAACATAAAAAAATAAAAATTAAAAAACTGACAATATTAATTGCTGACAAGACCATAAAGCAACAGGAATTCTCACTCATTACTCATAGTTACAGCTACTTTGGATGACATTTTGGTAGCTTCTTACAAAGCTAAACTTAGTTGTACCATACAATCCAATAATTGCACTCCTAGGTGCAATTTAGCTGAAAACTTATGTCCACACAAAAACCTATACATGATTGCTTGTAGGATTTGTATTGCAATCACCCAAAACTGGAAACAACAAAGAGATTCTCCAATAAGTGAATGGATAAGTAAACTATAATACATTTATATAATAAAATATTATTTAGTGACTTCAAAAAAAAGATAGGATCTATAAAACCATGAAAAGACATGTGTTAATCTTAAACACATATTGCCACATTACTGTAATAAGTATGAAAGGGTTACTAATTCTATGATTCCAATTATAGCTCATTCCAAAAGATGAAAAATTAGTGAGATGATAAAAGATTAATGGTTATAGAGGGATAAAAGGTTGAAAAAGTGAAGCACCAAGGATTTGGGGGCATTGAAACCATTTTATATGTTAAAGTAATGGTGGATACATGACACTATGAATTTGTCAAAACCCCATAGCCTTTTACAGCACAGAGTGAACCTTAAAGAATACAAATTTTAAAAACAATTTAGGAGGTCAGGAAACTCAGGATAGAATGCAGAATGTGGCAAAACAATCTAACTGTATTATAAATATCTGAAACAACCTCTCAGAAGGGAACAGGAGTGATGGGTGCTGACCTAAATTACTGGAATTTAGTATAATCTATAAGACTAAAAGCAAAATAAAAACAAATAAACAAACAAAAAACTGACACAAGTACTGAATAATTGCCGATAAAGCTGTCTGCCCTGGGGGTACAATCCTGATACCACTATATATTATGGTATAATTAAGTAAACAAATGATATTTTGGGGGAGCCAGGTTTCTCACTGTTGACATGGGAGATTACAAATAAATAAGAAGGGGAGACTAGAATGATCCATGTGGTAACAAATTAGAGCTAAAGACATCAGTATAAATTTATGTTTAATGTAATATAGATATAGATGGTTACAGATAGATACACACACACACACACACACACACACACACACACACACACATTTCCTTGCTGTGTGAGCTAATCCTGTAGTAATAGCATATCTTGGTCCAGATGTTATTTTATAATATTATTATATAATAAAAGAAACCATGGTCTCTTGGGAAAGTTGAGGAAAGTGGCTGATTCTAGAAATGAGGAAGGAAATAAACAAGATGGGCCTGGAGCATATTATAGTACCAATAAGAGAACTCTTAAAAAAAAAAGAAAAAGAAAAAGAAAACAGGAGTACAGATAAAGAAATAAGTGGCGGGAAAGTGATAAATCTCCCTTGCAGAATAATTACAAATAATTTAGATAGATACCACACCCTCAAAAAACGTAGAGCATAACTCCCCACTCTTTAAGTGTTTAGGCTGTGCATAGTAAAATTACTATGGAAAGGTTATGGTAAAGGCAGAGTAACTTTACAGTGGAGAAACACAACAAACACTACCTCAACCAAGTGATTAAGGTGATCACCAACAATAATAAGTCATATTGATGAAACGTACCTTTAATATGATGCAATGAAAATTGACACTTTACCTCTGTGATCTTCCTCCCAAAAACCCATGATCCCAGCTCAATCATGAGAAAAACAGACAAATTCCAATGGAGGGGCACTCTATAAAATACCTGACGAGTACTGCTCAAAACTGTCAAGGTCATAGAAAACTTTGAAAGTCTGAGGAACTTTTACAGCACAGAGGAGCCTAAGAGACAGGATGATTAAAAGTAATGTGATCTCCTGGGTGATATTCTGGTATAAAAAAAAGGACAATAGGGAAAGTATCTAAGGATATCTGAATAAAGTATGGGCTTTAGTTAATAATAATGTATCAATAGTGGATCATTAATTGTGACAAATATACCACACTAATGTTAAGATGTTAACAACAGGGGAAACTGGGGGCAGAGAGAATGAGGGTAACATGGGAAATCTGTTCTATCTTCACAATTGTTCTGTAAATCTAAAGCTGTTCTAAAATTAAATGTTTTTTTTTTCAAAAATACAAAATAAGAGATGACTAGTTCTAAAATATAAAGAAATACAAATTGAAAAGAAGAAAACAAACAACTCAAAATAAGAATGAGCAAAGACTATGAACAAGATACCCACAGGACAGGAAGACCAAATAACCATAAAGCTTAAACAAACAAACCAAAATAAGACATTGACCTTATCAGTGGACAAAGGGAAATCGAAATTAAAACATCAGTTTGTCCTGCCTAAGTTTAAAAGAATAAAAACATCCAGTGTTTAGAAAAATACAGAAAAATGGACACTGACTTATATTGCTAATGGAAATGTAAATTGCTACAACATTTTGAAAAGAAATATGGCAATATCTATTGCAATAAGAAACACATATACACCTTGACCTAGCTTAGGGATCCCTACTTTAGAGAATCAGCAATAAAAGCACCAAAATGAAAAAATATACACATAAGAATTCTTATTGGGGGATTTCTGGTCAAGTTGCCTTCTCAAACAACCACATCAGAAATACAACTGAACTACAGAGTACTCATTATTGAGAATCACTTGAAGTCTAAATGAACAGAAGCCCTACAACTAAGAACTTACAGAAGAAACCAGCTGGAGACTGGCAGAAAGGGCGAGGGCTGGAGGGGCAGCTTTCTCCCAGACAGAAGTGTGGGCAGAATCTAGTATTTCTTTGCTTAGCCTTCCCTTCTCTCAGTGTGCAGACACAGGCAGCTGCCATATCTGAGCTTCCATTAACCCAGCTAACAGGCGTCATCCTTCCCTGGTGATTCCCAGAGGTCCCACCCCACCCAAATGGTAGGTTCACCCAAGCCGCTTCTAGAGGCTGTCCCCTACAAACAGCCTATGGTGTGTTGTGGACTTTTCTAAAATCTCTCAAAGGTTTGCAAAACCCCAAAAAGCAGCATCTGGCTTCAGTGTACCCTGTACCTCAGCCCAAGCAGCCCCAAGCCTGGCATTAGTGGCAGCCAGCTTTGGTTTATGGTTTGGCCTCTCTAGACACCTCTAAGCCCAGTGCAGGTAGTGGCCATCTGTAAATTGCTTGGTGGCTTATGCTGGGTGGCCCCAGAAAGGGCAAAGACTACAGCTGAACTTGGCCTCAGGACCAGTATGCCTAGTAGCCAGCTTCAGACCATGCTGGAGCACCATCTGGGGATGCATTTGAGGACAACACACCCAAAGGGCAAATTGGGCAGGCAGCAGAGTCCTGCTTAAGTGAATCCTGCTCTGTATGGTCAGCCTCTCACTGGCCAGTCCTCAAAACCAATCAGCCTGAAAGTCAATCCCTCCCATTAACTTGCAAACAGCAACCAAGGCTCAGCTACAATAGGAGTGCACATACAACCCATACAAGGAACATACATGGAGCACCTGGCTCAGGTGACCAGGGAAAACTGTGCCACTGGGCCCTATAGCACACCTACTACATAAGGCCACTCTACAAAGACCAGGAGACATAGTAGCGCTACTTAATACATAGAAACAAACAAATGAAAAAGGAGGCAGCAAAAACAGAGAAATAAATAAATATGCCCCAACTGAAAGAACAGAACAAAGCTCCAGAGAAAGAACTAAACAAAATGGAAACAAGCAATCTATCAGATGCAGAGTTCTAAACACTGGTTATAAGGATGCTCAATGAACTTAGAAGAAGAGTAGATGAATTCAGTGATAACTTTAACAAAGAGGAAAAAAACATAAAAATGAAGGTAGAAAACATAAAAAAAGCCATCAGAAATGAAGAATACAGCAACTTAAATGATGAATACTTTAGGAAGAATCAACAAGAGATTAAATAAAGCAGAGTATCAAATCAGAGACTTAGAAAATAAGGTAGTAGAAAACAACCAATCAAAACAGCAACAATAAAATGAATCCAAAAAAGTAAGGATAGTTTAAGGGGCCTCTGGGACAACATGAAGTGCACCAACATTTGCATCATAGGGGTACCAGAAGGGGTAGAGAGAGAGAGAGCAAGGAATTGAAAATCTATTTCAAGTATTAATAATGGAAAACTTCCCTAATCTAGCAAAGGAAATAGACCTACAAACCCAGGAAGTTCAGAAAGTCCCAAACAAGATGAACCCAAAGGTAATTAAAATGTCAAAAGTTAAAGACAAAGATGGGAATTTTAAAAGCAACAAAAGAAAAACAATTAGTTGCCTACAAAGGAGCTCCCATAAGACTGTCAGATGATTTCTCAACAGAAACTTTGCAGGCCAGAAGGGAATGGAATGAAATATACAGTGATAAAAAGCTAGGATCTACAACCAAGATTACTCTACCCAGCAGTTATCATTTAGAATTAAAGGACAGATGTAGAGCTTCCCAAACAAGAAAAAGATAAAAGAGTTCGTCATCACCAAATCTGTATTACATGAAATGTTAAAGGGACTTCTTTAAGAAGAAGAAGAAAAAAAAAAGATTAAAAATATGAATAATAAAATGGCAATAACTATGTGTCTATCAATAATTACTTTAAATGTAAATGGATTAAATGCTTTAATAAAAAGATAGGGTAGATAAATGGGTAAGAAAACAAAACTCTAATACATGCTGCCTAAAAGAGACTTACATCGGTTCAAAAGACACACACAAACCTAAAGTAAAGGAATAGAAAAGTTATTTCATAAAAATGGAAAGAAATAAACAAACAAAAAAGCTGGGGTAGTAATAGTAACATCAGACAAAATACACTTTAAAACAAAGGCTATACCAAGAGATAAAGAAGGACCCAATAATCCCACTTCTGGGTGTTTATCTGAAGAAACCCAAATCACAACTTCAAAGAAACAAGTGGATGCACATTTTCATTGCAGCATCATTTACAAAAGCCAAAATATGGAAGCTATCATTATGAATGAATGGATATACAAGATTTGGTACATATATACAATAGAATATTAGCCATAAAAAAGAATGAAATCTTGCTATCTGCAGCAACATGGATGTACTTAGAAGGTATTGTGACTCAGTGAAGTAAGTCACACAGAGTAAGACAAATACCATATGATTCCACTTACATGTGGAACCTAAAAAACAAAGTAAACCAACAAAACAGAAACAAACTCATAGATACAGAGAACCATTTGATGCTTGACAGATGAGAGGAGGGTTTGGGGGGACATGGCTGAAAAATGGGAAGGGATTAAGAAGTATAAATTGGTAGTTACAAAATAGTCATGGCTATATAAAGTATATCATAAAGAATACAGTCAATAATATTGTAATAACTATGTATGGTGTCAGATGGGTACTAGAAGTGATCTTTTGTAAGTTATATAAATGTCCAATTACCATACTGTACACCTGAAACTAATATAATGTTGTATGTCAGTGGTTTTTGAAAATTAAAAAATTCAACAACAACAAAAAGAGTTCTCATTGTAACACTGCAGTGTTATTATACAGTATTTTTAGTGCAAAAAATTAGAAACAAACTTCATATCCATCAATAGGATAATGTTTAAGTAAATTATAGTATATCCATGTTGTAGAATATTATGCAGCTATTAAAAAAGAGTATGACATGACCTATAAACCTGGAGAGATGCTATCATGTAATTTTAAGGGGTACAAAAAAAATTACAGAATAATATGTATAGTGTGAAAGGATTTTTAAAACACTCTGTACGTACCTCGATGTTTAGATATTTTTGGAAGACTGTACACCTGGCTGTTGACATCAGTTATAACAAGACAATGGGATGCAGCTTTAGATTTAATCTTGGTACTCCTTGTATACATATATATATATAGATAGATAGATATATTAAATAAAACTTCATACATGATTATCATATGTTAAATTTAGCGGTTGCGTATTTAGAAAAAACGAATGGCAGAGCTACAACGACTCACATGATCACTGTCTAAAAGCAACATTGTAACAATAAAATGAGAAGATAGTCTCCATGGAACCATAGTAACCTACTTTCTGCATCAAGAAAAAAGCACCAACTTGTTTATTTTTATCAGTGACCTACATGAGAAAAATGAACCCAGTAAATCTTTCTGTATTTGACTCCAAGTGAGTGTAATTGTTAACTTCCTAGCAGTTGGGTAAAGAGTTTAAATTGTGACAATTCAGAGAAAGAGCATTTTTTAAAATAAAATAAAGTCTAGTATGCATAAGTACCAAATCACACACAGGAGAACCAAAAACAATAAATTCAATTCAGGTGATGTCAACAAGTATAGCAAAGTCTGAAAACAGAAGCCTAGTCAGCAAGACTCTCAGGACATAATAAATAGACACAAACCCAACTGAGTAAACCTAGAAAGAAAAAGCCAGAAAAGAGAAAAGCTAGCAGAATATTTCAGAAGAGCTTGATTTCTTCTATGCCTAACACAGTAAAAGCTTCATTCAGCAATGCAGATGGAAGATGGCATCTAAAGCTACTCAAGCTAATTACCAAATATCTGGCTATAGTTATAATCATACACTGTTTGACACAAAACAGTGTCAATGAATGTGCTTTGAAGGAAGAAGGGGAGGGAAGGAGAGAATAATAAAGGAAGGCAATTAGAAGTAAAGTAATTGAAGAGAGTAATGAAACTCTCTAATAGAGAAATAGCTAACCTTAAATTTGAAAGACTATGAACACAAAAAGAACTTGCAGAGTATTTGTGGACTAAAAGAATAAATACAAGTAACCACAGTTTTATAGCCAAACATGGTTAGCACCAACCTTGCAAATAAAAAAAAAAAGATGTTCCAGTCATAATAAACCTCCAGAATGTGAATGTTATGAGCAAGCTTGAAGTACATTCACTAGACTTTATATTAAGTTCTAGACAAATGGACCAAAGATAATATGCAACAAGAAGCAGGGTATAGAGGAGTTTACATACCAAATGAAAATATAAGTATATTGCAGATTAGAGCTTGAGAAATATTAAGAAGTTGATGGGTAAGAGTCAGGCCCCAGCAGCAGCAAAATTATAATGCTTTCTTTTGTAACCATGCCTGTCACATTAAGGGTACATCTTAACCTTGAAAGAGCTCACAAAAGAAACATACAATGTTTTAAAAGCCTTACTTATACACAAACATTTTCTGCAGCAAAAAGAAGAGCAAACAGAAAAAAATAAGCTGTGACCAGACAAAAGAAAAATTAAGAGATTTGCAAACGTGTCTGCTCTGATTCAAAAAACACTTTTGGTCCTTGTCAGAGGTGCCTCAAAACACTCATAAAAAAGCATATTTCTCCTTAAGTGAGGTGATTTGGAGAGAAAAGGATGTGAGAATGATGCAGGATAATGGAAAAAGTGCTGTAATGAGAGTCACAAAACTTAGGTTTTAGTCTTGGATCTCAGACCCTGGAGTTTTCTAAAACATTCTGTATAATGTGAGAGAAGTGAGATGTCCCACTTCAATACATCATGTACTGTGACTGAAATGTGTTTTGTTGTGCTTTAAATGGAAACTTACTTGTGCTTTTTATGGTTCTTAGTTTGAGTCAGTTTCTCATATTTTACTTCTGAATATAAGGCTATCGTCAAATTTTAGCCAATAGTTTTATTACAAATTTTTGTAATATTTTAAATCCTCACCTGGAATAACTACCAGAAGGATTGCTCCCCAATCCTACCTGAGGCCTATTTGCATGAGTTGATTTGCATGAGGTTTCTTTGTTGTAAGGATCAAAAAAAGAGCTTTCTGAAAGTCAAAACATCAGATAGTAAAGTCCATGAATTTTTCTGAGCCATAGGAAGAGATTGGTGGTAAACCAGTGGTTTTCAAAGGCACAGGAGGGCATCTAAAATTTATAGGGTACTTACTATACAATGGCAGGAATGGGGAATAACTTGAGATGCTAACTAATGTTACCCAGACATCAGCAGAGGTTCACAAATTCTTGACATCTGGGTAGGATATCCTTGAACTCTCAGTTCTGTAGTGTAGATTTCCCAAGACTTCTCTTTTTACCAAGGGCTTAGGATCTCATCATTATCCTGATTCTGCCTCTTGTGTCCTCACCTCTTACCACTGTCAACTCTTCAATCATTTCCTTTTTTTTTCTTTCATTTTTAAGATATGTGTTCGTTTCCTTGTTTGGTACATTTATTCTTAACAAAACTAATGGCATTGTATGTAATGCCACAAGGTTGGCGTACTGATTTCAACAAAGCACAATCCATTTAAGGGATGCCTTACAATACCACACTTTGGAGAAAAAAAAAAAAAACTAAAGGTAATCAAGACAATACTATTGACATTTTTTATAAAAAGCTTTGTAGTATTTGAAATTGTATACATTTTTTTTGTTTGTCAAAGCCTTATTACATTTCCTAATGATTTTGTGATTTCATTAGAGTTCTTTGTCACTAAAGTCACATTGTTCTTAGGAAATACAATGTAGAAAAACTTCTCTGATGTCATTCTAAACCTAATTATTTTCAAATGGGACTAGAAATGATACAAGTTCTTTATTTCAAGCATTTCTGTGCCAGTGATGGTCACTCTTATATCAAGTTCTTCATATTACTGTGAACAATTTCTTCCTGATAAAAGTGGTGACTCATGACAGTTCCTAATGGGAAATATGCTGTTATAATTTCTGCTTTGTCTCATCTGATGCTGCATCAGCCAGAGGCCCGAGAACCAGGACATCCCAACTTCCTACAAGAGACTTCTGGATAAAAACACGTGCTTCCATTGATAGTTGTATCTCTCACCACAAGCTCACAAAACAAACCCACTCACATCTATCATTCTCTGAATCTTTACTTACTTTAAAGAAGATCTGAGGGCTTAGCGAGACCATAAACAGACTCATAACCTATTTTAGGTCTCTAAAAATTGTAAATAAAAACATGTAAACTATCTTGAAGGAGATTAAGAATAAATATGTGCAATATATCTGGTCCGGATTACATTTTACTTTTACCAAAAAAAATATTTATCATACACCTGTTATAGGCCGGTAACTCTAGGTGCTAAGGATAAACAATTCCTACCATCAGGCAGCACAAGAGTCTCAGGGTCTTTGTTTTATCATTCCAGCTGTCAAGAAGACCCAGACATATTCAAGTTGACCTGGGTCTCCTGTGAGCCTTAAAAAAAAAAAAAAAAAGTCTCATGGAAGCACTATCAGTGACCCTATTTTCACAGCTTTTCAAGTCTTATAATAAATGAGATAATACATTTAAAGTTCCCCCACACATTTCAATTGTACAATGTAGGCTCTGAGGAAGTGTTATTATCCTGCCCCTTCCTTTGCTTAGTGTACATTTAAAGCCAGTCTTACTATTCTTCTAAATTGGAGTTCTTCAAGGGAATTAAACTCTAATACCCAAAGGCATCCACTGGATGTAATGAATTGGTTTATCTCCTATGCACCCAGAAAGGTACTACCTAAACACCACTCTTGGGAGACTTGAGAAAACAAGTCTTGAATCATTTTCAGTAAGGCTTACCTCTTTCTCTCACACAAACCTCAGCTGAAAATTAAGAAAAGTTTGGAGGAGAGTATCACTTTTACCTTTTAATTTTAAAAGCAAGGTTAAATTAAGGAGAAGATCTAATTTGATAAAGACCCTAGAACAATAAAAACTAAACCAGAAGCCAGAAAGTCTCTAGAGAATGGAAGACTCAAAGAGACTCACTGAGGGTGAATATTTTAAGGAAAACAGAACTGTCCAGAGGCCAGGGCTGAGGAAACACCAGTTAGACTAAAATCAAATACAATGCAGCTGAAACCAAAACAGATGTTCCCATTCAAGGAAAGAGACCAGAAAAGCTTAGAAAATATCATTTCTCTGTACTCCTCAGGGGGCCTGAAACATTTGAGATAAACTGCTACATGCTCACATAACCTAAAATCAATGTTCTAATCACACAAAAGGAACAAGGCATGTCACAAACAACAACAACAACGACAAAAACACAAGGCTGAGAAGTTATCCAGCCTTAAACCTGAGAAAGGTTTATGTCAGAAGTTAATTTAAAATTTTAAAAGTGCTTAAAATCATTTAATCTAATTGCTCCATGTCTCTTTCCCAGAACAGAAATTTGCTAACTCAAGGACATAGAAATTCATCAGGGCCTTTTTCAAAGCTGACAAAAACATGACAAAAAATTAAGTTGTAAAGACACATTAATATTTCTTCAGTAAACATGTATTTGTTTATCACCATATAGCTTAACTTCAGGGACTAAACATGCAATAATTTATAATATACATTTGTCATCACCAACAAAGCTTGTCACAAATCGACTATAAGCAAGTGATGTAAAAATAAGATTTATTATTGTAATTTGCACCAATTGTCAGTGTTAACACTGGCAGTATCAGATGCCAAAAAAGCTTTTAAATGCCTAGAAGGAACATGCTTTCCAAACTGTTAGGAAAAAGAAAAATAATAAAAGTAATTGGAAACAAAAAGGAGAAAAAAACACCTTTTTCTTTTCACTTAATATTCTGTAGGAAGACCATTAAAGATACTTGAAAATAAAGAAAACAGATCTTTGGACTTCTCAGTCGAGAGCAAGGAAAACAGACTGCCCTTTCTTCCTCTTCTTTGCACTTCATTGGTACAACCAGGTGTGGCTCGAATAAATCACTCCAGCTTCCAAGCACAGCAAGTTGCAACACTCAAGTACATCAGCTCATTTTCAGATGAATTTACAGTTTACTTTTAAAAACAACAACAGTAAAAATAAAAGTTGATCCCTAAGTATCTGTCTTTACAAGAGCAATTATTGAATTTCACAATTTTACAAAAATTATAATTTGTAGTAATGCATCTAATAATCTCCTCTGGCCACTCTCTACAAATTTTAAATCAGCTCAGGTAAAATTACCTTGGAGGTGATTGCAAATTTAAAAAATATCTATTATGACTTTCTTAATATGTAATTTAATATTTTTTAATAATGCTAAATTATTTCAACATGTTTTAAAGGCCCAGAACATTAAATTGTTCAAATGCCATTACCAATGAAGATTTAGATAGCTAATATATTTATTCCCTTAACATACAAAAGACATAAATCAATAAGCCTTCGAAACAGGGAGGGCTGACTCACCTTTTCAAGTAATTAGAAATGGTAGAAACTAGGGTTCAAGCTTTGGGTCCACCGGGGCTCAACACTTGACTTCCTAATTTACTAATTTTATAAACTTGCCTCCCTATATTTTAGTTTTCTCACCTATAAAAAGGAAAAGACATCCTCTGCACAGTGTTCTTATAAGGATTAAAAAAGATGATTTACAAAGTGTGGCACATGCAGATGAACAAATGATAAGTATAATTATTGTGAGGAAATAAAGTATGTTTAGAATACCACAGTTTAAATACTTGCAAACATAACAGCTTTTATATACTACCTTGGTCTCAGAAAATCTTTAAGGTAGCTTATAAAGATACTTAAATTACAAAGTCACTACACCAAATTGTAAACACAAAAAAGAAAGGGGGAAAATGTTAATTTTAAAAAAGCAAAATGTCAGAAAAGATGAGTTCCATCAGTTACATTCAATACAATTTCTAAGCTACAACAGAATAATTATTTAGGAAAATAAATCAATAATTAATTGAAACTAGAACAAGACAGGAATCTCTCTGAGACTCTTTCAAAAAAAGATAACAGATGGAACAAAAAACATTTTCAACAATAGCTTTACAGAAGATAAATTTCACAGACTCTCGACATATACACCACATCAAATTGCAGTGACACATTTTTTTTATAAAGTCAGAAATCCATACTAAGCAACCAAAAACACTTTTCAAATTTGAGAAATTAACGGTATAGACTTTGTACTGAGTTTGCAAAGAATCTCTCAAAGGGATGATTCCTGCATGATGCAGAAATCTATGATGAATATCACCTCATCAAACAAGCCCACCATCCTCTATACTGATCTTTTTTGGAAAAGAGTATTCATGGAGGAAGGAGAATACAGGTACATTTCAAATTAAAATAGTTTGAATGAATGGAAAACATCTCTGTAAGGGAGGCAAGAATCATACCAGAGATCATAATTGTAAGCTCTAGAATTTAAGCTTTATCACCTCCCCATAATAAACTAAGTTGTCTTTTAGAAAGCAATGACAATGCAGAGGCAACAAATTAGGAAGATCGCATTCCACACCACTGCCAGCCTGGAAAGGAGGAAAGAAGAGAAGCGGAAAGAGAAGAAGTCCTAGAGAGTAGACTCTGAAATAGTCCTCGGGAGTCAGATAATTCCTGGCCAAAGTCATGCCGATGCCACACACACACACACACACACACACACACACACACACACGGAAAAGTAGAGCTATCTCACAGAAAAAGAATAGTAATATCTGACCTTTATTGAGTACTAACTAACCACTTTACACTTTAAGCCAAGTATCTTACTTCAAATTCATAGCAATCTTATGAGGAAAGTACTATTATTATTCCCTTTTACCCCTAAGGAAACAGACACAAAACGTCAAATCATTTGCTTGCACTTACACATGGTTTGCAAATGGCAGAGCCAGGATTCAAAGGCAGTCAGTCTAACTCCAGAGCTCTCCCACAAAGCTGATATCAGATAAAAACTTCAATCACAGAACTGAGCCAGTGTCCCACCATCTAAGTTAGCTTTGAACTTTACAGAGCTAACCTTTAGATGCATGCCCCACCTCTGAAAGAAATCGTTGAGGTCACTGTAAATAAGTTACAATTATTCATATCTAACCATGAAATATGACATTTATAGAGTTTTAATCACTGGGCTAGCAACCCAAAATTTCACTCTTTTAAGTTTAAGGGCATTTTAGGTACCATGTCAAACATTAAGCAAAAACCTATCATCAACTTTGGAGAATACATCCAATCATTGCTTTGCTCCTAAAGGCTGCAAAAGCCTCCTAGTTAAATCACAGGTTTAGAATAATCTGCACAAAATCAGTGCCATATTTGGTAAGATATGAGCAGCTGGTAAACACATAGACCACCCTGTCTTTGCACCCACTGTGACATTTTGTGTTAACAATTGGGATAGTCTTTTAAAAAATTAATCAAGGGCGTAAAGAAGATAACTATGTAAGACTAGTCATTAAAGTCAATTGATGTCCAATTCAAATATCAAAAAATAGGATAAACATAAAATAAGATTGAGATAACTTTACCATTGTCTTCAATATACAGTATTATGTATTAATAGCTTCTGTAACTTTTAGTTGTATAAAAACAATTTGCAAAATTGTCTAACATTTGTATGAAATCAATATTGAAAGTGTTTACTGTTACTATTACAAAATACAGGTATAAACTACTTTCAGTTTGCTCATTAAGCAAATCTCCATGTATGTATGATACCCCTCCTATGAAGGCACCAGGTATTTTCTATATGATAGGAAAATAAAGAGGAATATGAAACAAATTAAGGTCTCTGCCCTTAAAGAGTTTATACATTTAGATGAGAAAACTTGAAAGTTATAATGAATTACAGTTAAATCATAGTCAACCATATGGTTGGATATATGTTTGAAGATATTTAGAATTAAAGAGTATTAAAACAGAAGAAGAATTAAAGGTTTAAAAATTTGGAATTACATCATGTAGAGAGAAACAGAAGGCTAAGGTGCAATTTAACAGCCTTAAAAATTTCTAGCAGCATTAATTAGCTCTACCTTTACAAAAAACAATTAGGAAAATGAGGAAAGTTTGGTCTTAGCAAACATTGGAGAACCTTGATGATCAGAATGAATAAATTTTGGTAAGAAAACAATATTTTTCCAGATCTAAAATTCTGAAAACTAACCAAATATATATTACCTATCTTATTGACTGAACCAACTGCAAAAAAATGTTTATGGAAAGAAGAGGCAACCAAATAGAACCTCAAGCTTGGGACTCTAAGGAGAAGAGAATAAAAAGACCATGAAAGAGGCAAGACAGAGCAAAAAAAATTTAAGCAGACACTATTTTTAGAAAACAGGACATTTTTTTCTAATACATTTGCAAAACTTAAATAAGATTTTTAACGTGCAAGTATTCACAAAAAAAAATCATCTCTCAATTCTCTCCACTATGGTGTTGAACAATAGATGCATTAGTCTAACAATTTAGAAGATATATTTATGATGTTGATTTTGCTATTAAAACTATTAAACTGTGCTGTAATCTGTGGGTACATACCAGCCTTCAAAAATCATCAGTGAGAAACCAAACTTGGAATTAACCAACAACCATTTTTCTAATCCATCAAGTAAAAAATCCTCAAGCAAATAGCCCAGAATTGATTTGCCATCATGCTGAACTTCAATTTGGAAAATAGCTTCTTAAAATACAACCCTAAAACTCATGCCAACAGTGTAAAGGTATCTGAAACTTGATTTCTGAATCCCCCATCATTCATTTAACACTGTTAACCAGCAAGCATTTAGGAAGGGAATTTTTTAGTTGAAGTTAATAATGTGTTCATTATGGGTACCACATAGTAAAAAATCGAGACCTAGCTTAATGGTCAGAATAAAGAATAATGAAGAATCTCTTAACCTCTAGGCTTTCCTGCCTTCTGACTTCAAAGGGATGTGGGAGAACATGCTAAAATAATGAATATGAGCATTTCTCATAAATTTATTCAAATTCAAGGAACTATTATTAGAAGCGTAATATGTTTATTCTATGAACTTCTAAATCACATAATAATGAGAATAGAACAGAGGAAAGAGATAGCTGACGCCATTTCTATAGGTCAGAAAACTAGATCACAATAATGAATCATCTCATTAGTTCAGTCAATTCATATTAAGCAAGTATGGAGCACCTACTATGTGCTGGGCATTGTGGTAGGCTCTGGGAATAGAAAAACTAATAAGAATGGTTCCTGCCATTTGGAATGTACAATTGTTTCATTGATTACAAATGCACATTATTTTATGCATAATGAAAATGATAACAGTCTGAGTTGGACAGCTACTTTATTTCACTTCACATGTGGAAAAGCATTTATTGAAGCAGACACAAAATGAAATAAAAATGGAAAGTTTATGCTGTGATCTGAATATCCATTAAAAACTCACATAACAAATTCTACTTCCATAAATGTGTAAGCTTGACTAAAACAAAAAAACAAGCAATACTTCTCCACTCTCAACAAAAAACTCCAGTAAACTCTTGCTTGAAGGTTTCAGATAATTATCTTATTTCTTCAACTGATATGTGCACATGAAGTCTTAGAGTCAACTCTCTACTTCCATTAAGGGGGCTACTCATTTGTTTCCTTAGAAACATGAGTGCAACAGAGCCACCTCAGGCTCCAAGTGGTTTTGATTTAAATAGCAGTTCTCAAAAAAGGGGACTTGACCTTATCTGGGATTTATCTAGCTCAAATATTGCCAGTTTTATCTTAATTTTTTAAGAAAAAAAGATTCAAAATGCTTTAGGGGTTTGGGAATTCACAGTCCAAGGAATATACTCTGGGTTCCAGAGTTGAGTTATAAAGGAAAAATAAAGTATCTCAGCATTTCAAAATTGCTGAAACTCAGAAAGGAAAAGTTCTCATTTGATCACTGCTTAAGTTTAATTTACACAGTATTCTCCCAAGTTTGCAGCAAAACTTTCCTCTAGTTCTGATGAGAAGAACACAAGGTAGTGTTTGTCTGAAGCTGAAAAGGGTCATTTATGAAAACTTGAATTTTAGCCTTTGTGATTTTTCTTCTAACAAAATTGAAAATGATCAATGAGATTTTGAAAGGATTCCATTATTCAACAGTATTCTATAATCATAGAAATTCTTCTCAATCATTGAAATAGCTGAAATAATTAGAAATTATGATTAATACCATTTGAAATCCTGCCAACCCAAAAAATACGATTTTGGAGTGGAAGAAGAAAATTATAATGCTTAATTGCAAAAGGAAGAAAAGAAATATTCAGACTGAAAGAATAGGCTAAATTTAGATTAAAGTTATATTTATCTTTTGTCACAATAGCACAACTATTTGGTTTAATTAGTATGCATTGGGGAGTGAGGCATGTGGAGAAGAGGATGGAGGGATCAGGCAACTTTCTTGTGACAGTTCCTTCTTAAGTGTGTTTTTTCCCTCTAAGAAGTGTCTTAGGGAACATTGTGTTGGCCCATGTCTGAATGACCAGGCAAACACACACACATTTTCCTGTCCTGGAAATCTGTGCCTCTAAGAGCACTAATAACATGATCCCATTCCATTTACACTTCAATTGAACTTGCAAATAAAATTTGCAGACTAGGATGATCAATTGTATTTCTTGGCTTGATTAAACCTCAGAGCTTCATCTCCAAACTGCTGACTGTGTAAACATGCTGAAATTCATCTGAGTACTTCTTTAAGCAAGTTCTGTCCTGATCAGGTTGTCACTTTTTTTTTCATCCAGATAAATATGAGCTCAAATACTAGATGGAGTTAGTTCCTATAGTTATTACAAACCACTTATCAACAAAAGTGAAACTATGAAAGACCTAGATCCTGATGCTTTTGTCTCTTTTAACAGTTACAGCAGCCAGAAACAACAATGAAAACAAATATTTTTATTATGTACCTATTTTGTGCCACACACTTTGCTAAATATTAAGAATATAAGTTGAATAAAACATAACTACCCCCCCAAGGGGCAGTTTTATTTAACGAATTAATGTGCCAAGCACTATTCTATTCACTGGGGATACAGAAGTGAACATTATGCCTTTTTAAAGCTTACATTCCAGTGGGAATAGATAGGCAAATTTTTAAAAAATTAGTAAGAAAATCACATGGTATTTTAGATGATCAGAAAATTCTATAAGATAAAATTTCAAAAATAAGCTGGGAAATTAGTAGGAAATGCCAATGGTGAGAAGGTCTTGATATTTTAAATAGGGTGGTCAAGAAAGGTAAATTTGAACAAAAATCCAAGTGTGTGAGATGAACAAAGGGGCTACCTGGGAAAAAAAGTAAATAGGTGTAAGAAAGAGAAGTAAAAAATACTTGGGTCTGGAGTATGCCTGACAGTAGAGAATTAGCAAGGAGACCAGTGTAGCAAAAAGGAAGAAAGTAGCAGGACTTAGGTCACAAAGGCAATAGAGGGTTAGATCATGGTGGGCCTGCCTAAGCATTATAAAGATTTTGGCCTTAACTCATAGTGAACTGGCAAGCCATTGGAAGGTTTTAAAAAGAGGAGTGACTTGATTTGACTTCCAAATGTTTTAGCAGATATATATTTATTTATCTGCTTTGATTTGGTGAGAGGGCTACTATAATATTGCAGGCAAGAGATGGTGGGGAACAGAACAGGACAGTAGCAGTGGAATGGTGAGACAAAGTCAGAGCTTGGATATATTAGCTGGAGCACTCTGATTATAGGCAAGGGAAAAGTACTCTACAAAAAGAAAAGACAGATGAAAAGAAAAGAAAAGAAAAGAAAAGAAAAGAAAAGAAAAGAAAAGAAAAGAAAAGA